>CM069447.1:8877451-8957264 GCA_035610835.1 Ophiura sarsii | reverse complement strand
TCACTTCTGGTAATTTTAGTATGATATATATATTTTCTTCATACTTATGTACATTTTTGTTTTGTAATTTTGTTTGTTTGATTGTTTCCTTATCTTTGCAAATACTTTGACCATACCTATATGTTTGGTGAATGTCAAATAATAAATACATTATGAAGCATTTCATTCTGTTCACTTGTGAACAGTTGTGATCGTAGCCGGAAACACTGTTAATGACATTAACACGGTGTCAAGCCATGGCATTTTATTTAAGAACGATAAAACACTCAGAAAATAACTTGTCGGAGCAGACCCCGACAGTTTATTTCTATCTATTCAAACCATGATTTTGAAGTAATTAGGAATCATATCGCTCTGTACCTTAGAAAATTGTTTACGATTTATGATCAAAAATGCATTTCTGGAAGAAATTCTGCTTTCAAAGAAAAAAATCTAGAGTCTTCTAGGACAGAGTGTGTCACTTGGAAAAGATAGCATAATAAATAATATTGACTTAATTTTGGAATATGGCTTATTCATGATGTGTTTTCATGTAGAATAGTAGAAATTCCCTAGGAATCTTTTTTGTTGTTTTTGAAATCTTTATTAATTTTGGAATTATAGATTAAAAAGTGCTTAAAAACAAGATAATTCCAAAAATAATAAAGATTTTCCAAAAAAAAAGGAAAAAAAGAAGATTCCTAGGGAATTGTATGAGGAATATAATAAAACTAGTATGACAAAATTTGACAAAATATATTTTGAGTTATCTTTGCAGAACCTCACTCACTCTCACTCACTCCGTCGACTTCTGTCGGGCATTAACAATGGCTCTCCATACACGCCTATCTTCCATGCAGGTCTTTATCTCAGCAGGTGTTTGTCCAGTGTCCTGACATAGAATATCCACATAGTTTAACATTGGTCGTCCAGCATTTCTTTTGCCATGAACTGGTTTCCAAAGAACTAGGTCTGATATCACATCCCCAGAACGTCTGACACAGTGTCCAGCCAATTGTAGTCGCCTCTTTTGATTCTTTCACTTACTCTAGGAAGATCACCATAAAGTTCTTTGTTGGTGATGTGTAACCGCCAACTAATATCAAGGGCTGATCTAAGAAGCCTGGTGTAACATCCATCCAATAGCTTTCGAACTTTAGTTGTTACTGTCCATGTTTCTGAGCCATAGAGAAGAATGCTTTCTACTGTAGCTTGGAATAGCTTAATTTTTGTTGATCTTGGTAGGTTGGATCTCCATATCTTGCTGAGCTTATTACACGCCTTCCATGCTAGTGCCTTCCTTGTTTTGATATCTTGCACGCTGCTCGATGTCCAGGATCCCAGATATTTAAAGTCTTTGACTAATTCCAGACTGATTCCATCGGTAGATTTAATGGTCACCTGATCCTGTTGGTTAAAGGTATATTATGTGATCTTTCAGGGAACGCCCTCAACATCGAAAAAAAAATAGAAAGCAGATTTTCTTGCAGATTTACATTTCTGATCATAAATCATGCATACATTCCAAGTTACAGGGCGATACGATTCTTAATTACTTCAAAATCATGGTTTTAAAGTGAAAATAAACTGTCGGAATCCCGACAGTTTATATGTTTCACTCTAAATTCACTCTAAAACCATGATTTTGAGGTAATTAGGAATCGCATCGCTCTGTAACTTGGAATGTATGTATGATTTATGTTCGGAATGTAAATCTGCAAGAAAATCTACTTTCTAAAAAAAATAATGAATAGAGGGCGCTCTCTGGAAAAGATCACATAATATGCCTTTAAAAACCATGTATTTTGTTTTCTTGGCGTTCATGTGGAGGCCAACACTTAGAGCTGCCATTTCTACTCTTTCCAGGAGTTTTTGCGCCTGGCCAGCAGTGTCCGACACAGTGGCGTACCGACCGGGGGGCAGGGGGGGCAAGTTGCCGAAATTTTGTGAAATTTTGTGACCGTGCGAAATGTTGTGGCTGTGCGAAATTTTGTGACTATGCGAAATTTTTTGACCGTGCGAATTTTTTGACCCTACCCCCCCCCCCCCCCCCCCCCCCCCACTTACGTGAAATTCACGAGTTGACTGACTGGGAAAAAATTTGGGGCAACCTTTTACGAAAATTTACCGGGAAATTTACGCCACTACCGGACGACATACTTCTGCCCCCCCCCCCCCCCCCCCCCCCCTGGCTCACATGCCGCGGTACGCGCCTGGTCCGACACTAGTGCTATGTCATCAGCGAAATCCAAATCTGTTACCATCAGTGGTCCAACTAACTCTGCGGCTGCGCCTGGGGTTGACTGTAAAACCTAGGACTTCCTCTCTGCCTTCTATGGCAGTTCGCATGCAGTAATCCAGCACTATTATGAAAACTATTATTTGCAGAACCTAAAATGGGTCAAAAAATGTGTTTTTATAATTTTTTCCAAAATGGTCATTTTCATGATCATGGTTGAATTCATTGAACCCTTTCCTGCAAAAAAATGTATACTTTATATAGATTAAATGAATAATGAAGAAGTTACGGCAGTTTTACGGAGGCTGTACCTGAAGGTGCACAGCCCCCTTAACGCCAAACATTTTGGGCTATAAAATAACAATGATCACACTATATGGCTATATTGGCACACACCTTAGGGCAGATGATGGTAAAAAAAACACCCTTATTTCTATGCACTTATCAATTGCAACTCTTGCCCGAGGGACTGAAGCAGGGACGTACACAAAATATAACCTGTTATGCGGGGTACGTAATGGGTTCACTGCAAAAACTCTGGTGTTAAATATGCAACACTGAGCCGGTGTTATGCTCCTGGTGTTAATGTTGGTGTTAGGTCAACACCATAGGAATAACTGATGTAACACTTCTCATGGTGTTAAATTTCTTGTGTTTAACTTGGTGTCAGAATAACTCCCATGCTACATGGTCTTTTTAATTGTCCTGTATAATATTGTGGATTTTTACTCGCACTTGGTACACCCATGCACCTTGACATCACCCGCTGTAATAGTTGGTCATCCGACTCTAGCGGCCACCAAATTGAAGAATTGAAGAATGGTGTCATTATTCCACGCATGCGCACGGAGGTTGGTTATATTGGTTTTGTAACAATTTGGATTGTATATTTATACATTTGATCTAGTGATTCGATCTGCAACATGCACCATTTCATAATTAAATGGCAAGAACATTAATTCACAAAAACTTTCAAGTTTTAATAAATTTGAACAGTGAAATTAAGTTATTTGCAAGCATTTTATTTAAAAGTACTTCAACTTATCTAACATTAAAAGGACATTAAGTGGTGTTGAAAATTTTAAATGTTTAAAAATTTACTTCAGAATTCAAGATGAACATTAAAAATTGCCATTATTGTTGTTTGTACTAACAAACACACAGCAAAAATTGATTAAAACAATATCATCACTATTTATTAAAAAACGCCCTCTATGCAAATATGGTTCGCGTTGTGTATCACGCGTACTGCAGGGGGATACTGCCGGACGTAAAATGCTTGTCCCGGCTGTACGAGCATTTTTGAATCGACATTTTCTTGTACAAAGAGGGCTGATTTGTCTTAATCCTTATAGGTGTAAGTTCATACAATTATAAAAATATACTAATCCCAGTTTTTATCATAATTGAGGGCGCAGCCTCCAACACATCTCTTAGTGCCCCTTTAATATTTTAACACCAGAAGGTGTAAATTAACACCCAAGGGATTGGACCCGTATTAACTCCAAGAGAGATTAAATTCCGGTGGGGGGGGGGGGGGGGGTGTACTCACGTATGTAAGGCATACGGGGATGTGCCGCTCCAGTGGGTCGTTTTTTCATGAGACATCCTTGCCATGGGTAGGCTTTTCAACTGAGAAATCCTTAGACATGGGTCCTGTTTGTCTATTTTCGCGAAAATTTGCCAAAAGTAGGTCTATCATGCCGGAATCAGTACACGCAAACTCAAGTCATTTCGAGTATGCACATTTCGACGCCCCTTGGGTTTTATTGACATGAATCCTTATAGTAAACAATTTACAATTATGACAATGGTAGTGGGAGGAGTAGTTTTTTGATTGATTGGGAGCAATTGGATCCAATTGCTTCCTTTGAGATGAGTTTCCGTGGAATGGTTCCGACATGCTGCAGTCGGTACGGCCCATTACTATAGCAGAATCGATGTCGTGGATTTGTGTACACAGAAAATTTTCTAGGTCACAAGTGGGTCACAAGACACATTTACGTGAGTCTTCTTATTTTAACCACCTAAATGGGTCAATGTGACTCAGATCACAAGTACATTGACTCTCTTGTGATGGGTCATTGTAATCCCGAGAATGTAATGGGTCATTTGACTCAATTTTGTGTAGTTACTGGGTCAAGATCGATACTTGACTCACTTGAATTTATAACTAGGTCAAGATCGCTGTGAGTCACTTTCGTGTTTTACTAGGTCAAGAACGATGCTTGACCCGGCTGTATTTTCTGGGTCACAAGCGGGTCACTTGACCTATTTGACGTGAGTCACTACTATGTAACTTACCTAGATGGTTGAAATGACCCAGATCATGAAGTAGGCCTACAGTTACTCATCTGAGATATGACAATGGGTCAACTAACATACTTGCTTATGTGACTCACTTGATTATGTGCAAGTGTTTCAAGATCGAGTCAATATGAGTCATTTGACTTACTTGCTCTTGTGCTGGGTCATTCCAACCATGAACGTAAACAGGTAAACTGACTCAGTTCTGTATAGTTACTGGTCAAGATCGACATCTGACCCACTTGTATTTTGCAAGTAGGTCAATATCGATATCTGACCCACTTGCATTTTACAAGTAGGTCAAGATCGATAGCGGGCGCTGTGTAGCGCGAATGGCATTATGGGAAGGGTCCCAGCCAACATCGATCGTGGGCCCACTTTGGGCCTTCATGGGACCCTTAATATTTTGTCCACTTTGGCCTGTATACGGGCCAAAGTGGACAAAATATTAAGGGTCCCATGAGGGCCTACTGTGGGCCCACGGTCGTTGTTGGCTGGGGTGTGCATCAGCTTCTTTAAAAATAACACCATGGAAAGTAGATTTCGTAAGGATATATATATCCATTTTATTAACATGATTAATTCGAGACGTCACTCACTAAGTGATTGTTCACAAACCAGATACATGGGACCCTTAATATTTCTGAAGACTCACTTTGCAGTTTGTTGAAATTTAAATTGTGTTTCAGTCATGTAATTTTTGGTGTGACCCATTTTTCAGTTTGACCCATTTCATCATTGGTGTGTCAGTATGACTCATATGATTTCCAATGTGTGTAACTACATAGATGAAAACAAAGACCTATGAAAATGGGTCAGTTTGACCTGCTGAGCCATGTCAATCTGACTCATATGAGTGAGCTGATGTGACTCATTTGGATTTGAGGCGAGTCATGCGACCCAAGATAGTGAGTACTAGTCATGTGCAGAAACTCGTTAAATTTGAATAACGTGTCATATGACCTATTATACATGTGTTGTTGTGACCTACTTTGTAGGTTATTTTGACCTATTATATGTGTGTCATTTGACCTACTGTATTTGCCAAGGGTGTAACTAGGTGGATACTCACTTACGTGAGTACCGATGATCCATTTAAAGTTGTCTGTGTAGGTTAAGCGGCGGCGGCAAACGCGGGAGGGGAGGGGCCGGGGTGGGTGAGGAAGTATGCAGAACTTGAATTCAAAATCTTCTGAAAATATTATTTCAGTCAACTCTACGCGGCGGCGGCGGCGGCGAATAGACCGGGAAGGGGGTGGGGGTGCAGAAGTTAGCAGAACTTAAATTCAAAATCTTTTAAAAAGATTATTTCAGTAAATTCCACGCGGCGGTGAACGGAGAGGGTGCGGGCATGCTGAAGTATACATAACTTGAATTCAAAATCTCTTTAAAAAAATTGTGTCTATCAACTCCACGTGTCTTAGAATCAAGAGTGGGGGGGGGGGGGGCGGGTTACGGAAGATTGCAAAACTTAAATTCAACTTTAAAGATTTGGTAAAGATCATTAGTGTCAACTCCACGTGTCTTAGAACCAAAAATGTCTTTTTAAATACTATTTAGATCATGTTAGACCCCGCGCCGTTCGGAGAGGGGGGTTTACGGAAGATTGCAAAACTTAAATTCAACCTTAAAGATTTGGTAAAGATCATTAGTGTCAACTCCACGTGTCTTAGAATCAAAAATGTCTTTTTAAATACTATTTAAATCATGTTAGACCCCGCGCCGTTCGGAGAGGGGGGGGGGGGGGGGGTACGGAAGTATGCAAAACTTAAATTCAACCTTAAAGATTTGGTAAAGATCATTAGTGTCAACTCCACGTGTCTTAGAATCAAAAATGTCTTTTAAATACTATTTAGATCATGTTAGACCCCGCGCCGTTCGGAGAGGGGTTTACGGAAGATTGCAAAACTTAAATGCAACCTTAAAGATTTGGTAAAGATCATTAGTGTCAACTCCACGTGTCTTAGAATCAAAAATGTCTTTTTAAATACTATTTAAATCATGTTAGACCCGCGCCGTTCGGAGAGGGGGGGGGGGGGGGGGGTACGGAAGTATGCAAAACTTAAATTCAACCTTAAAGATTTGGTAAAGATCATTAGTGTCAACTCCACGTGTCTTAGAATCAAAAATGTCTTTTAAATACTATTTAGATCATGTTAGACCCCGCGCCGTTCGGAGAGGGGTTTACGGAAGATTGCAAAACTTAAATGCAACCTTAAAGATTTGGTAAAGATCATTAGTGTCAACTCCACGTGTCTTTAGAATCAAAAATGTCTTTTTAAATACTATTTCAATCATGTTAGACCCCGCGCCGTTCGGAGAAGGGGGGGGGGGTTACGGAAGTATGCAAAAAATTGTGTCTATCAACTCCACGTGTCTTAGAATCAAGAGTGGGGGGGGGGGGGGCGGGTTACGGAAGATTGCAAAACTTAAATTCAACCTTAAAGATTTGGTAAAGATCATTAGTGTCAACTCCACGTGTCTTAGAATCAAAAATGTCTTTTTAAATACTATTTAGATCATGTTAGACCCCGCGCCATTCGGAGAGGGGGGTTTACCGAAGTATGCAAAACTTGCATTCAAAATCTTTTTTTGTTCTCATTAGAGCGTAATACGTTTAAAATTATATTATTGATATTTAAAAAAAAAGTTTTTCTCCGAATTTTGTTCCTACTAGCGAAAATTAGACCCTCATATTTTGGTCATTTCGATAAATATACATGTTAAACTTTAAATTGTTTAAAGCAATCATTTATGTCTATGGCACGTGTCCGAGAAGTGCCAATGTCGCACAATCTTGTATTAAAAGACAGTGGGGTGGAGAAGATGTGCTTTTATACACAGCTCTATGGAATAAAATTTACATTATCGTCGATATCTCGGAAAGAAAATCATTAATCAAACATGATATGTTTTCAAATTAACTTTTTGGGGCAGGGAATATGCGGTTTTCTTCTTTAACATGTTTAAAAAAAAAAGGAAAAAAAAGGATAACAAAAATAGATAATGACTTGATTTGGTTAGTCTACAATGAACATATTGCCTGTTTTGGTTACAACCAATCTTTCCCATTAATGAGAACTTTTATAATCAACACACACACGCACATCCCTCCCGTGCATGCCGGAATCAGTACACGCAAACTCAAGTCATTTCGAGTATGCAAATTTCGACGCCCCTTGGGTTTTATTGACATGAATCCTTTAATACACTCGTCAAAAGAAGTTCCTGGACACTTAAATTAAATTAATATTTAATAGAATATACACTAACAGCCAAAAGTATTAGGACACTTTGCAAGCTGCAAATTGAGAGAAAACACTGGGTATCCAGGCGCGTAGCCAGGGGGGGGGGCTATGGGGGCGCCCGCCCCCCGTAAAAAAATCGTAAAAAGAAAAAAGAAAAAAAAAGAAAAAGGAGAGAGGAGAAGAAGGGGAAGAGGAGGAGGGAAGGGGAGGTGCGTTTACTCGAAATACTCGAAATCGAGAAAACCCGACAGTCATGACTAGCACCGCTTGGCATAAACCTCTCCATGAAACGGCTTGGCTAGTTAGTATACAGTATGTACAGTACGCGTTAAGTTCATCAATATGACCAAGGTCGTCCGAATCCCTGACCATCGAAGCACAGAGTATACATGCAGGGGACAGCATTATTATATAGAAGCAAAGATAGAGGATACTACACATACTCATACTAGTAATTGAAACGTCCATTGCCGAATCCGACCTCGTCGCACAGGGTAAGCTATGGTGTTGTACAATTGTTGATTGAATTTATTTACGTTTAAAGTTACAAAAAACATATCGATCTCGGTGATTTAATGGCCTCTAAAAAAACAATTTGCGGCAAATGTGTAAGCTTCTTTACTGCCGATATTATGGTAAAATGTTGCACCAAATGGCTTCATTTGGACCATGATTTTTCAAAAATCGCTAACATCAGAGGGGGGCACATCCCCCCTCTGACTCCCCCCTCTCCGCGTTACCGCGTCGGGCGGTGCTGCGCACCGCTTTGATAGTAATTATTATCGGTCACTGCGCCCCCCGTAAAATTAAATCCTGGCTACGCGCCTGGTATCTATTGAACTACTGTGTTAGGTTTTTGGTATTCTAGGGTTATAAAATGAATGGAAAGTTCTTAAAATGTTGTTACAATAAATATGGGATGGTATTCCTACTTAAGACATTATTATTTAAAAGGAAAACATTTGCAATAATATTTCAGTGATTAAGGTTTTTTGCATCGATACATGTATATCAGTCAACCAGCAGGTCACGCTCTGTGCACGGCAAGGTCATTTTTTTCTTTTCACGGGATGCAACTGCAATATGCAAGCTCCGATGGTTTCCGAAATTTTCCGAATAGAAGGGCTCACTTTAGACCGCACGGCTGGTTTACTTTACTCTGACGGGACAATAGGTTCATCGATCGGTAACGCGACTTTCTACTCAGAGAATGACAGAATGTGCAAAATTTTCCAAACTAAAATCATCTGTTCATCTTATTTTCCTGGTCTTGACCGTTTGAAGCAATAAGCCTTCCGAATGTTGACATTTTACGGAGACGAAGACGTACACTTTATTTGCTGCGAAATATTCAGGAGGGTAGTGACCATTTTTAACGAGATATGGCAAATTTATGGAGACACTTTTCAATGTAAATATTGCAGAAAAATTGCGATACTATTTTCATTATTTTAGGTCCTACACATCATTTTAAAGGATCAAATCACCTATGTTGATTAAGATTGAAGCCTTGCCAACCATAATAAGGAGTTTGTAGTGGAGATTTTACCTAAAATGACACACAAATAGCAAATTTAAAACTCTTCTCATTTTCATCCTTGCAAAAACGTCCGTTGGCCGAGCGAGGTCATTCGCGCTTGCTGAAAAAGAAAATAGCGACCATTTGCGTGACATGCTAGCTGACTGTAAGTCATCATGATGAAATTGACTAGCCCTGTGTAGTGTGTCCAGGTCATGTGGGTGCTATGAGAAAGTACAGAGAATCTGGTTGGTTTCCATTTAGAATATGAAAGTAAAGGTGTCAAAATGAAACTAAATTTCCCTCCCAAATATCTTATTTTGAAGATAAATGAAGAGATCACGTGTCAATATGTGTGAGAGATTAAAGACTTGTGACAATATTGGGATTAGTTTTACTTCAGTGAATCCATTGACAAACAATTGAGAAGGGTGTTTTTGAAAGGAAGTCAAAATTGTCAGACTACCCACCTAGGGATTATATTGGCTATAATGAGGTTGATGAATTATTCATGAGCTATTTCCAATGGGACATTTGTATGGGGATTTCAAGAGGGCACATGTTTTCTTTAATTCCATGTAATTGAATTAGCAGATGTTATAGGAAACATGAATTTATCAATGAGAAGAGATTCAACAACACATTTGTTCAACTCATAGAGAAATTTTACACTCCAAATTGAATATATGGGATGATTTTGACACCATAACCAAGTGTCCTAATACTTTTGGTTGCTAGTGTATATAATTATATATATAATTATATATATATGATTGTATATCAAAATAAGCAGAAAGTAATCCTCTAACAGCTTAAACATGGAATTTAGACATGATCACTCATGCAGGGCAGATCCCATTCACTTGACAATGGCAAGAAGATTGCACAAAATTGGATAATCCCTCCATTCAAATGACTGTAAATGCTCATTTCTTGCAATTTCCTTTTACGCACCTTACCATTGCTTAATGAATGTGCTCAGCCATGCATGAATGAGTACATCTTAATTCCATACAGACATGATAGAGAATTATTGTCTGCTTATTTTGACATGCAATTGTTTAATTTATATTAAATATTTATGTGAAATATTTGAACTTCAATGAGTGTCCAGGAACTTCTTGTGACGAGTGTAGTAAACAACTTACAATTATGACAAAATCCGAGTACCCCCCACCGGATTAAATTAACACCCTACAGTGTTACTGTAACATAGGAGGGTAAAATTAACACCCTGGGAGTGTTAATATAGCAACACCCAAAGGAGTGTTAATTCATCAACACCAAAGACTGGTGTTAATCAACACCAGAAAGTGTGGACAAGCTGGGACACTTATGTGGTGTTAAAATTAACACCCTCGGTGTTGATTTTAACACCAGTGTTTTGCAGTGTTTACTCGAAGGCCGGTGCATTCAATCATATCAGAATCAATATGAGCTTACTTACACATTTTATCATTTAAATTACAATGCAACTAACTTATAGAGAAACAATGCATACTTTAAATAATACCATTAACACATGTAGGCCACTCATCAACACAGTCCACACGTGTATCCATTGTATCCATGGAAATAATAAGTTTATTATTGTTAAGCACTGGTTAACGCTTTCCACGCGGCTAATATTTTTACCATACACAAAACAGATTTTTCAGAAACCTTTCATAATTGTCAAAGTCTATCTCAAAGATTACTGAACCAATACGAGGCATGTTTGTACTTAATCCAATCCATTTTTCATTGTGATTCCGAATATGGTAATGAAATTCAAAAAATTTGACATTTTTGAAATATTTTGTGAAATTTTGGAATGTCGTCTGCAGCCGCCTGCCGCGTGGAAAGTGTTAAGGTTCAACATTCAACAATGCAAATCAAATTCTCGAAATAGTACTATTCTTAACACCTGTCGCTCTCATCTGCTCTATTATCAGTCAGCTTTAGAACGGAACCCCGTTTCAATTGAGGGCGCTCTATTTAGTGACGCAATGCCGTCATTTTTTACACGGCGATTCATAAAGTGACGGAAGTCCGTCGCCCGCCGGAATACGAACAAAAAACACTTTTCAATAATTGGTGTAATCTCGTCTAGAAAATGGTGGTCTCATCACAGCAAACCAGTCAAAAAATACATAATTTTAGCTTGCGTCGTGTGATGTTGGGGTCAAAGGTTAAATTAAATCATCGAACTGGATATCGCAATGACGAGTTCTGGTACCAAATGCTGCCCTCAACTCGATGGATAGTTAATTTTTATGCAGATAATTGGGGGTAAAAGGCAAAAATTCAACAATTGCCGAAATTGATGGGTGTGGGTTACCTTGGTTATGTGCACCCATCGTTCTAGAGCGCCCTCAATTGAAACGGGGTCCCGTTCTACAGCTGACTGATGACTGAAGCAAACTAGTATATTCCACAAAATGTATAAGCTCATTTAATTATCTCTATTTATTGTAAACTACTGCCTGTAAAATACATGCCTGAGACAGTTTCATTTCAGCTGCATTTCTTATCCATTTCAGCTGCATTTCTTATCCATTTCAGCTGCATTTCTTATCCATTTCAGCTGCATTTCTTATCCATTTCAGCTGCATTTCTTATCCATTTCAGCTGCATTTCTTATCCACGTCAGTGACGGTTGGTATTTCAAATAATGATAATAATAATAATAATAAAACCATACTTATTGAGCGCATAACACAATTAAGTCCCTGTGCGCTATCACAAAAAAACCCACAAAAAACCCACACAGTAACATGAGTAACAAAAGACAAAACAAAAAGAAATTAAACATTAACATTAAATAGGTAAGTTTTTAGCAATGATTTGAACTGTTCAAGAGTTTTTGCGGATTTAACATGATATGGTTATTTGTTCTAAAGTTCAGCAGAAGCATCTTGAAAAGAACGGCGACCATATGTAGTAGAAGGTGAAGAAACATGCGCAAGAAGATATTTTGAACCAGAACGAAGATTGCGAGTGGGCTCGTATTGTTGAATAAGATCTTGCAGATACATAGGAGCTAGAGCTCGAGTACATTTAAATGTTATCAGAAGAATCTTGTAGATAATGCGAGATCTGATCGGTAGCCAATGTAAGTCACGAAGGACGGGAGAAATGTGAGAGCGAATCTTAGACAAATATAAATGACAATTGACCAAATGCACTATGTGAGGTGATAGGAAAAAAACATTCAAATCTAGTGTTAACAGATAAGTCCCATAAAGTACAAATAAAGTACACATTCTTTGCCAAACATTTGTAAAACCTATTAAATCCCATAAAGTATAAATAAAGTACACCTACAAAGCAAATTTGTTTTTGTTTTTGAAAAGCTAGCCAAACATGTTTTTGAAAAGCTAAGTCCAAATAAAGTATAAGAAAGTAGCTATACAGGCAATAAATGGGCTTCTAACTCTAAAAATATACATCCTACCTTAAAATATTAAATAATAAAGTTGTTGAGAAATTTATCTTTTTCAATATGAGACATTTCACGCTAGGATCGGGTGATTATTGAGGAAGAGACACTCTAAAATTTAAGGTGAAGTCCGATTTTAATTTTCACCTTTTTCCTTCTACACGCTGACCCAGCTACGTGTACATTATCGATTACCGGTAGTGCAATTGGGGGATGCATGCAAAGATCGGCCGTATTGTTCCGGGAGGATCAATACGCCACACACACGCTATCTGTCATACTCTCCCCCGTGTTGAAATGTATAATGTGAAAATGAAGTTGTGACTTCACCTTACATTTTGGATTGTCACTTCTTTAATATTCAACCGATCCTAGCGTGCAATATTTCATATTAAAGAAGATTAATTTTTTAACAACTTTATAATTTAATATTTTTAGGTAGGATATATATTTTTAGAGTTAAAAGCCCATTTATTACCTGTAGGACTATAGTTACCTTTTTATGACTGTACATAAAGTAGGCCTACACCTATACCAAGCCAATTTAAAAAAAGAGCTAAAGTTCAAATAAAGTACACATAAAGTACTCTCCTACCAAGTTAAAAACGTTTTAAGAAGGCTATGTCCAGATAAAGTATACATAAATTACACCTAATACCAAGCCAAAAATGTTTTTAAAAAGCCAAGTCCAAATAAAGTATACATAAAGTACACATACCGAGCCTACTATTTTTTTTGAAAAACTAAGTCCAAATAAAGTATACATAAAGTACACCTGACACCTACCAATTCAAAAATGTTTTAAAAAAGTTAAGTCGAAATAAAGTATACATAAAGTATACATACCAAGCCAAAAATGTTTTGCAATGGAGCTAAGGCCAAAAAAAATAGTTGTGTTGCCCTCATCCGGCCGGGTCAAAATTCTGAGAATGTGGGCCGGGTATTTTTTTTTCTTCAAGATTTGTTTTTCCTCTTTTTTTAAAGATTTTTTTGTCAAGATTTTTTTCAAGATTTTTGTTTTCAAGATTTGTTTTCAAGATTTGTTTTCTCAAGATCTTCCAATCTGTGAAAAGAGATGGGCAAGAAACCAAAATATTCCCCATTGGGTTGAAAATACATCCAGTATTAAGCGTTTTCCTTAGTATCTTCACACATGTTTGCTGAAATAATAGGTATAAAATCGTTGATTTGGTAAAATTTAAAATAAAAAAAATAAAAATAAAAATCCGGCCGGCCGTCCTTCCCGATTTTAGGCTTGTGAGGGCAACACAACTTTTTTGTTGTTGGCCTAAGTCCAAATAAAGTATACATAAAGTACACCTTACATGTCCAAAAATAGTTTAGTCCCAATAAAGTACATACAAGTACACTTTGTTTCTACAATGATCAAATAAGTACACATAAAATACACTAAATATCTAGGTTGGTCAAATAAAGTACACATAAAGTATACTTTATATGTACTTTATGTCCATAAAGTACTAATAAAGTACTTAAAAAAGTATACATAAAGTATACTTTATTTGTACTTTATGAATACCAGTCAGCCCAAGCCCCACCCCCATTTTGTCCCCTAAACAATTGAAAATGTTGACTTTTAATGTAAAAGTTACTTAAAATTAGCTTAAAATTGGTCTGAAATATCTAAAGAACAATTTAATCTAATTTCGGGTAATTTTTACAATAAAAGCCAAAATATCTGCATGCTTCGGGCGCACTTTTGCGAACCAATATTTTGGTCTTGATCCCCACATATTTGTGTTTGCCCCCCCCCCCCACCCAATTTATTTTTTGATGCTGTTGCCGCCATTGCATGTAAACCCATCCTTTTAACATATTTTGATAATGTACACTGTTGCATCCTCCATACGATAATGATATACGACACGTTCCTTTTGACACGATTTAAACATCCCATCTTCCAGACCTGCTTGAATCATTGCATCCAGTTTTTCACCAAATTGCTCGAATTTGTACCAGCAATCTGCTATATTGAAGATGATTAGACCACCTATGGACAGAAAACAGTGGATTCTTCATAAATAGTCAATAAAAGAGTTCTATAATTTGATCAGTTCCAAATTGGTGCGTCTCATTACAGCAGCGAATTAATACAGAAGAGTGTAGGCGCACATGAATGCCACCAGCGCATTGTGCATTAATGAGTGATGTGTGCATTCGGGGGAAATCACGTGCGTATGGCCAAATTTGCGCGAGTACGCTTGGATCACTTTTCCCCGCGGAGAGCTAAAAACCGAAAATAACTTGGAACTGATTGAACTATTATAGCATCGCTTTTTTGAATCAAATGCTTATAGTTCTACTTAAAATAGGTACTTAAAATAGGTAAAACTGATAGTTGTAATGTTTTGAGAAATATAAATTACCATATTGAGATTTCTTGATGTAGCAAATGATGCCAGTCTTAATTTTACAAAAAAAAAAAAAAAAATCTGTTATTATCTATATTGCAGACACACCACACCCACAACCCTATCATATATCTCCCCTACACACCCCTGTTTGTAATGACCTGCAAACGAGGACCCAGTTTTGGTACTATCCAAACGAGGACCCACCAACCTGGACACACACCGACACACCGAGGACCAAAATGGCGGCTTACACGGGTGTCAAACCGCCAATTAGACTGTGTACTTTCTAACTGAGGCATAAGGGGGGTAGAGGTGATACGAGGACCTCGTTTAGATAGCGTTTTAACGTTGTTTGCAATATTTTGCACGTATCAGGGAACCAAGGACGTCCTCGTTTACAGGTGTGTCCTCAGTTGGAATGTAAAAAACGGGTGTGCGCAGGGGCGTAACAGAGGTTGGTTGTCAGGGGGGGGGGGGGGCACAGCCAAAAAAATCCTGGTTAATAGAATAATTCCGTCCCGGAATTTTTCGTAAAAGGTTGCCCCAATTTTGTTCCCAGTCAGTCACCTCGTGAATTTCACGTAAGTGGGGGGGGGGGGTCAACAAAATTCGCACGGTCACAACATTTCGCAGTACAAAAAGCACAACAGTTGTACTTTTTGAACTGCGAAATTTTCTTTCTTTCCCTTTCTTCTTTTCTTTCTTTCCACTTTTTTTCTCCTTTTCCTTTTTCTTTTTCCTCCCTTTTTCCTTTCTCTCTCTCTCTTCTTTCCCTTTCCCCCTTCTTTTCCTCTTTTCCCTTCCCCCCATTTTTCCTGGTGGGTAGGTTTGAATTTCCTGCTGAGCACCTTCAGGGGGGGGCACTGTGCCCCCCCCCCCCCTGCCCCCCCCCCGGCTGTTACGCCACTGGGTGTGCGTCCTCGTTCGGAGGTATTTGTCAACGCACCGCCACTCCTCCCCCATACACAAAATGCAAAAACAAATTATGGCACTATATTGTTTTATCACATAGTTTGGAGTATCAATTTTTTAACATAGCTAGCTCCCTTTATAGGTTTAATTTTTTTAATTTTGGAAAGTTTCATCAGCAGTTTGTTTTTAAACAGTGACATGATTGATGGTTTGTTTAGTTATTTGTTTGATTAAATGGTCAATCCAACGGAAACACGATAGGTTCTTTTATTCTTGCTTTAGCCAAGTCCCAAGCAAGTTTCCGCACGAACTGACCGTGTAAACAGACAAACAAACAAGTAACCCAACAAACAAACAAACAAACATACCAACAAACAAACAAACAAACAAACAAAGTGGGAATATTACAGATATAGCATTCAGCCATTGTTTAAAACCAAAGATGGATCAAAAATATTGATTTGAAAATCTGAATTCAAATTCAAGATTTTTAGTATGTCTTAGCCCTTACCTGGTTTTACGATCCGTGCCAACTGAGGAAAATGTTCTCTTGTAAGTTGATATGTATACACACTACCAGACAGAACGGCACAGTCGTATGTGTCTGTAACATAAACCACACAAATATGAATTTTGAATACAAAATGGTTACATAAACCACACAAATATGTATTGTGAATACAAAATGGTTACATAAACCACAAAAATATGGATTGTGAATACAAAATGGTTACATAAACCACACAAATATGGATTGCGAATACAAAATGGTTACATAAACCACACAAATATGAATTGTGAATACAAAATGGTTACATAAACCACACAAATATGGATTGTGAATAAAAAATGGCTACATCAACCATAAACCACAAAAATATGGATTGTGAATACAAAATGATTACATAAACCACACAAATATGGATTGCGAATACAAAATGGTTACATAAACCACACAAATATGAATTGTGAATACAAAATGGTTACATAAACCACACAAATATGGATCGTGAATACAAAATGGTTACATAGACAACACAAATATGAATTGTGAATACAAAATGGTTACATCAACCATAAACCACAAAAATATGAATTGTGAATACAAAATGGTTACATAAACCACACAAATATGGATCGTGAATACAAAATGGTTACATAAACCACACAAATATGGATCGTGAATACAAAATGGTTACATAAACCACACAAATATGTATTGTGAATACAAAATGGTTACATAAACCACACAAATATGGATCGTGAATACAAAATGGTTACATAAACCACACAAATATGGATTGTGAATACAAAATGGTTACATAAACCACACAAATATGGATTGTGAATACAAAATGGTTACATAAACCACACAAATATGGATCGTGAATACAAAATGGTTACATAAACCACACAAATATGGATTGTGAATACAAAATGGTTACATAAACCACACAAATATGGATTGTGAATACAAAATGGTTACATAAACCACACAAATATGGATTGTGAATACTAAACGGTTACCTAAACTTTGACGCCCATATGGATCAACATTTGACCCCATAGATCTGTTCGACCACGAGTCCAGTCAATCATACATACACCCACCAGCCACCACTAATTACAAAACAATTGTTTCCACTGCAATGCATTTCACTCACCATTATATGCAAATTAGCTTCCGCCATTAAGGTCAAATTAGCTTCCGCCATTAGGGTCAAATTACAAAAAAAAATCGGATTATACTGTTATACAAATCAAACTGTTCCTGTGATCATAAGGAACCAAAAAAAGTCAACGGTTCTATTTCCACCCGATGTTTAGTTTCTGAGGTATAGGGCAGAATAGGTCAAATGTCAACATTTTTCTCAAATTCCTAGTACAAGGTCAAATATTCAAAATGCACCGATTGTAATGAATGGTCTCAAATAGCTGCAAGTCATGAAAAGAATAGTTTGCTATATCTGTAAGGTCAGCGTCTAGTAGTAGTATGGTGTTTTTGTTTTTGTTTACAAAAAGGTACATATTATAGCCACTGTCAAAATGCTATTGACGAAATACCTATAGAGATTTCCACTTTTCTATTTTGATAGTAGGTGCCCCTTTCTACTTCAGAAAGATTGGTGGCTTTGAAAAGAACCGTTCAGGTGGACTGCCCATTTGTAGCAAACATATTTACCGTTCTCAACACTGTTTAGTTTATCCGGATGTATAGGCTCTAGGTACATGTTATCCTACTTGTGAAATAGGTGGCTCTGAAAAGAGCTTTTAAAATACGTTGTTTCGAAAGTAGGTGCCCATTTTCTACTTCAGAAAGATAGGTGGCTTTGAAAAGAACCGTTCAGGTGGACTGCCCATTTACACGTAGCAAACATATTTACCGTTCTCAACACTGTTTGGTTTATCCGGATGTATAGGCTCTAGGTACATGTTATCATACACATTGCTAGGTATACAAGAAACCATGCTTTGTAACGGTTCTAGACCATCCACGTTTAGGAAGCCACATTTCCTGAGCTAAAAGATAGAACAGTATAATTCATTAAAACACTTTCCACGCGGCAGGTGACTGCAGATGAAAGTTCCAACTTTTTACAAATGTTTCAAAAATATAAAAACTACTGAATTACATTACCATTATATTTGGAATCACCTTGAGAAATACATTTAAATAAGTACAAACATGCCTTGTATTGGTTCAGTAATCCTTGAGATAGACCTTGAAAGTTGGGAATGTTTTTTTGAAAAATCTGTTGTGTATGCGTGGAAAAGTGAAAAACGTTTTGTGATTTAAAGGTTATTGTCAATATTGTTGTTGTAACAACCATAATTTTCATGTTTTCCCATGAAGGAAATAGACTTCGTGAATGAAACGTTACCGATAACATAATATATCAGTATTTTCTAACGGGTAACCAACACGTTATAGAACGAGGGGCTTATATTATTCTACTATTCAACCTTCAACCAATCAACGAGTCTGGCTATTGATGAAGCAGACTGAGTAGACTGGGTCCCCGCGTCCCTCTATATGGCCGCCATCTTTAAAAATGGCGGACATTTGAGCACCCTCGCAGGGGCCGTGTGGAAAATCAGGAAGACAGGAGGATCCAGTCTACAGACTGAGTAAGACGACGGATCGTCTAAACCCATTTCATAAAATCTGTTTTACTTTTTCCCCGAGATTTATTTTAATCCATGTTTTACCTCGAGACCACCAAGACCAGATCCTGCAGCCACATCGATTATCCGCGATTGTTTGTCGCTGACGTGAGCAGCCATTAATTCAGTGAAAGCTCGCACGCCAATTTGGTAAATTTGTATCCCACCATAGTTCTTTAAGATAAAAAGAATAAATCAGTTTTTGCTCTATTGGTTATTTCGCAATCTTGGCAACAGTGGCGTAACTAGGGTCTTAAATGGGGGAGGGGGGGGGGGGGGGGGTCGGGGGGGGGGGGCGGTCAGGCATATTAGGGGGCATAACCCACTACTCTTTGCTAATATACTCTTAAATCGAAAGATTGAAAAGTAAATCATCATGGTCATAAAGTTGTGCTGAAGGATTTGATTTAAGAGAGTGTATAGACTTTGTCATTTTTATTGGGGGGGGGGGGGGGTGGGGGGAGGGGGCAAGCTCCCTCTAGTTACGCCACTGCATGGCAATCATAGCAATTTATATAATGTGATATTTTTCAACTTTTTACACACATTGGGTTTTTAAAAATGGCCCACTCTATTAGGATCCCATTTTAAAGAAATTCGTATTGAAATTCTAAATTCGAAAAAAACAGGTCAAAATTTCGAGTTAAGGTGTAGCTTAGTACTGGGGCCTTCTGGGAATTTTCTTTTGATCGCATAATATTCTATTTCTGATTTCAAAAGACTGGGTTTTTAAAAAATATTTATAACTAAAAAAATGGCTACTGTAACACTGAAAGCGGGAGAGAAGATGCAAGCCAACTTGACATGTTAAATCGGCGACTACAGAAGTCGCCGACTTGTAGTCAACTGCTCATGTACAAATCGGCGAGCAGTCTTTGACAGCAACATGTCACAACTTGTGCCGTCGTGTCAAGGTCGGCGATCGATCGGGGACTGAACAAGTGGTGTCACCGATTAAACATGCTTGATCTTGTTGATTTCAGCATCTCTTGTCTTGTTGAAGGCGGGGAATATCGCATATTAATCATCCCTGCTCATCCCTGGTCGGGATCCAAAATGTAAATTGTGCAAGTTTGAACAAGATTTCAGCCGATTTTGAAAAAATGGTGGTCTTGTGTAGTTGGGAAGACTAGAGGTTGGGTCGGGAGCTGTCTTCTGTGTGACTGAACCTTAAGGCCGTGGGTGACCGATTACAGTTCTAACCGGTACGTGATTGAATTTTCCATTCACTAATTCCCAGTTTAGCATTGAGGTCAAGGATGGTCGAGTTATTGTTCGTCAGTGAATGGAAGGTCAGTGAATGGAAAATCCCATCATATGGGGTCAGTAGAGCTAACTCCTATGATAGAACGTGGATGTATGGGAATTAAGATTAGACATACTAAATTGGCTAATTTTAATTTGAAAGAATGTTATAATAGAAGAGTTCTAATAATATTTTATTCTTGAAATGAGGAAAAAAGAAGAAAAAAAGATGAAAATATATTTAAAATCAAGTTTTTTACGCAGCATATTATCACATTGTATTACTATTATAAAACAAGTCTCATATCGTATTAATTAATTAATGATTAATGGAAGTAAAAAGAAAATCAGAAAGTAAATTTTGTGCAAATACCAAAAAAATGGGTTGGAATGCCACATAATTGAAACTTAATGCCTTGTTTGCAATGAGAATTAGTAAATTACTATATGAGGCCTGATTAGGATAAAATGAACCAATTAAATAAATATTACTGAACATAACTTTGGAAATTATAATCCGTGATTATTACACCAAAATCGGTCGATCAAATGAAATCCTGACAATATTAATATGAAATACATACATGATAATCGTCAACCTTCTGATTATACAATTCAGCTACAGTTCCTGTCCGAAAGGCTTCGATTTCATTTTGACGAAAAAGAACCTTTATCCGTTCGGCCTTGTTCCATTGTTCTGTAGATAATCCATTCAGAAATAGCTTCTCTTCTGCAGTAAGAGTTAATAAATCACTCTGAAGATTACTTTTAATCATGTTAGCCTTAATAGAAGTGTTAGAAATGTAATGTGATCGTGTCTGTTCAGTAACTGTGACTGGTTCAGTTCAGGGCAGACCGGTACTTGAATTGATGTCGGTCGCTGATGTCGGGAAGGGGGCGGGCCGAAGGCCTGTATCAGTGTACTAAGGCCGTGGGTGACCGATTCCAATTCTAACCGGTACGTGTGATGGAATTTTCCATTCACTAATTCCCAGTATAGTATTGAGGTCCAGGGCCGTCAGATGGGGGGGGGGGGGGGGGGGGGGGTGCGTTGGGTGCGGACGCACCCCTTGAAAATCTCTTCTTTTTTTCCTTTTTTTTTTAGGGTAAAAATCTAGGAAGAAAAAAACCATGTTGTTTTATGAATGGAAAATGGGGTCAACGATGGCAAGATACATGAAAATTGTGTCCTAAATTCGCTGTAATGCTCAGAGCTTCCGGGGGCTTCGCCCCCTGGACCCCCACCAGGAGCCCTAAGGTGAGCCCCTGGACCCCACCCGTTATTGGCTTCGCGCCAGAGGCGCTCGCATCGTCAGTGTGCTGCAGCACTAACACTCTGACGTCATACTACTACTTCCGGTAAAAAATCGTGAAAACGCACCCCCTTGGGCAAAAGTGTCTGACGGCCCTGAGGTCAAGGATGGTCGAGTTATTGTTCGTCAGCGAATGGAAGGTCAGTGAATGGAAAATTCCATCATATGGGGTCAGTAATTCCGTCCCTATAATAGAACGTGGATATATGGGAACTATTAAGATTAGACATACTAAATTGGCTAATTTTAATTTGAAAGAATGTTATAATAGAAAAGTTCTAATAATATTTTATTCTTAAAGGTAGATGACCCGATCACATTTTCGTAACACAGAATTATTTCAAACATACGGAGATTTTCATATCATATGAAAGCTCGTATTTTTCTCATCATCATACTGAAATTTGACGGCCTAGATCGGTATAATTACGGAGAAATCGATGAAATAACGTCGAATTACCGCGAATGGTGGTATACCACCGATATAGTTTGTGTACAACTCAATGGGTACAGTTCACAGCATCTTGTGCGTCTAAAATAAGAACCATTAGAGCTATGCAACTCAAACTTTGGAACACGACTTTTTTAAGGATAACCTTTCATGTAGAATAGAAAACTTCAAGTTGAAAATCGGAATGTGATCGGGTCATCTACCTTTAAAATGAGGAAAAAAAGGAAGAAAAAAAAGATGAAAATATATTTAAAATCAAGTTTTTTACGCAGCATATTATCACATTGTATTACTATTATAAAATAAGTCTCATAACGTATTAACATAATTTTCGCTTGATCCACGCGTTTATTTAATTGAGTTTCGCTCGTCATAGATTCTGCTAGAATCATGCTTATAGGCCATCATCAATTGTTAATATTTACTCATGTATTTCGGCTGCTAGAGGCTTTCAATAAAGACTTTGTATACATAAGTGCTCGTTCGTCTGGTATCCATGTAAGCACAGTCCCTGTGGTCTAGTGGATTAACCAATCGCCACGAATGCGAGAGGGACCGGGTTCGAGTTAGTGTATTTTTAAGGTCTTTGTTAATTTAATTCTCGCCAGTTTGTCCGAGTCTATATATTATTTATAATTAATGATTAATGGAAGTAAAAAAAAAAAATCAGAAAGTAAATTTCGTGCAAATACCAAAAAATGGGGTGGAATGCCACATAATTGAAACTTAAAGGTAGATGTTCCGATTTTAAACTTGAAGTTTACTATTCTACATGAAAGGTCATCCTTAAAAAAGTCGTATTCCAAAGTTTGAGTTGCATAACTCTAATAATTCTTATTTTAGACGCAAAAGATGCCGTGAAATGTACCCATTGAGTTGTACACAAACGATATTGGTGGTTACCACCTTTCGTGGTAATTCGACGTTATTTCATCGATTTCTCCGTAATTATACCGATTTAGGCCGTCAAATTTCAGTATGATGATGAGAAAAATACGAGCTTTCATATGATATGAAAATCTCCGTATGTTTGAAATAATTCTGATCGGGTCATCTACCTTTAATGCCTTGTTTGAAATGAGAATTAGTAAATTATTATATGAGGCCTGATTAGGATAAAATGAACCGATTAAATAAATATTACTGAACATAAATGCATGCAATGCACTGCAAAATCAAGTGTTAAAGATGAACGTGTTCAGATGTTAAAATCTTTATGTTAGTGTTATTAAAATAACGCAAATGTTTACTTATTAACATTCAAATGTTACATTATCAACACAACTGTTAAGACATTGTTATAGAAGTGTTTATGCAGCATTACTGGTGTCGATTTATAACGTTTAGTGTTAAAGATGAACGTGTTCTGAACGTGTTCAGATGTTAAAATCTCTATGTTAGTGTTATTAAAATAACGCAAATGTTTACTTATTAACATTCAAATGTTACATTATCAACACAACTGTTAAGACATTGTTATAGAAGTGTTTATGCAGCATTACTGGTGTTAACCATAACGCTCTAGTGTTAATATTTAAACGTTAGTGTTCGACCACTCTGTTGAACATGATGATGAATAAGCACATGGCGTTCTAAACGTGTTATTAGTTAACATGTTCAAACGTTAATATTACTATGGTAGTGTTAAAACAAGAACACCAATGTCGATTTATAACGTTTGGACGCAACACTATGAATGCCGGTGTTCAGAAATTATTGTAGTAGTATACATTTGTATAATGCTAGTGTTAATTTTATTTTAACTTTTGTTGTTTTTAACTTAGGCCTAGATGTTAAAAAAGCACTTGTGTTACCCAGCAAACACAGAACGTTTCCGCAACGTTGCACCTAGGTTGCAGTTAGGTACATCATTTTTTTAATCACCCACATCTGGCTTCATCACGACGTTCATATAACGTTTACACAACCAAATTATGTTACCTGGGCTGTAATCGCTAATTTGCATATTTTACCTGGCCTTACATGAGTCGAGTAAATTGTGGAAATAGCTCATTAGCATAATTTCAATGGTACAAAAATTAGCACCGGTGCTCGTTTGTAACCTTTAAATTATGGTAATGAGCTAATTTGCACCTTTTATTTATTTAAACTTATTTTGTTTTTAAATTTAAGTCGATACATACATTTAACAGCTTTTAACACCATAGAAAGTATTTTGATCTGTATACGTAAGTTCTCATATGTATAGCTAAAGGCAAGTCATTGTTCACTAATGCCATATACATTGTATATTGAGCAAGAACATAGTACACATGAAAAGGTCAATGCCCGCCCCCTCCCTCTATAATACCACTACCGTTCCCTGGTTGCCATGGTGTAACTAACCGAATTTGATGAAAGTTTTTTACACGTTTGGGATAAAATGTGAACAGTAGCATTAATAAAATAAGTTATTAACGCAATGAAGTGTTAATTAAGTGTTACTTCTTATTAACGTGTCAAAGTGTTAAATATTATTAACATATGAACATGTTAATACATAACATTAATGTTGAAGTATTAACATAGACGTTATTGCCTGGCAACAGTTATGTTAACGCTGATGATACTCATGAACATGTTCATGTGTTAATGATGAACACTTGAACGTGTTCATCATTAACACATGGACGTGTTAATTAAGTGTTACTCTAAGGTGTTAATAAAAGTGTTCAAATATTAACACTTGATTTTGCAGTGTGGAAGTAACTATTACTCTTATTTTAAATTTAAACTTTGGAAATTATAATCCGTGATTATTACACCAAAATCGGTCGATCAAATGAAATCCTGACAATATTAATATGAAATACATACATGATAATCGTCAACCTTCTGATTATACAATTCAGCTACAATTCCTGTCCGAAAGGCTTCGATTTCATTTTGACGAAAAAGAACCTTTATCCGTTCGGCCTTGTTCCATTGTTCTGTAGATAATCCATTCAGAAATAGCTTCTTTTCTGCAGTAAGAGTTAATAAATCACTCTGGAGATTACTTTTAATCATGTTAGCCTTAATAGAAGTGTTAGAAATGTAAACGTGATCGTGTCTGTTCAGTAACTGTCACTGGTTTAGTTTAGCTTAGACCGGTTTGATGGAATTTTTCATTTACTAATTCCCAGTATAGTATTGGTTATTGTTGGTCAGCGAATGGAAGGTCAGTGAATAGAAAATTCCATCATATTATGGGGTCAGTAGACAAACTGAGTAGAGCTAACTCCTAATTCCGTCCCTATGATAGAACGTAGATATATTGGAATTAAGATTAGACATACTAAATTGGCTAATTTTAATTTGAAAGAATGTTATAATAGAAGAGTTCTAATAATATTTTATTCTTGAAATGAGGAAAAAAAGAAGAAGAAAAAAAGACAGAAAATATATTTTAAATCACGTTTTTTTACGCAGCATATTATCACATTGTATTAATATTATAAAATAAGTCTCATAACATATGATATCTATATTAACATATTGAGTATTATTATTTAACTTGATATTATAAGATAACACTTGTTGAGAGGGAAATAAAGACTACACTGCCTCTATGAGGTTTTAATAAAAGAGAGAAAACATAATAATAGAAGAGTTCTCATTGCTATTTTGGAAAGGAATTGAAATAAATTAGCACAATGTTGAATGCAAGTGGTAAATTTGTGTGTGATAATCTGATGTGCTTTCTAGTTTGAATTTTAAAAGAATGTTATGAAAGAATTATAATTCTCATTGAATTTGATTAATAAAATGAAGGGTATAGTAGTATTGAAATTGAAAAGGAATTAACAAAAGGAAATAAAAAAACAAAACAAACAACTCTCTGATGGGGTTACCAAATAACCAGTGTCACACTTTGCCAATTTCTTTCTTATGACCATTAATGGCTTGTATCGAAGTTCAGAATAATCAGATGCAAGATTATAAAAATCCTGGTACCACACCGTCTGAGAGCAACGGGAGATGGGGCGTGCTCAGGCAGCGATTTGCGTGAATAAATAAATATATTGATTACCACGTGCTTTTGATGCGAGTGTAAGACCTCTATGTCCTGATATTGCCAACGAATGATTGACAGTTTTCGCTTCAGTGATTGCCTAATCGCACGTGAAGACCGTTATAGATTGCGCTGTTCCATATAAACTGCGCATTAAAATGCGCAGATAGAGAGCTTCACCCAACTGACTAGCATAGTCCGTCGAGACGTGGAAAACCATAGAATGACAGAGAAGGACGGAGAGGGACATAGAAAGCCATAGAAGGACGAAGAAAAGACGGAGAGGGACATAGAAAGCCATAGAAGGACGGAGAGGGACATAGAAAGTCATAGAATGACAGAGAAGGACGGAGAGGGACATAGAAAGCCATAAAAGGAATGAGAAGGACGTGGAAAGCCATAGAAGTACGTGGGAAGCCATACAAGGACGCAAAAGGACGGAGAGGGACAACTAACGCCATAAAAGGACGGAGAAAGACGTGGAAAGCAATAGATGGACGCAGAAGGACGGAGAGGGACATATAAAGCCATTAAAGGACGGAGAAGGATGTGTAAAGCCATAGAAGGACGGACTAAGGACAGAGAGGGACATATAAAGCCATAGAAGGACGGACTAAGAGGGACATATAAAGCCATAGAAGGACGGAGAAGGACCTGGAAAGCCATAGAAGGACGCAGAAGGACCGAGAGGGACGTAGAAAGCCATATAAGGACGGAGAAGGACGTGTAAAGCCATAGAAAGACGGAAAAGGACGGAGAGGGACATAGAAAGGACGGAGAATGACGTTGAAAGCCATGCAAGGACGAAGAAGGTGGAAGAGAATGGATATTTAGCTATATATTGAATATTGGATCGTGCACATCTCAAATTATGTAAACTTTATTTAGCTATCAATTGCTACCTAGGGTGCTTGCTACTCACATAAACTGGATATGATGCCAGAAACACTGTATCTCATCAACTTACGGTCCCACAGGCCTCCGAACATGCCTTCATATTTCGGAAATTTAAATATATTTTATTTATATCAAACACAGAAATAGTTATCACAGAACCCCGCAGTCCAAAACCAACCAATTTGAAACTTCAGACATGTGTAACATCATATCTACATCTCTGCAAAACCTGAACTTTGTACCTCTACTACAATAAAGTGTTGATATTGTGCAACTTATCATCACGTCATTTGCCTTTTTAAAGAAATTCTTGTAGTACTGTATAAGATAAAGTATGTGTTTGGCTACGCAACAAATTCCACCTTTTTTAACTAAAGAAAACGTTTCTAAAGCCATCTTGTAAAGCTTGAATAATTAAACATTAAAACGAATTTCCAGTTTTAAACTAAAATGGTCAAGAAAACGTTCTTGACTAACAACTAATATTCAAAATGAATTTTACAATTTTGATAACGTTTTTGCAGGTGAATCAGTTGCCCCATACCCTTTTGGACCACTTTGCCCCAACACCAAAATGTTTAAAAAAAATATACCACCATTTGTAATAATAATCAATAACTCCAAAAACCTTTAAAAAAAAAGCAAAACTGCATTTTTGTTTTTAGCCATTACACACAGGACAGGAATACGAGGGACATAAGTACGTTTGGAGTTATTGGAATCAAGAAAATATCATTATATGCTCAACTTCTTGCATTGATAAAATACAAAATATTTATTGGAAATGAAGAGGTGGCTTTTCGATAACATTTTGGTCAAAAGTATACACCAGATCGCACCAAATGAGTTCAAAAATTGAAAACATTTCCAATAATTCGGAGACCTCAGACCTCAGACTCCCCCTGTTCGAGCTTTTAAACCATACTTAAATCAAGAAAATATCAGTATATGCTCAACTTCTTTCTTGCATTGATGAAAAATAAAACATTGATTGGAAATGAAGAGGTGGCTTTTCAATAAAATGTTGGTCACAAAAGTTTTTCCCAGATCGCACCAAATGAGTTCGAAATTTGAAGGAAAAAAATCCAATTCTGAGGGGGGCACATCATTCCTCAGACTCCCCCATGTACGAGCTTTTAAGGGCTGATATCCAAACTCTCAGCGGTGTTACACCGGTATTACACCGATATTTGTATAGAATATCGGTGTAATACCGGTATAACATCGGTGTAATACCGGTGTAACACCGCTGAGAGTTTGGATATCAGCCCTAAATCATTTATACTTAAATCAAGAAAATATCAGTATATGTTCAACTTCTTTCTTGCATTGATAAAAAACAAAATATTGATTGGAAATGAAGAGGTGGCTTTTCGATAATATGTTTGTTTTTTGTTTTTTTTGTTTTTTACGATAAAAAGTGAAAATATTTCCCCAATTTTTTTTTATCTCACCGTTTTTGTTACTGAAAAGCCGCAACATACAACTTTGTGAGAAAGACAATCTATTACCAACACCAGCGCAATCTTACACACGGGCAGACGGGTGAAAACCACGTTTGTTTTTCTCCGGCACATGGATATGACTTGTGAGTTTACAAGTCATGTAACCATGCGTCAAAACACTCGGCTCATCGGAAACATTCGGAACCGATCGTATATTTTCGGATTTGAAATGGTCTGTAAAGAAAGCTTCCTGCCTGCTCAGTCTGTTCTCGGTGTTTGACAAGTGACCACCATGTACATAGAACAACAGGACAGGACAGCGCTCAAGAGGCGCCGAACTCCCACAAAACAAGCGCGGTGCACTGGCGCTCAAGGGCGACCATGGGGCCCTCTCACGACCCTCTCACGTCCCAGCCAGTTCCCACTGCGTCACCGCGGTGTTCGTGGAGATCTAATGCGCTTGGCTTGGCGTTTTGATGTTTCAGCTCAATCCAAGCGCCGGCCTGATCGCAGCAGAATGTGAAAGGGTTTTAGTGACCTTGATTTAAAAATGGACAATTTCGGCCAGTTTTCCGCGCTCTCACTGCGTGTTATACATCTGTTCAATGATACTGTGTACAGCTCAGGGCAATCGCTGGCCTGATCGCTATATGTGTGACAGGGTATTAGATCGAAAAGCTAATTAAAGGTATATGACCCGATCACTTTTTTGGGGCTATGATTTTTTTTTCACATCAAGATATTTTGATATCAGAAGAATCCTCATATTTTTCTCATTATGTCTGTAAATTCTTGGGGCCAGAAATGTTCCATTTAGAAATTATAGGCAAAAATGTGGTGAATTACTGCCAAAGGTGGTTAACCACCAGCCAGTTTGTGTACTACTCAACGGGCAACATAATTGTGACCTTGTGATTCTAAAATAAGGAACTATTGCAGTTATGGAACTCAAACTTTGGAATGTGACACATTTAAGGATGACCTTCCATAAAAACAGAAAACATCAAGTTGAAAATCGGGCCAGCAATCGGAACAACTACCTTTAAGATTGCAATGCGTATTATTTCATCATATAATATATTTTTATTATTTTTATTTTTATTTTTTACGATAATATGTTGGTCAAAAGTATATACTAGATCGCACCAAATGAGTTTGAAAATTTAAAATAAATTCCCTTGCGAGGGGGGCACATTCACCGTCGAACTCCAGGGGCGGAGCCAGAGATTGAATTTACCGGGGGGCTGAAAAGAAGATGAAAAATCTTGAATTTTGTGTTGGTGGACTATCCAATGCGGTGCGCAGCACCGCCCTCCTAGCTCTGCTCGGACAGGGGGTAGTCTGAGGGGGGATGTGCCCCCCTCAGAAGTAGAAAAAATTTCAATTTTCGAACTCATTTGGTGCGATCTGGTGTATACTTTTGACCAAAATTTTATTGAAAAGCCACCTCTTCATTTCCATAAAATATTTTGTTTTTTATCAATACACGAAAGAAGTTGAGCATATTACTGATATATTATTTTCTTGAATTAGGTTTAAAAGGTCGAACAGGGGGAGTCTGAGGGGGGATGTGCCCCCTCAGAAGTAGAATTTTTTTCAATTTTCGAACTCATTTGGTGCAATCTGGTGTATACTTTTGACCAAAATTTTATTGAAAAGCCACCTCTTCATTTCCATAAAATATTTTGGTTTTTTATCAATACACGAAAGAAGGTGAGCATATTACTGATATATTTTATTTAATTAGGTTTAAAAGGTCTAACAGGGGGAGTCTGTAGAATTTTTTTCAATTTCCGAACTCATTTGGTGCGATCTGGTGTATACTTTTGACCAAAATTTTATTGAAAAGCCACCTCTTCATTTGCATAAAATATTTTGTTTTTTATCAATACACGAAAGAAGTTGAGCATATTACTGATATATTTTCTTGAATTAGGTTTAAAAGGTCGAACAGGGGGAGTCTGAGGGGGGATGTGCCCCCTCAGAAGTAGAAATTTTTTCAATTTTCGAACTCATTTGGTGCAATCTGGTGTATACTTTTGACCAACATTTTATTGAAAAGCCACCTCTTCATTTCCAATAAATATTTTGGTTTTTTTCAATACACGAAAGAAGTTGAGCATAACTGATATATATTCTTGATTTAAATATACATGGTTTAAAAGCTCGAACAGGGGGGAGTCTGGGCTCAGAAGTAGAAACATTTTCAATTTTCGAACTCATTTGCTGCGATCTGGTGTATACGTTTGACCAATATTTTATGAAAAGCAATCCCTTTCCTCCGTTTCTTCTCTTTTTTTCCCCTTCTTTTTTTCTTTCTTTACAAAAAAGTGGGGCGGCCGCCTATATAGGCCTACGTGTATATATCACGACATACAACGTTATTTTATTCACCAATCCGTAGATCAATTAAAGGCTCTTTCTCCCTGAGACTAGTATACTAGTCTCAGCTTTCTCCCTTTCTCTTCCCCTTCCCCCTTTCCTCTCCCTCTCTCTTTTCCTTTTTTTTTTTTTGTCGATTTTTTTACCGGGGGGCGCGCGCCCCCTCCGCCCCCCCCCCCCTGGATCCGCGCCTGAACTCCCTTGTCCGCGCTGTGAGACTTTTGAAAATATCCAAATAATGCCTCCCCCCACATTTTAAATAATCTATACTTAAATCATCTATACTTAAATCAAAAAAGTCCTTAAAAAAATCCTTGACCCGCAACTGAACCAACGCCAGTCATGCCAGTGTCAGTACAGTATCATTTTTAAATTTAATTCGTCCTTTAATAACCGTTTGTCCCATTCGCTTAACAACGTACACCGGCCCGTACGCGTTATTTAACCTTGAATATTCGCGAGCCCATGTCTGGCATTGAATGGTTCAGTGACTGTTGGTTCAGTGGATCACAATTATTATTGCCATGGTTTGACAATGAAAGCAGTTTTATTATTTATAAAGGTCAATGAAATTACAGGTGACCCTGGTTAATTGAATGGTTACTTTATTGGTAAAAAATTGCATATAAATACTAAGTACGCTGTCGCTTCAAATAACCCGTTTTTCATGACAATTCACTGCACAGATACGATCACGTTTACATTTCTAACACGTGTACGCGTCTATTATTATTAAGGCTTGAAAATGTTGAAAAGTAATGGTGCAAGTTGCAGCCTCATCCAGAGTGACTTATTAACTCTTACTGCAGAAGAGAAGCTATTTGTGAATGGATTATCTCCAGAACAATGGAACGAGGCCAATCAGAGAAAGTTTCGTTTTCGTCAAAATGAAATCGAAGCCTTTCGGACAGGAACTGTAGCTGAATTGTATAATCAGAAGGTTGACGATTATCATGTATGTAATATTTTCATAATAATATTGTCAGGATTTCATTTGACCGACCGATGTTGGTGTAATAATCCACAGCCTTACGGATTAGAATTACCAAAAATGTTAATTAAAAATAAGTGTAGTAGTTACTTCCTTTGCACGAATTTATGTTTAGTAATATTTATTTAATTGGTTCATTTTATCCTAATCAGGCGTCATATAATAATTTACAAGTTCTCATTTCAATCAAGGCATAATGTTTCAATTACGTAGCATTAGGTTTCCAACTATAGCTATTTTTTGGTATTTGCTCAATTTTTTTATTTTTACTTCCAAGCAGTCCAAGTCATTTACACTTACACTTACACTTAGATTTGATGGGAATATAATTATAGGCTTATGCCTTTGAGTATCCCATATCCTGATTTTTTCACGTCAAATCTGTTTTTGAATTGGTTTGTACTTCTGGCTTCTGTCACGTTCGGCGGGAGTTGGTTCCAGTTGTCAATAACTCTTTGCGAAAAGAAAGAAGTACTTTCTCAGGTTAAGGCCCTTACATAGACTCTTCTTGAATGAATAACTTGCGCTTGTGCCTCCTGGTGTTTACGATACTTGATGCTATGGTAAATAATTCCTGGGGGTCTATGTCTTCACAGCCATTCAGTATCTTAAAGGTTTCAATGAGGTCACCTCTTATCCTTTTGACTTCTAGGGGGTACAAGTTGAGTTATTTTAATCTTTCATTATATGGACGTTTTTCAGCTCGGGGACTAGTTTGGTTGCTCTCCTCTGTACCTTCTCCAGGGTCTTTAGTCTCACTTTAGGAATTGGCACCATAAACTGACCATATTTGTCTAGGGGGGGGGGGGGGGGGGGTACAAGTTGAGTGATTTTAATCTTTCATTATATGGACGTTTTTCAGCTTGCGGACTAGTTTGGTTGCTCTCCTCTGTACCTTCTCCAGGGTTTTTAGTCTCTCTTTAGGAATTGGCACCATAAACTGACCATACTTGTCTAGGGGGGGGGGGGGGGGGGGGGGGGGGTACAAGTTGAGTGATTTTAATCTTTCATTATATGGACGTTTTTCAGCTTGGGGACTAGTTTGGTTGCTCTCCTCTGTACCTTCTCCAGGGTCTTTAGTCTCTCTTTAGGAATTGGCACCATACACTGACCATATTTGTACGCAGTACTCCACACGTGGTCGGATGTATGCCTTGTATAGGATGTCAAAACTGTTAATATTAGACTTAATGTACGGACGCTTTCGAAACTAGTGTTAGAGACCATTTGGAAGGCAAATAAGTGACATGGTCTGAATTGGCAGAGGCACTTACCTCAGCTTCCAAAGAACATTGCCCAGTAGTTAGAAAGGCAGACAAACCATGGATGGATAACCCTTAATGCCAAGATCTAATATACCAAAGACGCCTAACAAAGAAGAAAAACTTCCATAGTCCAGAGTATCGGAACTTGTGTAAAAACGTAAAGACAGCAAGTCGAAAGGCGAAACGTAATTGGTTGGCTGCAATAAGTGAAAAGGCAGAGAAATCATACAGATCTGGAGATACCAGAAATGTGTACCAGTTGATAAAAAAGTGGTAAAAAGCCCCCACAACCTGGTATTGGTATCAGAGTCCTAATTTTTTTGATACACCCTGTATAGAATGTTTTATGATGAAAATCGAAACAGGTTGAATTTAAATTGGAAGCAGATTTTCATCATGATAAGTTCTATGATGGTAATCACCAGTTCACGAAAAATACAGCCAATATAAATTCATGAGTCCAGGAAAGTATTCCCTGATATGTCAAACTTCATTATTAGAGAGAGAGAAAAAATGTGTGTAAAAAGTTGAAGAAGATCACATTATATATTGCTTATGATTGCCATGCAGTGGCGTAATTAGAGGGGCGGGGGATTTTCCCACCATCCCCCCTTGCCGGAGGGCTTGCAACCAATGAAATGACAAACTCTATGTATTCTCTTAAATCAAACGTTGGAAATCTAATCTAATAGAGTGAAAAAATCAAACGTTGGAAATCTAATCTAATAGAGTGAAATTTCAGTCTGATATATTAAAATGTCACTCTATTAGATTGAATAATTTCAATCTTTCAAGATCCTTCCCTCAGCACAATCTTTATGATCATGATGATTGACTTTTCGATCTTTCGATTTAAGAGATTAATTAACAAAAAGTAGTGGGTTATGCCCCCCCCCCCCCCCCCCCCCCGCCCCCCCCACCCCGCAATTCGATACCCTAGTTACGCCACTGGGGCCATGTTTTCAAAATATCCAATAGAGCAAGAACTTATTTATTATTTGTATCTTATAGGGATGTGGGGTGGAACTTTACCATATTGGCCACCGATCTTTCGCGGAAGTAGTGGCTGCTCACGTCAGCGACAAACAATCTCGGATAATCGATGTGGCTGCAGGATCTGGTTTTGGTGGTCTCCAGGTAAAACACCGATTAAAATAAATCTGATAACAATTTTAAAGTATTTTATCAAAGAGGTTTAGACGATACGTCTTGCTCAGTCTGCTTTATCTCGTCAGACTCGTTGATAGGTTGTGGATTGATACTTATAATGATAACTTTTCTCAGGATCAGCTAGTCGTAAATGTGTTAGTAATAGTATACAATGGGTCGGTCGGGGCCGGTCGGGCCCATAGAACGGGTTTACGTCACCTAAAGGTGGATTAGTAGAATAATATAAGCCCCTCGTTCTATATGTTGGTCACCCGTTAGAAGAAAAAAATACTGATATATGTCATCGGTAACGTTTTATTCACTAAGTCTATTTCCTTCATGGGAAAAACATGAAACTGATGGTTATTACAACAACAATATTGACAATAACCTATAAATCACAAAACGTTTTCCATGTTAACACTTTTCCACGCATACACAACAGATTTTTCTAAAAACCATTCCCAACTTTCAAGGTCTATCTCAAGGATTACTGAACCAATACAAGGCATGTTTGTACTTATTTAAATGTATTTCTCAAGGTGATTCCAAATATAATGGTAATGAAATTCAGTAGTTTTGATATTTTTGAAACATTTGTAAATAGTTGAAACTTTCATCTGCAGTCACCTGCCGCGTGGAAAGTGTTTTAATGAATTATACTGTTCTATCTTTTTAGCTCAGGAAATGTGGCTTCCTAAACGTGGATGGTCTAGAACCGTTACAAAGCCTGGTTTCTCTTCTACCTAGCAATGTGTATGATAACATGTATGTAGAGCCTATACATACGGATCAACCAAACAGTGTTGAAAACGGTAAATATGTTTGCTACAAAGGGGCACTCCACCTGAACGGTTCTTTTCAAAGCCATCAACCTTTCTGTACAAAAGGGTCACCTACTTTCGAATCTATGTATTTTAAAAGCTCTTTCCAGAGCCACCTATTTCACAAATAGAAAAGGGGCAACTACTCTCAAAATTGAGAAGTGGCAATCTCTATATTATTATGTATTTCGTTAATAGCATAATGACAGTGGGTATAATATGTACCTTTTTAAACAAAATCAAAAACACCAGTAAACACATAACGATATCACAACCTTCATTCAAGTTGGCTGTAGTTTGGTCAAGGAAAACATGCAACATTGGGTTAAAGCATTAAAGGCGTATTATGTGATCTTTTCCAGGGAGCGCCCTCTATTCAGGATATATTTCAAACATAGCGTTATATGAATGTGTTCATCACCTTCTAATGTGTTAACAACATCGTATATTGGAACATAGGCCTATAACTAACCAAATGTTGCGATAAACGTTTTAAAAATGTCGGTATTCAGTAACAAAATGTCGATATTATATCGTTGTATCATTACGTATTTGAAACTAACGTGCAACTTTATTACAACGTTGTTTTAAGGGGGGACTTAAGGAAGTTTTTGATTTTATTTTTTGAATTTTGTGAGTGCTGTAATTATTGAACTATTAATCAAATGTACATATTAGTATACATTTTTGGAAAGGAAATAGATCAGAGAATCCAAATTTGGCGTCAATTTTGACCAAAAAAGTAGATTTTTGGAGAAAATCACAAAATTCACTTTTTTGACCCAATTTTTTTTGAACAAAGCTAACAAAAAATAATTTTGAGTAAAAAATGGCCAAATCACTTTATAATGATGTTAAGACACTAATGAAGGGACGATTTTTTTTTTAAAAACCTAATCTAATATTTTTGAAAATTTTGACCAAAAAGTGCCAAAAAACGTGCAAAAATAGATTTTTAAAAAAAAATTACACTTTTTTGTCAAAATTTCAAAAAATATTGGATTAGATTTAAAAAAAAGTAGTGTCTTAACATCATCATCAAGTGATTTGGGCATTTTTAACTCAAAATTATGTTTGTTAGCTTTGTTCAAAAAAATTGGGTCAAAAAAGTGATTTTTTGTGATTTTCTCAAAAACATCAACATTTTTGGTCAAAACTGATGCCAAATTTGGATTCTCTGATCCATTTCCTTTCCAAAAATGTATATTTTTATATACATTTGAGTCATGGTTCAATAATTACAGCACTAACAAAGTTCAACAAAAAACTTCCTTAAGTCCCCCTTTACAAAAAGATATTATCATGGAAGATATGTACGGTCGTATATGGACGTCTAGGATCTTTATTCACACGTCAAGGATTCATACGGACGGGAGGACAATTATGCGCATGTCATGTCAATGAACTGTCAATGAACTATATGGCTGTCAAAGAAGAAGGATGACAATGGTCCATATACGTCAATGATCTATGTGGATATCAATGGTCCTTAAAGGGGCACTAAGAGATGTGTTGGAGGATGCGCCCTCAATTATGATAAAAACTGGGATTAGTATATTTTTTATAATTGTATTACATGTATGAACTTACACCTATAAGGATTAAGAAAAATCAGCCCTCTATGTACAAGAAAACGTCGATTTTAAAAATGCTCGTCCCGCGGGACGAGCATTTTAAGTCCGACAGTAGGCCCCCTGCAGTACGCGTGATACATAACGCGAACCATATTTGCATAGAGGGCGTTTTTCAATAACTTAAATAGCGATGATATTGTTTTAATCAAGTTTTGCTGTGTTTTTGCTAGTAGAAACAACAGTAATGGCCATTTTTAATGTTCATCTTGAATTCTGAAGTAAATTTTTAAACCTTTAAAATTGTTAACACCACTTAATGTCCCTTTAATCATGGACGTCTATGATATGTTAATAGACGTCATAAATAGCCGTATCTTCCTGACCAACTACTTAATAATAACTACTAGACGCTGACCTTACAGATATAGCAAACTATTCTTTTCATGACTTGTGTGGTTTATGTAACCATTTTGTATTCACAATCCGTATTTGTGTGGTTTATGTAACCATTTTGTATTCACAATTCATATTTGTGTGGTTTATGTAACTATTTTGTATTCACAATTCATATTTGTGTGGTTTATGTTACAGACACATACGACTGTGCCGTTGTGTCTGGTAGTGTGTATCCACATCAACTTACAATGGAACATTTTCCTCAGTTGGCACGGATCGTAAAACCAGGTGAGGGTTAAGACATACTAAAAAACTTGAATTTGAACTCAGATTTTTAGATTAAAATTGTTGATCCATATTCCCACTTGTTTGTTTGTTGGGCTTCTTGTTTGTTTGTTTGTTGGTTTGTTTGTTTACATGGTCAGTTCGTGAGGACTCTGGCTTAGGACTTGACTAAAGGGCTGAGCAGACTCCACAACGCTCGAACTCTTTGCGCTCTCACACATGCGTAGTAGCTCCACCACAACACAATTACGCAGCCTGATTGATCAACGGTGGTCAACGCTTGCGCTCAGCGTTGGAGCGTTGTGGAGTCTGCTGAGCCCCTAAAGCAAGAATACAAGAATATAATCGATGGATTTACCATTTAATCAAACAAATAACTAAACAAACAATCATGTCACTGTTAAAAAACAGACAACCAAACAGCTGATGATGGAAAATTAAAAAATTAAAATCTATAAAGGGAGCTAGCTATGTTAAAAATTGATACTCCAAACTATGTGATAAAACAACATAGTATATTTTTTTTTTGCATTTTGTGTGGGGAGGGGAGGAGTGGGGGTGTGTAGGGGAGTCTTATGGTGGGTGTGTGGGTGTGGTGTGTGTGCAATATAGATAATAACAGATATTTCATACTGGCATCATTTGTTATATCAAGAAATCGGAATATGGTAATTAACATTTCCCAAAAATGTACATTCTTTTAGAAAATCATTACAACTATCAATTTTTCCTATTTTAAGTAGAACTATAATCATTTGATTCAAACTAGCGATGCTATAGCTCAATCAGATCCAAATTTGCGAGATATATTTGGGTAAAGTAATCCAATCGTCCTCGCGCAAAGTTGGCCATACGCACGCGATTTCCCCCGAATGCACACATCACGCATTAAATGCACAATGCGCTGGTGGCATTCATGTGCGCCTACACTCTTCTTTATTAATTCGCTGCTGTAATGAGACTCACCAATTTGGAACTGATCGAACTATAAAACTCTTTGATCGACTATTTATGAAGAATCCACTTTTTTTCTATCCATAGGTGGTCTAATCATCTTCAATTTAGCAGATTTCTGGTACAAATACGAACAATTTGGTGAAAAAATGGATGCAATGTTTCAAGCAGGTCTGGAAGATGGGACGTTTAAATCGGTTCAAAAGGAACGTGCCGTATATTATTATCGTGAGGAGGATGCAACAGTGTACATTATCAAAATATGTTAAAAGGAAAGGTCAAACTAATTGGGTTTACATGCAATGGCGGCAACTATGGCAGGTTGCACAATGAAAGAGATAAACCTGGTTTTTCGCCCAAATACCTGGTTTATCAAAAACCTTGCTTTTCGAATCGATACACTTGGTTTATCGATTCGAAAAACCAGGTTTGATCGAATTCGATAAGCAAGTTTTTTGAAAAAACCTGGTTTATCGATCTAAAAATAATTTGTTTATCAGCCGATAAACCTGAATTATCAAAAACCTTGCTTTTCGAATCGATACACCTGGTTTGGCGGTCGATCCTGTTATACTAGGAGCGGAGTGCCCATCTCCCTCTCAAAGCGATAGGGCCAGGCACTCCTTTTTATAATGTTGCTATGTGGTGCTCGCTACACCTCCTCCACAGCGAGTCTGTCACCTTCCCAGCACTGAAGAATGCCGATACCCATTTAAATACACCTGGGTAGAGAGGAGTAATTGCGGTAAAGTGCCTTACTCAAGAGCACAACATGTTGACCACAGCGGGACTCGAACCCACAACCTTTAGATCATGAGTCCAGTGCTCTACCCACTGCGCCACACCTGGTTTATCGATTCGAAAAACCTGGTTTATCAAATTCGATGAGCATATTATTTGGGGAAAAAAAGTTTTATCGGTCGAAGTTTTGAACTTCGTCATCAAACATCGGCACTATATGAAGCTGCAAAATGGTCTGGCGACGGGCAGCGGAGTGAGGCGGTGATTAGGTGTACCGCCAGAGCCGACCAGAGCCAGAGTGCGACCAGATGAGACCCAGCCTGTAAAACAATTAATTATCCTTTTCTGATGCATTGTGGGATCGCAAAGTGTACAAATTATCGACACTTTGGGATCCCACAATGCATCAGAAAAGGATAATCTATTGATTTTGAACCTATTTGCGATAAACCTGTAGGTGATGAATATTTATGAGGTACATTGTCATCAAATTGCTATGTCTGCGTGTTGAACTCGGGTTTAACTTCTATTAATTTATTGGTGAGCTAATTAATCAATTAATACAATTAGTAAGTTATTAATGGTTAAAAACTAATTAATATCGAAATAATTAACTATTTAACAATTTTTTTGTTGAAAAAAAGGCCGAGAAGCTCCAAAGTACTGAAAGTATATGCAAATTTCTAGCTTCGGTTATACTAAACTGCTAGAAAAAAGTTCGAAAATTTGTTTTCAATTTGCCAATTGTATTTCATATCAATGAAAAACTGAAGTGTTCTTCTTTCCAACGATACCTAAATCACTTGTTTCAGTGCCTAGCTCGCCACTTGCTTTAGAATGTGGGGAGGTCTCATTCAAAACACGCCAAATTCACCACTAATTCGCGCTCAATAGAACAACTTTGTCGCCTGTATATTAATGAAGTGTTACATTGACACCTAATACGGTGTAGAATTACTAGTGGTGTTCTATCTTGTCTATAGATGAGGTGACCTATGATGTCATGTATTTACAAATGGGGCACCCTCTGTTGTTTCCCTCCAGGCAGAATATACAGTAAAGTTAATGAAGACAACATGAAATTTCTTTCTAATGAATTGTAAAACTCATTTAGTTTTAGTTTTTTGTGTGAAATGCGATAGCTTATAGCATTCCTAAGCAAGTTTAAAGACAGTTTTGATAACAATTTGCTGTGACACCACAATCTAGTTAGAAAACCTGATCTGGCCTATGTAAACTATAGGAACTTATGCCCGGTGTGTTTTGTCTCAAACCAACAAAGGGCGTCCTAAATGTCAACAAATGTCACCTCATCTATAGGAATAGTTGTGATGTTGGCATATTCAAATTGAGACTGGGCCAGAAAAAACACTAGCAAAAAAATCTGACTTACCGACCCTACATGTACCTAAAGCCTAAAAAACGGGTTTGATTGGCCTAACCCGACGAACTCTAAACACATTGCCGACCCGGAATATTTTTTATATTATTTTGAAGGAGGAAAAAAAAAATGTAATATATAAAAATTTAACAAAGTATTAAAGTTACTGACTGTTTGCTTTCATTTCAAGTCCCAAAGCAGGTGATTTCAAAACACAAATCCCGACCAACCGATTGATTTTGTCATGTTAGGCCAATCAAATCTTATTTTTTAGACCTAATGTGGACCCTCTATGGACAAACGAACATATTTTTTGGGCCTAAGCACTTTAAAGGGATTACTACAAATGAGTTGTCATTGGAACGAAGAACACATCAGCTTTTCATTCACTGAAAAATAAATTGGTGTCACAGCGACGCCTTTTTGGAGTCAACTGTAAATGACACTTACAAAGGCGTTATTTTGACTCCAAAATTGGTGTAATCGTCAATGATATGGGTTTGCACATAATTTACGGTGACACCGTTAAGTGTCCGACGGACACCTTTCATTGATCATTTAGTGATTTACACCAAAACTGGTGTCAAATTAATTGAAATAACTCCAAGGGCGTCAATAGTTGGCGGGAAAGCTCACGGTTTTTAGAGGCGTCGAAGCAGCATGACACCAATTGGTGTAATTCTGACACCAATTGGTGTAATTCTGACACCAACTGGTGTAATTCTGACACCAATTGGTGTAATTCTGACACCAAATTGGTGTAATTCTGACACCAAATTGGGCGTCTATCAACATATCAACGCATGCGTTTTCTCGTCGCCATTTTGTTTGCATGTTACGAGCCGGTAAGACTGGTAAGTACCGATCTGCTCCATTTCCAGACATTTTTGATAATAATTATGATACAATTAGCGTAATGTAAGCCTTGTTCATGTTGTTTAATATTGCGCCAACTAACTGATGAAATGAATTACAATTTCATAGTCAGAGACTAGCATTTTGTTGGACTGTGTGTCAGTGCATGAACCTACTAGTACTATGTGTGTGTTCGTCATGCATGCATACGATGATGTGTGCAACATTACATACATGTAGCACGATTTATCTGGCTCAGTGGTCATCTTTTTCATACGGACGTCTTACATTACGCAAATTGTATCATAATTATTATCAAAAATGTCTGGAAATGGAGCAGATCGGTACTTACCAGTCTTACCGGCTCGTAACATGCAAACAAAATGGCGACGAGAAAACGGCTCCTAAACATATGCTATCTCAATATGACTCTTAAGAGAGTCAATATTACACCCCATTTGGGGTGTAATGACATTTTTCGAAAATGGGTCCTCAGGTAACCACCCAAAGGTGTCAAAATGAATATGACACCCAAAGGTGTCAATTTGACACCCATAATGGTGTCAATTTGACACCCATAATGGTGTCAATTTGACACCTTTAGGGTGTCAAATTCAATATGACACTTAAGAGAGTCAATATTACACCCCATTTGGGGTGTAATGGCATTTTCAAAAATGGGTCCTCAGGTAACCACTCAAAGGTGTCAAAATGAATATGACACCCAAAGGTGTCATATTTTACACCCATAATGGTGTCAATTTGACACCTTTAGGTGGCCAACTGAGGACCCATTTTTTGACGCTTGTTTTAGTGTCAAAATGACACCAAATTATTTTTCAGTGTTGATATGAAACACAATATGAATATATCCTGAATTTTACGAAAAATTGGCAATTTAAAACGTTCAGAACTTTTTTTAGCAGTTTATGTATGACAAGATAACATACGGTATGGTCAGATCATTTGCATCTAACTTTATCAAAGTCAATAAATGTACTGTGTACATGTATATCATTTGTGATTAAAACAGTTTTACAATAAACAAACCATCATGTTTTGTTGTTGTTGAAATTAGTGTGTTAATATTTTTTTAATTGGGACATTTTGTTATCTAAATACTATTTGTGGCGATTCTGTCTGTCCAATGACTCCGAGTGTAGATTCCTGCCCATCTGTCCGTGCAATTGCTATGCGCAGGGATCTTCGCCCCAAGTAGCAACCAGTGCCACGCAACAGTCACGAAAGTGTCACGAACGACCCGCTACCGAATTTTTGATTTTCGTTAACCCCGGTAGCTACTATTTGGACTCAAATTGTGGCTTACGGACTGAGTGATGACACATGGTCTTCACCCAAAACATTTTCATTATGGACATAGCTACATTCCTGTATTATGTGACTGTTTGTTATCCTTAAAGATCGCGACGCAATAAGAATTTATACAGGATAATACGACCGACAAGCGAAATATTTTACGAACTTTTCTATGTAAACGAACTCTTGCACTGTTGCTGCTCGCTCGCGTATAAACAAAACATGGCGCACGCGTAATGGCGCAGACTGTAAGGTGCGTACGCGTTCGTGGCGCAAACTGGGTATTATGGGGTGGGTAAACGGACCGTGTCTCCGCAGTGCAAACCGTTGAGTAGATCTACAAAACGGCGCACGAGGACTGACAAGAACAAAAAGTCAATCATACAGCCAGGATAGAGAAAGGACTCAAATTATTAACTCCCGGGCGTGTTTTTGTATGAGTTAAACTACGTATATGATCAGGATGAAAAAGAGTGAAATGGGAAGGGGGGGGGGGGGGGGGGGGGGGGGGGGGGGTGGGGGAGGTCAGTATCTATGCACCGTGAGCGTGCAAGTGTGTAGTGTTGTAGTTTAACACTATAGCAATTCGGATAGGTCCTTGGGCCAATCATGGGATGTCTGTTATATAAATGAGAATGTTACATGGATATCGGTGTAAGCATTAATACATTATACGTTTAGGCATGCCTGGAGGAATAATCCCGGGAATAATTAATGTCAATAGGCAGAAAAATAACTTACGGATATAGCACGCACAGTTCTCAAGACTGGCCACAGATGATCATGACGATATACCCCTCCTCCCGCCGACTCTAAAACTAAAAGCCCTCTGAAATAAGACCCCACTATAAAACCCTAACCCTAGGCCTACACATATTTACTGAATTACATGGATTGGATTGTATTTGTGCATGGGTAGCCTACCTGGATATAAGGGCACATTGGGTTACATTATCATGGGATATCTGGAATATTAAGGGCACCTGTGATAAATGGATTTTAAGAGTAAAAGTACACATTCCATGAACCCTTAACCCGAGAACCGCCCAACCCACGAACCGCGAATTCTAGTCTATTATAAATTTGGACATTTATTTATTTATTTGTTTTTAATATTTCGTTATTATTTTATTTATAATGTGTGGTTGGAGGGGTGGTCTGGTACTATCTATGAATATGATCATGTTGTCATGACAGAGTCAATCGTGACCAAAGTGCTTTGATCCAACAGTACAACAGCAGCCCATGCACTTGTTTATATCCAGCCAGGGATTATATAATTATGGGATAAGTCACTTTAATCCAAACAATGTATGAAGTGTGCAATGCATATATGTGCATGAAAATCGTCATGAAAATGTCTTTTGCGTTGCACGTACATTGGTTGACCAATCGAGGCTAAATGAAGCAACTTCGAACGCACCGCGCCTCAATTGCCACAACAAAACTGCGTTAAACCGAGCGTACTACTGCGAGGGCCGTGGGGCACACGAGGTATACGCGCGATAGGCGAACTATTATACGTCGCATTGTGCCTTGAGTTGATTTCAAAAATAGGATTTTGTTCGTTACAGCTGGGTCGGTAAATGTTTTACATAAACCGTGTCATAAATGGCGTATTAAGGTAGGCCTACATTTTGGTTTTAAACGAACATCTAAAATTATATTCATGGACACAATGCGCGCGTTATGGCTATTTTTATATTAATTCACTTCCGATCCCCCCAATTGATGTTTTGAACTTGGATGGAAATTAAGTAAAACCACTTTAATTGCCGCAAACTTGTTAAATAGCTGCAATCCGCCGAATGATAGTCAAAGGTGGCATTGGGTGGGGTGCGTCTAAAGCCCCAATTTTTTAAAACATTTGCGTTCTAAAACCCACATTTTTCGAAAATGTGCGTTATTACTAATCAAATTTGAAAAACAAACCAGTTTTTAAGACCTACTATTTCGAGAGAACCAGTTCTTCAGACTCTATTTTTTGTCATTTTTCGACCCTGGGCGGCACACCCATACCAAACAAAGTTGAGTGCCCTCTCCCCCAGCCCGGGTGCGGTCCCCGCCTTGAACGCGCTCATTCAATGTCTATGTTTACATACACGCATGCGCACATGAGAAGTAAAACGTGGTACGAGACTATTTTGGTTTTTTATCAACAAAGGCGTTGACCGGCAAATTCCAAATGTATCGAGCAGACGGTAAAAAGTGAAAATATAACCCCAAATCTTTTTCATCTCACCGTTTTTTTGTTACTGAAATGCCGCAACATCAACTTTGTGAGGGATACAATCTATCACCAACACAAGCGCAATCTACCACACGGGCAGACGGGTGAAAAACACGTTTGTTTTTCTCCGGCACATAGACATGACCTGTGAGCTGACAGGTCATGTAACCGAGCGTCAAATCACTCGGCTAATCGGAAACATTCGGAACTGATCGTATATTTTCGGATTTGAAATGGTCGATAGCAAACTATCCGGGCCTCTATCGTAGCGGAAAGGGGCGTTCATTTTTGGACGCTAATTGCTAGCTAAAACCACCTTATAAATATCCTTTTCTTTTGATCTAGTTTAATTTGTTATATTGTTTTAATATCAGTGATCATAATGGTGTATAATGGTGTACTTTGCTACACTAAATGTGTGTGGAATTTCGAAAGACTCTGAGAAGAAAAACCTAGCAGACGACATCGAAAAGTATAACGTCACAATAGCCGCCATACCCAGGCGCGTAGCTAGGATTTTTTTCAGGGGGGCAAGATTTCTAAAATGTTCGTAAAAGGTTGCCGGGGGGGGGGGGGGGGTGAGGTCAAAAATATTCGCACAGTCCAAAAAAAATCGCAGAGTCAAAAATAATCGCACAGTAAATGTACTACATGACAAATTTCTCGTCCCAATTTTTCCGCTTCTCCGTCCCAATTTTAGGTGTCCGGGGGGGGGGGGGGGGGACAGTCTGCCCCCCTGCCACTTGTCAGAGCTGATATTGAATTCAAAATGTACAAATACTATAACAACAAGAAACCAAATAGCAAAATTGATGTAAGAAAACTGCAAGACTTCAATATAAGAGAAAAGTATCAAAAACATCAAAAGAAACATTTCATGAATGAAATGGACAAACTCAGTGATGATCCAACACCACAACAGCTATGGGACTGTATTACAACATCAAGTATAAAAGCAGCCGAAGAAACAGCACCAGCTGTCAAAACTACTCAACTAAAAGACTCAACTAAAACTCAAACAAACAGAAGAAACTACGTGATAAAATTAACTCACTAAATGACACAACCAAGATTAAATAGACCAGGAAAGAAAGAAACAAAATCTTGAAAGAAATACATAAAGAACTAGAGCGAGAAGACTGCAGAAAAATTGATCAAGAAGTAGCTGAAATTGAAAATATCAATGATGACTCGAATAGAATGCATGCAGCTTCAAGAATATATTCAATCGTATAAACCTAAACAGAAATTAATACTTGATGGTAACAATGGAAAAACTACAAACTCGCAAGATTGTGCTGAAATATTGACTGATCACTTTAAAGGAGTCTTCCAGAGCGAAAAAACCAGACCAATACAACATATACAACCAACGAAGATGAAAATTCCTTTTACATCTTTAGAAGTGAAGAAAGCAGTCAAATCCATGAAAAACAACAAAAGCGCAGGATGTGATCAAATTAAAGCCGAACTAATCAAATATGGTGATAAAATGATTTATGAGTGCATCGCTCAAATACTGAACTCTATTGCCAAAACAGGACAGTATCCCGAAGAGATAAAAAAAAAGTGTGCTTGTTCCACTTCCAAAACCAGGAAAGCCAAAAGGACCATCCGGTAACTGCAGACCCGTAATCTTACTATCAGTTCTGCGTAAAATCCTTGCAATAATCATGATACGAAGAACATCAAAGAAGATGGAAGAAGAAATACCTGTCTCTCAGGCAGCTTATCGCACTGGACGTGGGACAACTGAACATGTATTTGCATTAAAAATTCTCGCTGACAAAGCAATATCTTCGTCTGACTATATGACTCGATATGTCGAAAGCTTTCGACACTATTGAAAGAGACACCTTAATCAATGACCTAAAACAAATTCTTGATATGAACTGCATATGTTCTATATATATTCTATTAAAGATGTAGATGAAGTCAAAGTTGATGACATAACAGGGAAATCTTTTATCACGAACATAGGATCTCCACAAAGTGATCCAGCAAGTGCGTTTCTTTTCATTTCTACCTAGCGATATCGCTTAACAATATAACAATGACGCCTACAAATGATCATAACTATTCATGTATTGATAAACTCACAGAATCAGTAATTATTACTCCTCCAATATCTGAAGATCATACATACAGCAGACAGAATGACAAAGAGCCCCACCGCATCATGCTCAACAATATGCTGACGATACCGGATGGGTAGCAATCAGGAAGCAATACTTGCAATCCATAAAGAATGATATACCAGACAGACTTCAATCAAGAAATCTAGGAGTTAATCACTCCAAAACAGAAGAATATCTCATCAGAAAAAATGGTCCTACGGATTGGAAAACCTGTAAATACTTAGGTTCTCGGCTGGATACTGAACATGACATCACAAGAAGAAAAGGTCTTGCATTTGATGCTTTTAATAAGATCAAGAAATTCATGACAAACAAAAACTCAAGTCTTGCGAACAAAATCAAAAGATTCAATGCTTTCGTCAGCACAATATTTCTCTATAACTCAGAACTATGGACAATGACTACAAATATGGAAAATAAAGTGGATGTTAAATTAGACAAAATAAAGAACTCAGAATTATACGAAAGAACAGAGACACAGCCCTGGAGTAAAATCATAAAACGACGTAGACTACGATTTCTAGGTCATCTGCTCAGAATGAATGCTGACACTCCAGCTCGGAAAGCCCTATCAGAGTATCTATACTCCCTTTCATAATCCCTTGGACATAATTCGCGTTATTTCACGCGAGCGTATTTTGTTGTTGTTTTCGAGGCGCGGCGTCAAAATGCTTGACAGGCGAGATAAACATGAACAAGGTCACGCGCCGCCGATCACGGCGTGTGACGATTTGACGATTGACCAATTAGGATGCGCGGTTATTTTTTTTAAAGGGACTGGTACGCACTTCCGGGTTTACACTCTCAGAACCAAGGTTAAAATCTTTAACCATGTTGGTTAAAATTTTAACCAACGGGAGGTTACCAGGTGAACCACACAATTGGTTGGTTAAAACTGTAACCAACAGCTGTTGGTTAAACTTTGACCTGTGGTTGGTTACAAATTTTAATCATTTGTTGGTTAATATGTTTTGACCAACAGTGGTTGGTTAAACTTTAACCTGTGGTTGGTTACAATTTTTAATCATTTGTTGGTTAATATGTTTTAACCAACAGTAGTTGGTTAAAAAATGTTGGTTAAACTTCTTTTTTTTGGTGCTAAACTTTAACCCATACAACATTACAATATTGATGTTTCATTGGCCCGATATTGGCTTTCAATATTGGCGCCAACCCGTGGCCAGGACCAACAAGGGACTGGACAAGGCACAAGATCCAAGCTACGAGGCCGGGAAGCGATAACTTGAAACAGCTGCCGCAATTTTTAGACCACGTCAGAATTTGTATATGAAATCAATCGTGTTATTTCCAGCCCCTGGTATAATGTGCCCATTATTGGAACAAAATTGGTTGCCAACATAATGCCAATTGAAGAGCGCCAATGTAAAACCAATATTGGTCCAATATTAGTTGGCAACATGATGCCAATTGAAGAGCGCCAATGTAAATACCAGGTGGGGGGAAATAACATGATTGATTTCATATACGAATTCTGACGTGGTCTAAATAATATGCGCAAAATATTTTCCTCGCGAATGAAATTCTTTGGCGGGAATCTTGTTATGACCTATTGTTGGTTAAAATTATGATGCCTTAACCAACGTTGAATAAACTACAAATTAATTATATTTTTACTCTTTAACCAACGCAGTATTAAAAGTAATTTTTAACCAACGCTTCATTTTTAACCAATGTTGTATACTTTTTAACCAACATTCTTTTAACCCATGGTTATTTAATACCTGTTCTGAGAGTGTACGCACATACGCACCTACGCATTACTACGCGAACCTACGCACATACGTACGTAACTCGCACGTACGCATGATTTGATGGAATTATGTCCAAGGGATTATGAAAGGGAGTATAAGCCCAGCACTTAGGGACCCAGGACGGCCTTCGACCTCTTGGTGGTCAATAATTAAGAATGACCTAAAACATTTCCATTATGAACACTGATTTATGCAATATGATTAAGTTGGCTAGTGATAGGGGGGGTGGATTGAGCTGGTGGGGTACGCAATGTCCAATTAGGACGAAACGCGTACCGATAATGATAGCAAACTCATTTTAAAAACAGGTTCAACGCGCACGCGTCACCATTTATTTTGCCAGAACATTCCACGCGCGTTCGCGTTCATTGTCGATTAACGCACGCGTTTTCATACCCGGAAATTGTAGGCGAACTTCGAATGCGCATGAAAAGGTATTGGCTGATCCTTTCTACACTCGACATCACGAAAAAGGTGGTTTTTTAACACACATTTGAGGTTATTTTGATACCAAGAAAAAGAACGGTTTGTACGAAGTTGGGAATTTACACTGCCGCGCAAAAGTATTTTTCCCCCGGGAAGCTTGCAAGTTATCACTGTGTTGTCGACAAAGTATAAAACCATTAGACCCAATAGCCCATATTCACGCGGCAGCCATTTTCTAAAATTTGTCACCCAAGCCTCGTTCCCGTTACGTATACCTGCGCCTGCGCGTAGCTGCGTGACTTGCGCGAGGATCCGTACGCCGCGCGCTTTGGTACCACGCTTCTCTCGCAGTTCTATCGAATGCGCCGAGGCGCAGATAGACCAAACGGGAACGAGGCTTGGGAGGCATATTTTGGAAAATGGCTGCCGCGTGAATAGAGTCTATTACCATTTTATTGTGATCATTGTACATTTTATACCAATAAATTCATGTTTCCTAATCAGATTCGTGATTTAAAAGCATTACAATTCATGATTTTATCGAGCAGGTCAAAATTCCAATGAAATCGCTGTAGTATATCACCTCATGAATATCAATTAACTCATTATCGGCAGTGTAACGCTATGGGAATTTTCAACTGAGATCAACTGGTGATGGAAAACTCCATGTGCATAAATTTATAAATGATAATTGGCATGCACAGTTTATTGCAATACCTTTATAAGGAACCATTCCAGCTATATCAAGTTAATTTTCTGACGTCGAACTATATATATGTGGATTAATTCTGTTATACCCTTCACAGGGGTATTCACAGTGCATGATTTTTAAGAACGACGCATACTACTAATGTAGGGTGTGGAGGGTATTACAGAATTATGCCATATATGTTTTTGGCAGAAATTCATCTTTTTAAAACCAAATCATATTGGCGTAAAAATGATTATGTCACAGGCGTACTTTTAAACATTTTAGATCGTGTTTGTTTAGTATCTGTCACTGGTTCAGTTCAGCGCAGACCTGTACGTGTGATGGAATTTTCCATTCACTAATTCCCAGTATAGCATTGAGGTCAAGGATGGTCGAGTTATTGTTCGTCAGCGAATGGAAGGTCAGTGAATGGAAAATTCCATCATATGGGGTCAGTAGCAGAGCTAACTCCTAATTCCGTCCCCGTGATAGAACGTGGATGTAGCATGTAACCCTGTGTAAGCACTGCATATACGGGCACCTTATCAGGTTAAGAAGGTGGGGGAAAATGATATATGAAGTTGAGATGTGTAAGCATTGACATGTTTATAAACAACTTTAGGAATCCTTAACCCTGACATTAGGGACGCACCATTAGATTTTCAGGGGGGGGGTAGGAAGTTTTCGGAAAAAAAAAATTCCCCCTCTATGCAGGCCAAAAAAAAAAAATTCACCCCCTGATGAGTAAAAAAAAAAAAAAAAAAATTCTACCCCCACCCAACTCAATATGAATGGATACATTAAAAAAAAAATTCGCCGCCTCCGGCGGCGCAAAAAAAAAAATTCACCCCTTGCGGCGGTCAAAAACAAAAAAATTCTCCCCCCAACCCAACTTCCTACCCCCCCCCCCTGAAAATCAAATGGTGCGTCCCTTAGGTGGTTATCTACAAAGGGATGTAACTTTTCTTTTCAAAATACACTTGGGGGATTGCGCAGTACATTAGTTCTAGTAATATCAACAAGTTAAGGTTTAATGGAAACATAATTGGTGTGTCGACACTCGACAGAGTTGAAGGGGATGAATATATATAAAAGAGGCATTGTTGACTGCAGGCGGTTGGGTTGGAAAGCAAGCGAATTATAAGTTTATATTTTCACTCTAAATTCACTCTAAAACCATGATTTTGAGGTAATTAGGAATCGTATCGCTCTGTAACTTGGAATGTATCATCATGAATAGAGGGCGCAAGGCTTATAACTTTAAACTGGACAAATCTTAAGTAATATCCTACAAATATTCTTTTAGAAAATATTGGAATAGCAAGGAGCAATATGTGTGAAAAATGCCACGAGGAAGATTATTTAGAACACTTCTTTTTTAACTGCAAAATAATTATAAAGATATGGTCAGAAATAAACAAAATGGTTACTGGGGAAACAAGAATAACTATTAATATATAATAATAAAAGGGCATTTATAATGCGCCTCACATTGTGAACACAACCCCTAGGCCCTAGGCGCATAGCATACATGTATGAAAATAATATAAGAACATTACATCATAGATTACACATAAAAAATACTTTAAAGTACAAATACAACAACAATTACAACTTATAATGATAGTACAAACACAGTCTACTATGCACAATTCATAAATTAAAAAGATATGTCGGACATGTTCGGGAAGAGCATTCCATTCCTTCCGTGCAGCGATGAAAAAGGCTCTACTATATTAAGTCCGTTTAGCAGATATGGCCGCAAGTGGTACTTGAAGGAGCCCTTTGGATCTTGATCTTAAAGTCCGAGAAGATGGTAAGGTGTAATGAGTTGTTTGATGTAGGTAGGTGAAAGAAGGAGAAGTTTAAAAAGAGTTCGCTTTCTGATTGGCAACCTGAGACTAATATAACTAAAGTTTTAGTTATATTAGTCTCAGTTGGCAACCAATGTAGATCCTATAAAATTGGCGTCACATGATCCCATCTTCTGGCACCGGTAACCAGACGTGCAGCCGAATTTTGTACGCGTTGGAGCTTTAAAATGTCTATATCCGGGAGTCCATAAAGAAGACAATTGCAACTGTCCAGTCGCGATGAATAGAAATGTAGGCGTGAACTAGACGCTCTGTTGTAGAACGATCAATGTATTTGCGTAATTGACCGAGAGTCCGTAATGAAATAAGGGCCACGGGACACACATTTTTAATGTGATTTGACATCGTGAGCTGGCCATCAATGAATACACCAAGATCTCTTACACCATCCACAGGTTTGATAATTGACGTGATAATTTACAGATGACGTGATTATTGACTAGATAATTGCGACCTAATTTACAGATGACGTGATTATTGACTAGATAATTGCGACTTAATTCACAGATGACATGATTATTGACGACATGACGAGATAATTTACAGATGACGTGATTATTGACGAGATGACGTGCTAATTTACAGATTACGTAATAATTGACGAGATGACGAGATAATTTACAGATGACGTGATTATTGACTAGATAATTGCGGCCTAATTTACAGATGACGTGATTATTGACTAGATAATTGCGACTTAATTTACAGATGACGTTATTATTGACAAGATGACGAGATAATTTAAAGATTACGTGATAATTGACGAGATGGCGAGATAATTTACAGATGACGTGATTATTGACTAGATAATTGCGACATAATTTCCAGATGACGTAATTATTGAAGAGATGACGAGATCATTTACAGATAAAGTGATTATTGACTAGATAATTGTGATATAATTTACAGATGACGTGATTATTGACGAGATGACGAGATAATTTACAGATGACGTAATTATTGATGACTAGATAATTGCGACTTAATTTACAGATATCATGATTATTGACTAGATGACGAGATAATTTACAGATGACGTGATTATTGACCAGATAATTGCAACATAATTTACAGATGACGTGATTATTGACGAGATAAATTACAGATGACGTGATTATTGACGAGATGATGAGATAATTTACAGATGACGGGATTATTGACTAGATAATTGCTACTTAATTTACAGATGACGTGATTATTGTCGAGATGACGAGATAATTTACAGATGATGTGATTATTGACGAGATGACGAGATAATTTACAGATGACGTGACTATTGACGTGTTGACGACTTTTTTGCGAGTTATTCCGGCTGTCTGTATCATGATAGGACTAATGCAGCTCGTATGCTACGTTGCCGCGCCATCTTGATTCGCACTCATATACGGTAACCCATGAACTCCGAGTAGGCCCTACAGTCGGTGGTATTAAGTTACATGTATGTACGTTCTGTGCTTAGCAAGTCTTTCAGAGTAAATTGCTTCCTTCAGTTGATGCCAAGTCTGTCACTGTCAGAATAAGTTGCTATCTTTGCTATCTTCAGTATATAGCAAGTATATCACGGCTATCTTCCGTAAATAGCAAGTATATCAGAGTAAGTTGCTATCTTCAGTAGACACCAAGTGTATCAGAGTAAGTTGCTATCTTCACTAGATAGCAAGTTTATCAGAGTAAATTGTTATCTTCAGTAGATAGAAAATCTATCAGAATAAGTTGCTATCTATACTATCTTCAATACTAATAGCAGGTTTATCAGAGTAAGTTGCTATCTTCAGTAGACACCAAGTCTATTAGAGTAAATTGCTATCTTCAGTAGATCGCAATTCAATCAGAGTGAGTTGATATCTTCAGTAGATAGTTTATCAGAGTAAATTGTTATCTTCAGTAGATAGCAAGTTTACCAGAGTAGGTTGCTATCCTATGTAGATAGCAAGTCTATCAGGGTAAGTTGCTATCTTCAGTAGATAGCAAGTTTATCAGAGTAAATTGTTATCTTCAGTAGATAGAAAATCTATCAGAATAAGTTGCTATCTATGCTATCTTCAATAGATAGCAGGTTTATCAGAGTAAGTTGCTATCTTCAGTAGACACCAAGTCTATTAGAGTAAATTGCGATCTTCAGTAGATAGCAATTCAATCAGAGTGAGTTGATATCTTCAGATAGATAGCAAGTATGTCAGATTAAGTGGCTATCTTCGGTTGATAGCAAGTCTATCAGAGAAAGATACTATCTTCAGTAGACAACAAGTCTATCAGAGTAAGTTGCTATCTTCAGTAGACATCAAGTATATCAGAGTGAGTTGCTATTTTTAGTAGATAGCAAGTCTGTCAGAGAAAGTTGCTATCTTCAGTAGATAGCAAGTTTATCAGAGTAAATTGTTATCTTCAGGAGATAGCAAGTTTACCAGAGTAGGTTGCTATCCTATGTAGATAGCAAGTCTATCAGGGTAAGTTGCTATCTTTAGTGGATAGCAAGTTTATCAAAGTAAATTGCTATATTCAGTAGATAGCAAGTATATCAGAGTTATTTGCTATCTTCAGTAGATAGCAAATCTATCAGAGTAAATCTCCTCTGTTAGACTTGCTATATACTGAAGATGGCAACTTTCTCTGATATACTTGCTATCTACTGAAGATAGCAACTTACTCTGATATACTTGGTGTCTACTGAAGATAGCAACTTACTCTGATAGACTTGCTATCTACTGAAGATAGCAACTTACTCTGATATACTTGGTGTCTATTAAATATAGCAACTTACTCTGATAGACTTGCTATCTACTGAAGATAGCAACTTACTCTGATATACTTGGTGTCTATTGAAGATAGCAACTTACTCTGATAGACTTGCTATCTACTGAAGATAGCAACTTACTCTGATATACTTGGTGTCTACTGCAGATAGCAACTTACTCTGATAGATTTGCTATCTACTGAAGATAGCAACTTACTGTGATATACTTACCATCTACTGAAGAAAGCATATAGAGCAACTTATTCTGACCGACTTGGAATCAATTGAAGAAAGCAATTTACTCTGTTAGGAACAGCCCGGAATAACTCCGAGTTGAAAGTAGCCCAATTTTTAGCAAACCACAGCACACCTTTTCAACACGCGGCAAACTAGTCAAAAGCAAAAGTAGCCCAATTGCGCGACGAAAGCGCGGTATTAGCAAAACTGATATCTCGCAAAAATGTCGTCAACTCATCAATTATCACGACATCTGTAAATTATCTCGTCATCTCGTCAATTATAATGTAATTTGTAACTTATCTCGCAATTATCTAGTCAATTAACACGTCATCTGTAAATTATCTTGCAATTATCTAGTCAATAATCACGTCATCTGTAAAGTATCTCGTTATCTCGTCAATTATAATGTAATTTGTAACTTATCTCGCAATTATCTAGTAAAAAATTACGTCATCTGTAAATTATCTCGCAATTATCTAGTCAATAATCACGTCATCTGTAAATTATCTCGTCATCTCGGCAATTATCACGTCATCTGTAAATTTTCTCGCAATTATCTAGTCAATAATTACTTCACCTGTAAATTATCTTGCAATTATCTAGTCAATAATCACTTCATCTGTAAATTATCTCGTCATCTCGTCAATTATCACGTCATCTGTAAATTATCTCGCAATTATCTAGTCAATAATCAAGTCATCTGTAAATTATCTCGCAATTATCTAGTCAATAAATACGTCATCTGTAAATTATCTCGCCATTATCTAGTCAATAATCACGTCATCTGTAAATGATCTCATCATCTCGTCAATAATCACGTCATCTGTAAATTATCTCGCAATTATCTATTCAATAATCACGTCATCTGTAAATTATCTCGTCATCTCGTCAATTATCACGTCATCTGTAAATTATGTCGCAATTATCTAGTCAATAATTACGTCATCTGTAAATTATCTCGCAATTATCTAGTCAATAATCACGTCATCTGTAAACTATCTCGCAATTATCTAGTTGATAATTACGTCATCTGTAAATTATCTCGCAATTATCTAGTCAATAATCACGTCATCTGTAAATTATCTCGTCACCTCGTCAATTATCACGTCATCTGTAAATTATGTCGCAATTATCTAGTCAATAATTACGTCATCTGTAAATTATCTCGCAATTATCTAGTCAATAATCACGTCATCTGTAAATTATCTCGTCATCTCGTCAATTATCACGTCATCTGTAAATTATGTCGCAATTATCTAGTCAATAATTACGTCATCTGTAAATTATCTCGCAATTATCTAGTCAATAATCACGTCATCTGTAAATTATCTCGCAATTATCTAGTCAATAATTACGTCATCTGTAAATGATCTCGTCATCTCGTCAATAATCACGTCATCTGTAAACTATCTCGCAATTATCTAGTCAATAATAACGTCATATGTAAACTATCTCGCAATAATGTAGTCAATAATTACGTCATCTGTAAATTATATTGCAATTATCTAGTCAATAATCACGTCATCTGTAAACTATCTCGCAATTATCTTGTCAATAATTACGTCATCTGTAAATTATCTCGCAATTATCTAGTCAATAATCACGTCATCTGTAAATTATCTCGTCATCTCGTCAATTATCACGTCATCTGTAAATTATGTCGCAATTATCTAGTCAATAATTACGTCATCTGTAAATTATCTCGCAATTATCTAGTCAATAATCACGTCATCTGTAAACTATCTCGCAATTATCTAGTCAATAATTACGTCATCTGTAAATTATCTCGCAATTATCTAGTCAATAATCACATCATCTGTAAATTATCTCGCAATTATCTAGTCATTTATCTCGTCATGTCATCATCTGTCATGACCCTTCGTTCAGTGCCACCGTAAGATGATATGCTTCTCGTATCGAATGTTATGGTCATTAAAATAACACGTGCACATGGTTGCTTATGGCGCTGGCTAAATCATGTTTGCACATTGCACTCTTCATTCACTCATTGTTTGGATTACATTGTTACTGCATGCTCGGTGAGGTGATTTTTTTGCGCAGATTGTATGTAAGTTTTCGTGATATAAATGTCGTTTTCGTGGTTTCATTAGTATTTCATCATCCCAACATTGTCTGTCTTATTTTGGTATGTTTTGAGGCCTTTGTTCTTTTACGGTTCTTTGTGTGTGTGTGTGTGGTTTTATTCTTTTGTAGGCCTATTTTGTTTTCGGTAAAGTTCCTTGCTTACTTCTTTCTTTGTTAGGCCTTTGGTAATTGTGTCCGTTTTTAGGGGGGGGGGGGGGGGGGGGGGGGGGGTTCTTGCTCGGGGCGTTTGTTTATTTGTTTATTTGTTTCTTTTTAGAAGGGTATTTTTATTCTTTATCTTTTTCGTTCTAAATTAATGTCTTGTTCTTTTCCTCTTTGTGTTTCTTGTTGTCTTTTTGTTTGTTCGTTAACGTTCTTATTTAATGTCTGACTCTCTTCCTCTGTGTGTTTCTTGTTGTCAGACTTTTTTTGTGTGTTTAATTGTTTAATTGTTTGATATTTACTGTTTCTTGAATGTTATTTCTTAAAAAAAGTGTTTACTTTTAACTTTAAACAAATATCATATCAACGTTTATAACTAAAAGTTTAATAAACGTTTGACGCCGTAATGTTTTGACAAACGTTTGAAAATCAGCGTTTGACAGATGTTTGACTCCTGACATGTACGACTTGATCAGATCAGAGCCAGGGCTATTGGCTAATGTTGCTTATTTTGCTAATTTGCTAATGTTGCTAATATTGCTTATTTTGCTAATTTTGCTAATTTGCTTATGTTGCTAATTTTGCTAATTTTGCTAATTTTGCTAATATGCTAATGTTGCTAATTTTGATCATTTGCTAATGTTGCTATTTTTCTAATTTGCTAATGTTGCTAATTTTGCTAATTTGCTAATTCATGTATTAATAGCTTTCTACAGTCACGAACACAATGATGAGTGATAACACCCAGTGCAGCTTCAATCAAAGTGACTCATTAATTCTTACGGAGAAAGAAAGACAATTTGTGATGGGGTTATCTTCGGAGCAGCAATGGAATGAGGTTAAAACAAAATTGGATCATTTTCGACAAAGTGAAATACGAGCGCTTAGGTCGGGCCTGGGAACAATAGCGGAATTGTACAGTCAGAGCACCGACGAATATCAGGCAAGTTACTCTCCAAAAATTGGCCGATTGAAATATTTCAATCTTTTAGCGATTGATGACAGGAGTTAATCTAAAAAGATTGAAAAATAGATTGAAATTGATTTTTGGATTGACCTTTACTGATTCAATCAAGTATTACTTCTATTCTATGTACTACCAAATGACATACGTTGCATATGGATGGATGGAATGAGTTTTCAAACTTGTTTAAGGCCAAATTAAAATAATTGTTTGTCTCAAAGCTCCCGCGCGCGTTGGTTTATTGGTGCGCATTAGAAAAACAAAAATCTGAAAAAAACTCTTTTTTTTTTTTAATCCCAAAATTTCACCGATTTTTCAGATTTTCATTGATCAGATCATCTTAAATACAAAAGTTCACTTTTACAAGGATTTCAATATTTTATATTTAAAAAAATTAAAAATAAACTTGAAAAAAACCCGCATTCCGCATTAGTTTTACAACAGGAGAGGAGCTTTGAGACAAACAATTAATTTAATTTGGCCTAAGTGAACCTTTTCAATCTTTTTTTCAATCGTTACGAATTTGTCCCTTTAAAAAACAGAGCAAATCCATCTCTCGATTGAATATTCAATCTCAAAAGAATTGTCACTAATTTTCAATCGCTATAGAAGATTGAGAATCACTCCTTGAGATTGATAGAAAGATTGAACATTAAAATCACTATACTGATTAATCAATCAAAAATGATTTGTCCCTAATCACAATCGGCAGTAGATTGACAAATTGGTACTTTTTCACCATGGATGACAATCATGTTTAGGTTTACACATTATGGAAACATTAAGATTTCATCATTTAGTGGTGAAAAAATAATTCAGATTGGTTTACTCGGTTTTAAAATTATGCGCATCGCACTTGTAAAGAGAGGTACAGTTAAGCCAACAATTATTCATACCCTTTGAAAAAATATGATTTTTTTTTTGCGTTTTTCTCAAATCTATACCAGCTGGACTGATGGAACTTTCGCTTTACACTAAGGGGTCGTCCAAAATTATCGCCATTTTCACTTACGTACAGAGCGTACGTAACTTTTTACCCCCCTCCCCCCTCGAGTTACGTACGCAATAAATGGCGAAATTTTATTTTATTTTGTACTTTAAAAAAAAAATCCCGCCTCTCAAGATCGCCATTTAAGTTACGTACGGTTGGGGAATATTTCGACCCCCTCCCCCCCTCTTACGTACGCTTTGTACGTAACTGAAAATGGCGAAAATTATGGACGACCCCTAAAGTCAATTAGTTTGCAAGTACAAATCAATATATTTGGGCTCAACATTTTTGCATAACAATAGAATTGAACAAGAATTGTGTTTTTATGCCTGTCCAAAATTATTCATACCCCATACCAAGTCTCAGGATTGAGGCCACTCTTTTGTGATAATACACATGTTTTTGACATTCCAAACATTCTTTATATTGTGTGCTAGGCTTTTATATTGTTATGCAACTATTCCATGATGCGTGCATACAATATGGATGCATAACAAATGTCCTATTGAATGTACAGTGAAGGATGTTATAGGACAACACTCTAGCTCTTTGTTAGCATGGCGAAGAAGAACAAATAACTCAGTGAGGACCTTTTTTGTGCATATTGTGAATGCTCACAAATAGGAGCAAAGGCTACAGAGCTATTTCGAAATCTTTCCAAGTGCCAGAATCCTCCATACAAAGCATAATTAGGAAGAACAAGCAGTTTAACTCAGTAAAAGACAATAAAGGACGCAGTCGGAAGCCAACGGTGTCCCCTTCTTTGATAAGAAAAGTATTGTGAAAGGCTAACAACAATCCACAGATTACCATCAATGTTCTCCCAAACAACCTTGGCGATTCTTGGACCACTCCAGCAGACATTAGACATTGCACATGAAAAGTCTCCATAGAGGCCGACAAAAAAAGACTCTACTCCTGAAAAGAGACACAGAGAAACTCGTCTTGCTTCTTAATCAACCCCAACACTGAAAACCAAAAGCTTGGACATTTATCCAGAAGTGCTCTTGCAAATGCTAGACGAGTTTCTCTTTGTCTCTTTTCAGGAGTAGTGTGAGTCTTTTTTGGTCGGAATTCATGGAGAACTCTCGTGTGCAATGTCTGCTGGAGTGTCTCCTTGGTCGGCGTTCATAGAGAACTCTCTTATGCAATGTCTGCTGGGATGTCTGCCTTAATACCTTGGTCCAAGACTCACCAAGGTTGTTCAGGTGAGCATTGATGGTGATCTGTGGATTGTTGTTGGTCTTTCACAATACTTTTCTTGTTAAACAAGGGGACACCGTTGGCTGCCGACCGTGAGCATTCACAATATGGACAAACAAAGGTCCTCACTGAGTTATTTGGTCTTCTTCGCCATGCTGCCAAAAAACTAGATTGTTGTCCTATAATACCCCTCACTCTACATTCAATAGGACCATCCTTCTTGATAGGACACATTTGTAATGTATCCACATTGTATGCACACATCATGGAATAATTGCATGACAATATAAAAGCCTATCACACAATATAAAGAACGTTTGGAATGTCAACAACATGTGTATTATCACAAAATGTGGCCTCAATCCTGAGACTTGGTATGGGGTATGAATAATTTTGGACAGGCATAAAAACACAATTCTTGTTCAATTCTATTGTTATGCAAAAAAAGTTGAGCCCAGATATATTGATTTGTACTTGCAAACTAAGTCTTTTGTGTAAAGTAAAAGTTCTACCACTCCAGCTGGTATAGATATGAGAAAGATGCAAAAGACTCATATTTTTCAAAGGGTATGAATGGGCTTAACTGTATGTTCACTCGATTAATGACGATATTGAATACTGATATTCAGCCCGGTTCAACTCTCAAGTTTGCAACTAATATTGACGGGTTCTATATAAACACAACACCAAAAGTAAGTCCCCCCTAAACAATTCGTCATAACATCGTAAGATAAAACATTTTACAAATAAAACTTAGTTAGAAATAATCCTATGACTGTTTCCTAAGTGGTGTTTGAAAATGAAAGATGTCCATGACTTCATGGCTGAATAAGCTCAAAAATAAGACAAAAACTGCCCTTCTCAAAAGTCACAACTCACTATGCTAATATCTGAGCCAAGAATGGGATTTACATGGCTGAATGATCATGAATTGATTACACATTACAGTAAATTTTGCTCAGCCACGGGTACTTTTCCATTAGTGAGAAGCAATTCATACACTTTTGTGATTTTTGAGAAGGGCACTTTTTGTCTTCCATTTGAGCTCATTCAGCCATGAAGTAATGGAAATTTTTCATTTTCAACCATCGCTTAGGAAACAGTCATAGGATTATTTCTAACTTAAGTTTTATTTGTAAAATGTTTTATCTTACGATGTTATGACGAATTGTTTAGGGGGGACTTACTTTTGGTGTTGTGTTTAGTTTGGTTTTCAAACCATTAAATCATGTTTCTATATTTTGAAAACCTTGAAATCTCCCCAATTTGATTCTGTTGCCAATTCGACTTTGTCTAAATCCCGGTTTATTTTAATACTTTCCACGCAACAGACGTCTGCAGACGACATTCCAAAATGTTCACAAAATGTTTCAAAAATGTCAAAATTATTTTATTTAATTACCATTTTGGAATCACCATGAGAAACGCATTAAAAATTTAAAATAAGTACAAACATCCCAATTGGTTCAGTAATCCTTGAGATAGACCTTGAAAGTTGGGAAAGGTTTCTGAAAAATCTGTTTTGTATTAATTTTAGTAAAACCAATAGCCGCGGAAAATGATATTTCAATATGAACTGTATACAAAGTCTTAATTGCAAAATATACATTATATAATGTTTCTCGTATCAAATTTTATGTCATTAAAATAAAATTCCCTCACACGTGTATATTGTTGCTTAATGGCTTAATCATGTAAATGATATACATTATATAGAAATAATAGGCATTACGACGGGTATTTATAATTTGATATACATTATCATGTAAACCATAAACTGCCAACTAATGCATTGTCTAGGGTCGATTACTCAACGCCGGGGAAAAGCTCCCCTCAGGGATTTCCACGGAACATAATTTACACACTAAAAAACATCCTCTTCATTTTTGTATAGGGTCACGCGTTATGAACTCGCCTCCCAATAGGGTGGTGCCGTTACATTTTGTAGTTTTATGCTGTCATTTTCCTCAAATATTTTCAAAACCACAAAAGCTATCTCAACAAATTTGGTATCATTTTAAAGCCCTAATAACAAGCTATCTGCCGGCAAAAAGGCATTGGTATAGCTAATATAGAAGGGGAGATACAGCTGTTTGATGTTTGGAGACCAGGGGTGGTGCTGGAAGGGGTGTTTCTGGAAGGGGTGCCGCCTGTACAAACTCAATGGGGATAATCCAATAATGGCGATAATCTTTGTTCTATTTACAATAACTAGTCATCGCCTAATGTTACAAACACCATTCTGGTCCCATTTTAAAGGATATTTAGTAGTCTTTAAGTATGCGGTTCAACAGACTTGTCAACTATTTGTAACAACTAATTAATTATGGATAAGACCATGATTATCAGCTTTCTTCCTATTCGCTACACAGTCAACATGAATAATCAGCCTCAATTTACCGGATTTATAAAAATGACTATAACAGAAAAAGTTTTCAACCTATGACAGCAAAAGTATACATTTTTGGAAAGCTTGTAACTAGAGGTATTCAGAAATGCCGTTTATATCAGGGAAGGGTTCATCCTTAAACAAATATTTCTGAAAATTCTAAAAATATATAAAATAAAAATTGGAGATATTCACTAGCCGGTATAATTACCATACCGACGTAGTAAGTTTGACAATTATATATCATCTAATGGGTAATTTCATGAGGAATTCAAATATGTAAAGTAAATAATAATAGGGGTAGGTATAAAAAATATATCGATCTCAAATTAAAAATTAAAAAACTCTGATATTTTCCCGAACATTTCCGATCATACCATTTTAGTTCTTGGTCGTACTATAATTTTAATGGCATATTCGGTTTCCTCATGCAATTTCCCTTCAGAAAATGTATACTTTTACTACCTCAGGGGGGTATACAAGCAAATATAAATGTGTAAAGTTAAAATCATGTCGCGAAAGCCAAAATCCGTGTGTAACGCGAAAGGAGGCGAGCTTAAAACACATGACCATAGAATCTATTCAGATTTGAATAGGAAACCTCTTCCGATGGGCACTAACAAGGTTCTCTTTAAAATGAAGAGGAAAATCTATTCAATTAAATGAATATGTACCCTATTCAAAGTTAAATAGTTTTTCCTATTCAAAAATAAATTGATAGAAAATGTGTTGATTTCTTCCTAGATAATGTACTTTGTGAAGCTTTTGTCGCACGTTTGTATCTCTTGGCAACCAGGGAATGGTGGGGGGGGGGGGGGGGGGGGGCTGCAGGGGCATTGACTCTTTGATGTTTATGTTCTTGCACAATGCGTTGTTTTTAATGCGTTGTTTTAATTATCATCGTGCATTACTATATCGGAAGAGTAGTTGTATTTTATTGCTTGTAAATGCTTGTATCTGGGTTTTTTATTATTATTGTAAAGCGCCTAGAGGCCTTTTTGATTTAAAAAAATATGGTTATCTATTTGTTATAGCCGGAAACATAAATAGACACCAAAATTACTTGGCCATAGAATAATTAATTTCAAGTTTCGACCTAAAAAATGGGAGCACCCCCGGAAAAAGTACTTTGGGCACATTTTTTAAAAAACCGGTCGCCGGGATCGTGTTCCCCGGAAAATTTCAGTTAAGGAACAACCTCAAACGGAAAATGAACACCCTTTCCCATCCGTCCGTGGCTGAGAGGCTGACTACCGGTGCAAGCTGAGTGCGGATCGTGTAGTTTTAAAAACACATGAGCATTTGAGGAATTCGGTCGATGTCCATTGCCTGAGGCGGGTTCCGTGTGCATGAAAGAGGCACTCGGTTACTCTTCACAACAGACATCAGACCATCAGACATACCAACAAAGTGAGGGTTAACAATTGGTACCCTGGCAGTTTGTCCGCTAGGGGTCATGAAAGGTCATACAGGGGTCAAAAATTTAAAAAAAATGCTCCAATGTTGATTAGACACATGCCAAATTGTTGGTATGGTCACAAGAAGGATTCCTACAATGTATAGTTTGGGGTATCTCCGCCGTATAGTTAGCGAGTAACAATCCGAAAACCGGTATAAGAGGTCAAAGGTCAAGTTTAGCTCATACAGGGGGGTCAAATTTTCAAAATGCTTCGATTGCGATGAAAATAGTCTCAAATTAACCGGCTTGAAATACCCAACCATTAAACATGATAAAAGGAATAGTTTGTCACTGAATATATTGTTATAAATGTTTTCCCTATAAACTAATAACGTCTCAAAAATTTTAACATTTGTTTATACAAACTTTCAAGAATTTTTCATCAATTTGTATACCAAGAATACCAAAAAGCTAACTCCGTTAGTTCACTAATGGGTTCCCAGTGTTTTCTGTCTGTCAATTTGTAGCATGCAAGGTGTCCTTAGACTTTTGGTTGCTAGTAGTGTAGTATCAGCTGCACACAATATTTCAATAGAGATAATCATCCCATCTATTGAAGATGATCCGACCGAGCGAGTCAATGAAATTGATGATTTATTTTATTCATCTTATCATGCTTAATATACTTACAGGAATACAATGGGATGGAAATTTACCGAATCGGTATCCGGGATTTTATGAAGATCGTGGTATCTCAAGTTAGCGACAAACAATCCAGGATTATTGACGTTGCTGCTGGAACGGGTGTCGGTGGCGTCGAGGTAAATGTTACATGAATATTTATTATTGGTTTCAGTGGCGTCGAGGTAAATGTCACATGAATATTTACTATTGGTTTCAGTGGCGTCGAGGTAAATGTTACATGAATATTTAGTATTGGTTTCAGTGGCGTCGAGGTAAATGTTACAAGAATATTTAATATTGGTTTCAGAGGCGTCGAGGTAAATGTTACATGAATATTTAGTATTGGTTTCAGTGGCGTCGAGGTAAATGTTACATGACTATTTATAATTGGTTTCAGAGGCGTCGAGGTAAATGTTACATGAATATTTAGTATTGGTTTCAGTGGCGTCGAGGTAAATGTTACATGACTATTTATAATTGGTTTCAGTGGCGTCGAGGTAAATGTTACATGACTATTTATAATTGGTTTCAGTGGCGTCGAGGTAAATGTTACATGAATATTTAGTATTGGTTTCAGTGGCGTCGAGGTAAATGTCACATGAATATTTATTATTGGTTTCAGTGGCGTCGAGGTAAATGTCACATGAATATTTATTATTGGTTTCAGTGGCGTCGAGGTAAATGTCACATGAATATTTATTATTGGTTTCAGTGGCGTCGAGGTAAATGTTACATGACTATTTATAATTGGTTTCAGAGGCGTCGAGGTAAATGTCACATGAATATTTATTATTGGTTTCAGTGGCGTCGAGGTAAATGTTACATGACTATTTATAATTGGTTTCAGTGGCGTCGAGGTAAATGTTACATGAATATTTAATATTGGTTTCAGTGGCGTCGAGGTAAATGTTACATGAATATTTATTATTGGTTTCAGTGGCGTCGAGGTAAATGTTACATGACTATTTATAATTGGTTTCAGAGGCGTCGAGGTAAATGTCACATGAATATTTATTATTGGTTTCAGTGGCGTCGAGGTAAATGTTACATGAATATTTATTATTGGTTTCAGTGGCGTCGGGGTATACCATACTCGTACATGTATTGTCAACACTCCCTACACAGAGGACTGCAGTGCAAATCTGTACGATTTTCGCCATGTAATGTCTATGGCGGATTTCATTCCGTGGTCTTTGATATCTCCGAACAATTACCGCTAAGTTTATCGATCCTAATCGATGGTCCACGACATCTGACCTTTTGTTATACCAAACAATGCCGCCCCACCACCATTGACTGCCTCACAATGCGTAGAATCCAGCGTGTACGTTTATACGTCCGGGTCACAGAACTGAACGTTAAGATTTAACGGGTGGCTTTTTCTTCTGCTAAAGTTACCGTTAACGCTTCAACATACCTGCAGCTGGTTTGTAAGACTGCTTATTACGTATACCAATACACGCAACTCCGACGTCGAAGCTACAAAAGCGCAGCTAGTGCGATGGCCGTAAATTAATACTACCAATCATAAAGATGCCAGAGATTATATTCTTTAGTGTATTTGTGTGCCTTTCCATCTTATCACAAGAATTACTGAACAAATATAATACGCATATTTGTACTTATTTTAATGCATTTCTCAAGGTGATTCCAAATACGGGAATGAAATTCCGTAGTTTTTGATATTTTTGAAACATTTGTAAAATGTCGGAACTGTCGTCTGCAATCTCCTTCAGCGTGGAAAGTGTTAATGTATTAATTATACTGTTCTATCTTTTAAGCTCAAGAAATGTGGCTTCCTTAACGTGGATGGTCTAGAACCGTTACAAAGTATGGCTTCCTGTCAACCTAGCAATGTGTATGAAAATATGTACCTAGAGGCTACGTACCCTGATAAACCGAACAGTATTGAGAACGGTAAATAATGTTTGCTACAAGGGGAAGTCCACCTGAAAGGCTCTTTTCAGAGTCACCAATCTTTCTCAAGTAGGAAAGGGAGACCTACTTTCCAATCAGCTTATTTTAAACATGTTGAAAGCTTTTTCAGAATTACAGCCACTTATTTTCACCTACTCTCAAATCATCGGGCAAGAAGGGGCAGCCCAAATTATGATAATAATAGAGAATGATAATAATAGAGAAGTGGAAATCTCTATATTTTGCTTGTTGCATCATTCTTCAACTGAAACAATTCATCAATTCTGGTCTGATAAGTAAAGAGTTTAACGGGTTCGCCGTCGGACAAGTTTAAAACTGTCAAGCTTTCGTCAGGATTAGCTCTGACTTCTTCAGGACCAAATTAAGCAAAGCTTGTCACTTCTCTATTAATATCATCGTTTGGAATGCCCCTTGCCCGATGATTTGATAGTAGGTGCCCCTCTCCTAGTAGTAAAAGATTGGGGCTCTGAAAAGAGCTGTTCAGATGACTGCCCCTTGTCCACTGAACAGAGATGGTGGCTCTGAAAAGAGCTCTGATATACCCTGGTCTGATATATCCTGCAATTTCCAATACACGCATAAAACATGCAGGATAGTATGGTTGTTTTATTTAGCAAAAGTTCAAGATCCACGAGTAAAATATATTTGAGATTAATAGAAATAAATAGAAACATCCTCTTTATTTATTTAATAAGTAAATGGCGCTCACTCAACCGTTTACTGATTCCGATTCATTGTTTCATTTATAACAATTTTTCAGCACTTCCTTATTATCTGAGCTTACACGTACCATTGACTATAGTCTACTTTGGCCATCACGAGACAGTGACGTAACTGCGTTTTCTACTAAATTGCAGCACATAACGCGCGCGTCTACTCGTAGCGCTGGCGTATAACGCACGAGCGTTGAAAGGCGGAAGATACATACGCGTGCGTAAAAGCTGCGCCTGTTAAGTTACGTCACTGTCCAGAGGAAGCCAAATAGAGTATAGTCTGAGATGCTTTTTCTTGACCTTTATTATTGGTGATACAGCTACGTATGATTGTATGGTTCTTCTTGGCGCTGTGACGGGAATGCACATGACATGTGAACATTTTCCACAGTTGATACGGATCGTAAAACCTGGTACGTTATGGTTAACCTTCATTGAGCTGTTAGGGACGCACCATTAGATTTTCAGGGGGGGTAGGAAGTTGGGTTTGGGGGAGGGTTTTTTGTGGCTGCCTTAAGGGGGGATTTTTTTTTTTTTTGCGCCGCCAAAGGCGGCGATTTTTTTTGGGTGGGGGTAGAGTTTTTTTTTTTTTTTTTTACTCATCAGGGGGGGGGGGGGGGGGGGGGAGATTTGTTTTTAGGCCTGCATAGAGGGGGAATTTTTTTTCCAAAAACTTCCTACTTCCCCCCCCCCCTTGAAAATCTAATGGTGCGTCCCAGTCGATTGTAAGGCCACAAATTGTTTTACAAATTTTGTTTTACAAAAAAATCAAATCACAAATTTCTTATTAAGTCACGTATATGACCTTCATTGACACCCATGTGACACCATATGGATCATCTAAAGTTCTGTTTTGGACTTAGAAAATGAAAAATGTATTTAACACTATTTCCCCCCCCCCCCCCCTTATTTCTGGTATTTAGGTATCTAATTTGGAATATCAAAAACAACTAAAAAATCCGACCGACCGACCTTTACCTTTTAGAGAGCATCTATGAGCAAGCAAACTTTTTTTTTATGGTAGAAAATAATGCTAGAAAATCTTTGGTTGAAGTGACCGTTGAATATAAAATCCACCTCTAAGAGCGTGTTTCTGCTGGGGAAGAAACCGCTAATAAACGTTAAGTTTGCCCAGTAGAAACAGGCAGAACCTGGCAATAATCGGTATTTTTGGTAATCCCAAAAACCTTCACAAACCAGGTTTGGAACCGGCAATAATCGGCAATAAACCCAATAGAAACAGAAAGGCGATTCTTAGCGGTTTGCGCCGTGAACTGTGTCACGCTGGGTTATACACATTAATGTTAGGCAATCTTTTTCAGGTGTGGTGGCGGCATTGTTTGGTATTACAAAACGTCAAATGTCGTGGCCCATCGAATAGGATCGATAAACTTAGCGGTAACTTTTCGCGAGTAGAAACAGGGGGGGGGGGGGGGGGATTAAAAATTGACCGATTGAAACTTAGCGTTTATTAGCGTTTACTTTTTGCAGTGCCTCAGCAGAAACACGCTCTAAGATCCATAGGCTAATTATTGAGACAATATCAGGGGTGTGCGACACAACTTGTCGATCTGAAGCTACTTTTAAGTAGAACTCGGGCTGTGTGCATATTTTTGGTGGCGCTATATATGTTTGCTATTTGTCAGACGACGATGGACACGGGCATATTCACGAGTATTCAGGTTAAAATATGCGAACGAGGTTACGTGATCAAGTGAATGGGACGAACGCTTAACGACGGTTTCAATTTAAAAAATGATACTGACACTGCGGGTGGTTAGCCACCCACAACGGTTTTGGATTGGAAATTTTTTCTTCTAACCTATGATGAATTTTTCAAAATGATTAGATCAACATTCGCGATTACGTGTTATTCCAATACGAATTCAACATTTAGGTTTTCGCGTGTCCATCGTCGTCTGCTATTTGTCGTCTGCATCATCACTATTTTTCTTCTGCCCATAGGTGGTCTAATCATCTTCAATGTACCAGATTTCTGGTACAAATACGAGCAATTTGGTGACAAACTGGATGAAATGTTTCAAGCAGGTCTGGAAGATGGGACGTTTAAATCGGTTCAAAAGAAACGCGTTGTTTACATGTATAGACAAGAGGATGCAACAGTGTACATTATTAAAATATGTTAAAGGGAATGGTGTGATATTTTGGTATCCATGAAGTAACTTGAATAGAAATTTATAATAATGAAATGAATGAACAAAATATTTTTTATTATTATTATTAATAAAGTTACCAAAATATTAAAATTAAAGTTATGTATAATGTATTTTACATAAGGGTATATTTTGCGACATTATTTTGTTCACGATTTTGTCTCAAGGAAATATTGTTGTTACGAATTACTTTCACTGTTTCAAATATTCATTTGAATCTAAAAGGTGTATGGCTACAGTATTTTTGAGGTTAAACTGCCATGGTCAAAATGTTTCCTCTATTATGATGTAGTTTCAATTTCACGCAGGAGGATATTGTGCCCAAACCGTGTGATCAATCATGTTTTCCAACGAAGTTTAATACTTCAATCGGTTATTTTCACAATTTGTTTACTTCAATTCTCACTTTTTTCAACAACATAAAATCTTTTTCTTTTTTCTTTTTCGATTTAAAAAGAAAAGAAATTGTTCACATTTTGTTTTCGCTAACTTTCAATTTAAATAGCTCTGATTGACGTTCAATTATCGCTATCGATCAGCGTCCGCAGGGTCCATGATGCGTTTCATTCACCATTCTTGTAATTTTGGTCACAGGTCACTAATAGGTATATCAAATAAGGTGGAGGCCGTTTCAAAAAATCCTTAAAATCGTGATACGTGTCTCTATTTTAAATAGAAGTTGTCAAAAAAACATAACATTTTTGGTATCATATTAAAGACAATTTATCCAGCTACCGAATAAAAAAAAAGGATTAAAGCCACATGTTTAGCAACAGTGAAGTTATCAATCTAAACGTCGAGTGAGTCAAGGGTGGAGCAGGTGGGTGAGGCGCCGGTGGATGAGGCGCCCATAGGTTTCTACACAAAATAGCGGGAAAATAGAACTTTTGAAATTGATGCCATTTTAAAAGTATACATAGGAAAGTTTTCAAACTTCTCATATGTGTTAATAACATGTGCCTGCTACTATGAATAATAATATTGAATTGTTATCTAGACATTCTCTACTAGAATATGATGTTCAATTCAGGGAGTGTTTTAATGTAAAAAATACACAGTTTTATTCATTTTATTGATTAAACAATGGCCAAATCGCAGTCTCAGTATTTCATTTGTGTGACTCTTCGGTCCTTTTCTACCCTGGGTAGTAAAACATTTAACTAAAAAAACCAGAAGTGTTTCTTCACAGAATTGTTCATAGATTTATGAAAAATTTGCTATTTAGACCTATTTTGGACCACCCTGTATTCAAAATAAAACGAACTTTAATGATATTCATGTAGTTCATTTTGATAACCATTTTCCTTTAAATTAAATAGTCCATGCTAACTAAATTTCATAGAATATTATACAAACCTTCATTTTATGCATTATTTCATCATAATTTTAGACACCCTGTACTTTTCCTGTGTACATTTTGGGCAGGTGATTCTTAGCAAATTTGGTAGCACGTTCTGCGGTTGTTCTGATTTTGGTGACTATCTTCAGCTAAACCCTAATTGTACAAACTATCAAAATATTTTGTGAGGAGCAAAAACGATCAACTTTTTTATGTTCCACCCTGTAAAAATGTTACACACCCTGTATAATTTGATTCTTTTTGTCAAAAATGAAAAACCTTGAATCATAAGCTTTCCAACAATATATAGTTTGTGGGTCATTAAGTATGTAAAACTTAAGTTTTGTCCCGTTTAATGAATTGGTGCATTTCTCAACATTATTAGAAGTGAAACATTTTTTTGGGCCAGTTTGTCACTTCTGACCAATTGACCTGTACCAGTTTAGAAGTATCTCTCAAGTGTCAAGCTTTATCGCGTTGTTTCCAAGCACATGCTTTTTCGACATTTGCAGTTCTTTCGTTATAGCAGCTTTTTTGATATGAGTGTTTGGCTTTTATATTATTAACAGGAATTTGTGATTTTCAATCATATTATAATGATAAAATAAAACTTATGACTTTAAACCACACTTCGTGTTACCTACAGGGTGTATCAAAAAATATAGGACACTTTTTGATGATGGTTTAAATCCTTGTTAAATCACTGAAGCATGACCATTTTTATTTCAATGTAAAGTACAACCGATAAAGATAAAATCCTGAAGAGATGAGAAAAATTCATCATTAATTAAGGAAATTGTGACCTATTAGGCAAGGCAATCTATTTTGTAGTATGTACAATGGTCATTCACACAGTAACAGTAGAGTAACATGAACGCGCACACTATTTATGCCAATATCATGGTAATGAACCATCTACAGTGGGTTCGAGAACTTTTTTTTAATTTGCACAGAATATGCATGCATCTGATTTGTGGATTATTTAGCCAGTATTGATTTGTGCCAGAATTAAATGGATTACCAAACTAATCTTTGCTATTGACTGATAGATTATTTTCTAGCTATGTTTATAATTATTGTAACGTATTGAAACATAAACCATGTTATTTACTGGTCTATACATGTAAATCCCATTGTACAAACCAGGTAAATGACATGGTTTACGCAAATTATGCTAGTTTTCTTATTTTTCATCGGATTGATCTCATATTTTCAGGATATCATAATAATTAATTGGGCTTTACATTGAGACCAAATTGGTCATGGTCCAATGATTATAACAAGTATTACACCGTCATGAAAAAGTGTCCTAATTTTGTTGATACACCCTGTATATCACACTCTGCTATCTGTTTTGTAAATTTATATGACCGACTCTTTTCCTTTTTAAAGGAATTTTTATTCTTTTAAATTTGATTTGTCAGTTATAAAAAAAAGTTCAATATAAATATTAAATTGCATATTAAGTTATCAAGGTCATTAACATCACATTTTAAACTTGATATCGGTAAAGGTTGAAGTTTACTATCGCCAATTTGCAGTGTTTTTGCACGATAGGTTCAATCTTTTTATCATAATTTAAAATAAATAGGCCTACAACATGTATTTGCTAACTGTCGGGTTAACCAGACAACTTATTTTAAAATCTGATATTGAAGTATTGCTCTGTACAGTAGCGTAAACCAGCGGGGGGCAGGGGGAGGCAGACTGCCCCCCCCCCCCGGACACCTAAAATGGGGACGGCGAAGCGGAAAAATGGGAGAAAGAGAAGGGAAAGGGGAAGGAGAGGGAGAAAGAGAAGGGAAAGGAGAAGGAGAGGGGAAAGAGAAGAGAAATGGGGACGAGAAATTGTCCATGTAGTACATTTACTGTGCGGTATTTTTTGACTGTGCGATTTTTTTTTGACTGTGCGAAATTTTTTGACCCCCCCCCCCCCCCCCTCCCATTTACGTGAAATTCACGAGGTAAGTGACTAGAAAAAAAATTGGGGCAACCTTTTATGAAAATGCTTAAAAATAGGGACGATATTGATGTCTGCCCCCCCCCCCCCCCCCCCGGAATGACAATACTGGCTACGCGCCTGACTCTGTAACAGCTTCCCGGCTTTCCTCGGTGATGGCAAGACAATGTTGTTCGATCCCCAGGAGGTACTCGCGTATATCAAATAAGGGCCGCTCGAGAGAGAGAGTCAGGTTTGAGAAAAATCCTTATACATGGGTCTTGGTTTTTAACTCCCTGAGAACTACCGGCCAATTGGTCAGAAAGATAGATACATGAGTTATTGCACCAATCAGAGACATTTTTACAATAATTGTATCCCTGATAAAGATTGGAGTGAAATATTTTACAAGCTGCATTTTAATTGGCTATTCAAATGAGTATATCTTGCAATAAACCAATCGGAACACTGTAATATAGGCCAGTAGTGCCCAGTGGGTTAACAAACTAGATCATCTTAACTCCTAAGACAGAAAAAGGTATAAAACGGGCGTCTATTTTGAGTCCTGAGATATGGGTCTTTATTTTTAGAAATCCTTGGATATTGGGTAAAATGACCCTTAGAAATGAGCATGATGAGTAAGGGCCAAGGGGGATCGTCCATATTGCTTTTCAACCTAATTTAACACAATTGTCTACACAATGATACACTCTCACTACCCTTCTGAGCTTGAATTAGTTGTTTTTATTTCCTTGCCTATTTTCCGAAAGCACCACTCCTCTACTCTTAAATAAGTGGCCATACGGCCAATACCTTCGAACTTATTGTCAACAAGGTATACAATCCCCGAGCTTTTATCTGAAGTGTTCTTCTTTGGTACTACCGCAAAAAAATAGATTTTTCAGAAACCTTTCCCAACTCTCAAAGTTTTATCTCAAGAATTACTGAACCAATACTACTAGGCATATTTGTACTTATTCTAATGGATTTCTCATGGTGATTCCAAATATGGTGATGACATTCTATAATTTTGACGTTTTTGAAACATTTTGTGAAATGTTAGCACAGTCGTCCGACGACTGCCGTGTGGATACTGTTAACTTCTTGGTATTTGACACGTTCTATCCCTTTATAATGGCAAGCCATTGTGGAAATCGCTCATTTGTATCTCAGTCTGAGTCGCTCAAAAGGTTCCAAATTGGTCAGAAATCCCGTACTGCACGTCTTGGTCACATGAAATGCGATACGGAAACGGTGCCCATGGTATCCGTGATTAGAAAGTCACGTAGAAATGGTGCTTCCATGCATAGACTGGGTCCCCGCGTCCCTCTTTATGGCCGCCATCTTTAAAAATGGCGGGCCAGCCTTCACATTTGAGCACCCTCGCAGGGGCCGTAGGTAAATTAGGGAAGACATGAGGATTCAGTCTACTTCCGTGCAGCAGACGAGTAACCTTGTAATGCACGGACTCCTTTGGTTAACTTAGGGCATCATCCCGGGTCTGTATTTGGACAAAACACAGTCAGATGTCACATGACAAGCGGGGGTCTTAGGCTCCCTGGTCGGTTGGCTTCAATATTGAAGCGTTGACCAGTGTTCATACATGTACAAGACAAGACATGTCTAATATAAACAGAGCATCGAGATGATAATAAGCATATGATACTACCCTGTATCAGGTTTATCTCCCGTTTTAACTTATATTTTGGACCTCGGCCCAACACAACAAAATCATCAAAATAGTGTTATAGACATATTTTCCCTCAGTAATATTTCAACCTTTAAAAGCCAAATTTATTTTGTTATATCGTAAAGGTAATCCTTTCAAGTCTTTCTGGCTATGCTGATACTCAAACTTCCATGTATTGTTATTTTATAGTGACCTCATTGATCACCGGCTTTCTAGGAATCTATCACCGCATTTGCTTCGTAAACCCCAAAATACGAAATCGTCCAAATAGTGCTGACACTAGCTTTGACTTTATGCTTGAGCTTTGATAAGCTGATGAAAGTTATACCATATTGGGATATTTTCACATAACTATCTTTGATCAAGGATTGGCATTTGGCAATATGTGTTGACATGTTCAAAATAAAAGAAGTCATCCATATAATGTATAGCAGTTTATTTACGAGCTATATGAGGTCCATCACAGAACAAACACGTGTCGCTAAGGACAGCTAGCATCCATTCAGAATCTGAAAAAAGAGAACCATACGGGTATTAAAATCGCAGCGAAATTGGCTACAAATAGTTATATATATGCTTCTATTATTCCGTTTGTAAGCGAAGGACAATTGTTACTTAAACGGAAAAGGACTTTGAGGACGTATTTAACTTCACCGGATGGAACAGGAGTTGCAAGATCAACATTCGACAAAACAAAGCCAAACATTGACATCTTTAATATTATTTTGAGAATTATTATTTCAATCTTTAATTAGTATTTTGGGGGTTAATGTATACGTACCTTTGCCGATGAGTGGTTCCAGTGAAATAGCACAACAGTACTGACATTGTCTGGTGGGCCGAAGCTGACAAAGTTGTAAGGACAGGCAACACCTCTCTGGAAAATTAAAAGGTACACTTTATCTTACTAAACTATGGTTTCTCATGTTCTGACACACGACCAGTGTCCAAAATTATGATATCCTGATCCCCCGACACCCCAAAGCATGTCAATTTGACATGCCCTTAATCTCATGCTCTTCCCTGAACCGTTAAAGGTACACGCAGTCATTGGCATATATCGAGGGGCCCACATTATTCTCAAAAACATTCGTGTTTTTAAGCTTACTGATGTAATAACTAGAAGAACCGTGCCAAATGTGGAGAAGTTTTGCAATTAAATGACTGATTACAAAGTCTAGCCGAATTTGTACCGCACACTACAAACAGTGGTATGTGTCCACCCACACGAGGGCGCTATGTATGAATTATGAATACCAGAAGGGGTCAGACACAAAGCACTATTATTATATTTCTGTTCATGGGGGCCGCACCTCTTGGCTAGTACAATGAAACCAGATAATAAAACTAACTTCCCCTTTGTGATGATCGTTTCCATAACGTTGTATCAGGGATTCTATTAATTTATGGATAGGAAAGTCCTATACTGACGTACGTAGCGAAAACGGTCCCTTTTGCATATTTACATAAATTAGGGTAATCGTCCGGAATGCGTCCGTGACGCGTTTGACGTCATTATTTGGTCAGCATAGAATTGGTGGCGCTGTTCACGCAGTAGATCATAAGCTATTATAGGATTTCTGTGCGGTAGATTTACACACAGCTTGCTGTCAAAAAATGATACTAACACTGGAGTTGGTTATCCAACTCCAGCGGTTTTTGGATGAAATAATTTAGTTCCAACGTGTGATGAATTTTATGAGGTCATATAATCAAAATCCATTGTTACATTGAAAGCAACGGAAATTCAAAATTAACGGCCGTTCGTGTCCACCATCGTCTGCTACAATTACGCCTTATCGGTATAGCGCCACCAAGGCTATGCTGACCAGATTTTAATTTAAAAGTGGCTTCCGATCGGCAAGCTGAGTGGCACACCCCTGGTTGTATCATAACGTTTTCGAAACTAACTTGCAACTTTATTACAGCGTTGCTAAAGAAGTGTAATATTGAATGCCAACCCGTGACAGCTACTCCTTTTTTGAATACAAGTGTGAAAAATGTGTTTGAATGGTAAATAAACCCGAAAGTTAGTTGATCTTCAACCTTATGGGTTTTCACTTTCCAGTGGTTAATAGGGTGGATTTAATGATAACTCCTACTGCTTTTAGAACTGTCTCATTGATCAAATGGAAAATAACAGGCTATTAATCTTCACGACCATGACCATAACTTCCGATGTTGTTTCACGACAAATATCGTTTTGAGTCAAGTTCTATAACAAGAGAACAAATAAACAAACCTTGACCGATTTTACAAACAAACAAGAACACGATATAAATAGTACAACAATTTCATGACGTCAATTCAGATGTTGTTTAGTGCACTTTCCACGCGGCTATAGTATAAGTTTTACCTACAGAAAACAGATTTCTTCCCCAACTTTTAAAGTCTATCTAAAAGATTACTGAATCAATACTATAGGCATGTTTGTACTTATATTAATGGATTTCTCATGGTGATTCTAAATATGGTGATGAAATTCAATAATGCTGATTTTTTTTGAACATTTAGTGACATTTAGCGACTGCCGCGTGGAAAACGTTTATCACCTGGACTCATAATTATATCATTTTTGTTCTTCTTTTCAGTTTCGTGGTGTTTGTGTTTGTTTCTTCTTTCTCCTCTCACAGATTTTGTGCTCAAAAGGTCAATATTTTACCAGCCCTATTTTTCCGGGTTTCTATAGCCTATTACTTTAGGCCTTCTTGTTTTGTATGATACGGTTACCATGGATACTGCGTGGGGTGGAATGAAGGTCTATGATGAGTTACAGGATATGAGCGTAGTGCACACCGGGTATAGCTCTGCAGGATGTACGGTGGGCCTTTGGGTGCCATATAGCAACAGCCTAGGTTACTACATGTACTAGTAAAGATAACGGTTTAGTCCGTTACAAAGTGACAGTCGGAAATGAAAAATACAATGCTACCAACATCGTTTGATTAAACCTGGTAGATTTATCAGCCGAGACAACTGAAGGAAGCTAACAGAGGCTTTGCTTTAATCGTTCAAGGCAACTTTTGTCTTCAATGTTGACGCCAGAATAGGAATCCAACCCGCAGTATAGGCCTACTGTAAAATCAAAATCTGGAGATCAATAGATACGGGACAATTCTTCCAATTGCAAACGGCCATCTGAATCAAATTGATGCGGTAAATCACTTGGCACTACACGGGGTCGTGCATCCTTTAGCGCACGGTATTAGAATAATGTGAAATGACTCACGCCATTGAATTTTCGAAAACATCGGTATGGAGATATTAAAAACTACATTTCGATCGTAGCTCACAAGTGGCTTTGAACTCGTAATGGATCTGCAACCTTCTTCAACGACACCGATGGTAAATGGGTCGAACCCGGGTGATCTATCTAACAATGATGAGCACGCCGTGCGTGTTTCCCTAGCCGTGATCGCCATCCTCATAACCATCCTGGGTCTATGCGGCAACCTTCTGGTCATCATCAGCGTCATTTTGTCCAAGAAATTGCAGACGGCAACTAACATCTTCGTGACGAATCTTGCCGTTGCTGACTTGTTCACATGCATGGTTATCCCGTGGAACGTGGTGGCATTGTTAAGCGATGGTTGGCCCGTAGCGGAATGGCTCTGCGCACTGGCAGCATTCACTCTATTTCTCTGTATCGGATGCAGTGTATGGAATCTAGCCAGCATCGCTATCAACAGGCTTCTGGTGATCACTCTACCGGCAAGTACATTCCAGAAGATCTTTACCCGTCGACACTTGGTCATAATGGTTTCTTTGACGTGGTTCATACCGGCATTGGTGATCGGTGTGCCCGTTCTTGCCGGCCTTGCTGTGCTCGGCTACGATGAAGAGAACGGCACGTGCAGCGACAAATCACGAGGCATGGATAATCGTATAGTTCACGTCGCCATACAAGCTCTCGTGTTGTTATTTATACCGATGATTATAATTCTCGTCTGCTACATTAAAGTCTACCTTCACGTGCGCGCGCATACCAAACACATGTTGTCGTCGTCGTTAAGTAGCGTCAGGAACACGCCCGTGTTACGACAAAAAGTAAAGAGCCGAAATAAACAACGGGTGTTTAAAGTCCAGACTGAAATCAGCAAAAACTCATTTTATGTAGTCTGCGCGTTTTTATCCTGCGTTATACCATTCGCCGTCACGTTAGCAGTACTCCAGCAAGGACAACGCTACGCTTCCGTGATTCTATTGGCTAGTGCCTGCATCAATCCTTTCGTGTACGCAATCAAGCATCCACATTTCAAGAAAGTGTTCATGAAAATATTGTACTGTAAGTGGCACGAGATTCCAGGACGCCCAGAGTTTCTAAGGTCTCATAGGTCAACGGATAGACGCATGTCCGTTAACAGCACTAGAAGAGCTAGTAATGGTCATCTACAAGAAGGCACTCATAATAAACGACCAAGCTCAAGCATTGACGATATACTTTGACCACTTTGTTGACTGACAATCGATTGACACTGCGGCAAATTACGACATAATATCAATAATTCGGAATCATTGTAATTAACCTCGACCCTGCACGATAGTGTGAGAGGGCGCTAGCATGACATTTATGCTCGTGCCAGCAGGGAAGGTGAAGTTTTACTACACTTGTGTCCTCATTAAAACCAGTGTTAAAACACGATGTGTGTGAGCATCTACTGCATGCCGGGACAGAAACAGCAGCCTCTGTCAGCCATATATGGGCGATTCCACGGTAACACGCATTACATTTTAGCGCGCCATTCTTTATTCTCTACTCTATATAACTGTAAGAGTAATTTGAATGAAGTGTTCATCTTTTGTATTGTAATACCCAAGACTTAAAGGTATATTATGTGATCTTTCCAGGAAACGCCCTCAACATCGAAAAAAAAAGAAGTGAAAGCAGATTTTCTTGCAGATTTACATTTCTGATCATAAATCGTACATACATTCCAAGTTACAGGGCGATACGATTCTTAATTACTTCAAAATCATGGTTTTAGAGTGAAAATAAACTGTCGGATTGTCGATTTTTGTCCGACAACTTATTTGACTCTAGTCTAAATTCACTCTAAAACCATGATTTTGAGGTAATTAGGAATCGTATTGCTCTGTAACTTGGAATGTATGTCCGATTTATGATCAAAAATGTAAATCTGCAAGAAAATCTACTTTCTAAAAAAAAATCATGAATAGAGGGCGCTCTCTGGAAAAGATCACATAATATGCCTTTAAGGCTAGATCCTCATGCTTTCACCAACATGAAATATCAGCTCATGTTAATGTGAGACCGCTGCGAAAACACGCGTTACGTGAGAAGACGCACTAGAAAAATTCCCAACTTTGTTTTGCTTTTGTACTTAAACTAACCAATCTACCATCAATAACAAGAATTCATGTTCTCACTTTTTTGTTAATTGCAAAATAGTCGG
>CM069447.1:8771781-8877351 GCA_035610835.1 Ophiura sarsii | reverse complement strand
GGTGAGAGATTTCCTACATTTGACAGCTTTGGGACTCCTTTTTGTAAGTTTTCGGTGGATTTAGTGGCATTTCAACTCTTTTTGCCATAGAGCTAGTACACAAAACTTGCCGCATCAGAGGAAGGCGTAAGTTTTGATGAATTTAGGCTTGTTTAGAAGTTAACAAATCGAATTCAGAATCACAACTAAGCTTATTTAATGTTGAGCTGCTAGATTTACATAGTGTATGGTTGGTTGAGTCCTGGACTTTCGGTGTGGGGGGGGGGGGGGGGGGGGGGGGTGGTTGTGGTATAATGTACCAAGACAACCCAGACACGTTGAAGATGTTATTCAAATAAGCTTAGATTTGAGACCCATGTTAACTATCCACTAGCAACCATTTTGGTTTTGGGTATCCATTTTTCAACACATACATCTGAACGATTCCCCACTTGTCCCAGTAATTGTGAATTGTGAATTGTGAATAAAGAGATTAACCATTTAGCCTATAAGTTTTATAGCTTGTCTTTGCTACAATTAACATATTTTTTTGAGTAAAAGATTTTGGGCACTCAAAATGAAATAGCTCTAAATTTCTGCATACTTTTTTTTCTTCTTTCTAGCAATATGCTGCTATCTTCAGTAGATAGCAAATTTTATAAAACACCTAAATTATAGTAAATGCTTGCTTGGATATAAAGAAAAGGTCTCCAAAGATGTATTAAAGGTATATTATGTGATTTTTCCAGTGAACGCCCTCAACATCAAAAAAAAAAATTGAAAGCAAATTTTCTTGTAGATTTACATTTCTGATCATAAATCGTACATACATTCCAAGTTACAGGGCGATACGATTCTTAATTACTTCAAAATCATGGTTTAAGAGTGAAAACTTATTTTACTCTAGTCTAAATTCACTCTAAAACCATGATTTTGAGGTAATTAGGAATAGTGTAGTCTGGTACGGTTTGGATCGTGACATTTTTGATACAGCTCTGTAAATTGGCACACATACTCTTTGAAATATACCTAATCATGTTATAAGGGGTGCCAAAAAGTCAGACTTTGTTATTGTGGTCATTGGCCACGCCCATTTTTTAAAATAATGAATACATTATGTTTAACATAAACCTTATGTAAATATGTCGAGTGTGGTATCAAATTAAAGCTTACAATCTATACATGATACTCTGTGACTAAATAATACCAATGATGTATGTAACATGAGACACACCCCTTTTAAGGGTGTTTGAATATGATCAATATAAAGACTGCAATAACTGATATTAAATTGAAGCTTATCTGAATAAAGATAGGTAGTATAGGAATTCATACATATCTGTATTATACGAGGTCACAGACAGACCAATAATGAGTTTTTACATAAACCACGCCCACATTTTTCATTTTTCTCATAATAGGGCCTTTGTTAAATGCAAAAAACACACACACATTTTCAACTTTACGAAATTCAGTGATATACGGTGTACATACTAATTCTGAAAATACCAGTTTACGCATCGACCACGCCTCTTAAAGCGTCAAAACTATTTAAATGTCACATACCCCCCCCCCCCACTCCCCCACCTCCCCCTGCACAGGGATGCATGATATTCCAGCTCTTCGACACTTGCAGCTGCGGGAACAATATGGCTAGGACTTGCAGCCATACTTAAGTAGTTCTCGACAGGCCTTTGATGCATCAATGAGGGTCGTCCAGAGTGGCAGAATACTGACAAGTTGACACTTTTGAAATATGAAAGTTGAACAACTCTTTGTTCTTGGGATCTCTTAGAAAAACTCGAAAGTTTCCGGGTAGCTTGGTATGGCCTCCTACTTTTCTACGAATTCCTTTCCTTTTCTTGCTGTTTTTTGCTCTGATATCTTTAGATCGCTTGAAAATAGGCAGTGAATTATTTTAGATTGTTTGATGAATGGATACATTCTTATCCACAATTACTCCCTTTACATACTCACGATACGTGGTGTTTTCGATATCCTCAATGTTACGTAGAGTTGAAATAACATTATCGTTGATAAAGTTCCGAGTGTCTAGGCCAGAAGTTCCGAGCAATCATCAAGAAAAGGGTTACCCATATTAGTGATTGTTGAATTGAGACTATTGACCTGTTGTCGAAAGGCTGCATTATTAATAAGCTGGAACTCAAATTATGAATACAACCTCATTTGCTCGGGTCCAGCCACCATCCATCTTCTAAAGTCAGATGGATTTTCCGTAAGTCCCACTGCACCACCTGGACCTTTCATTGTGGCATTGTTTTGTTCATGAAGCTTGGTCAATTGGCTCGAGAATTTGTTCTTTGTCTTTGAAATTAACCAGAACTGCTTCAAATCTTCCTCAATATTCGGTGATTTCATATCCCGTATGTGTATGGGAACCCATCGGGCATCGGTCCATGGCAAAGAACCAAGAAGTCCACGCCTCTAAGGAATCCACATAATATGTTGAAGTCTCTGGTGCAATGGACGCAGGGGAAAATAAGAACAAGGATCTCAAATTCAAGAAAGATATTCCAATATTGAAAGGTTGGACTCTTTTCAACCATTATCTGTTTTCCATACTTCAAATGTATAGTACCATCTTGAGAATCGATGTGCTGCCAGGCATCTTGTTGTAGTTTTGCAAGAGTAAGTGCTGTGTACTTGATGACCATGTCTGGTTCTAGTTCGGCGAGCTCCCTTAAGGAAGGAATCGGCAGTGCCAAAGGTTGCAACTCCTGCTTCGCACAAGGCAGTTGTCCAACCAGATCGAGTTATCTAGAAATTCCCCTATGGTAGTCCACATACACCCATTTAAATATGTAGGCCACCAAAAATGAAGACATAGTGTTGCTCTCCAAGGGTCTGCGGCCAGGTCCATTGAACAAAATTTGCCACGGCAAATAGTGGTTGATCAAATACTGTGACATGGAGTTGCCCTGGATTGATGAAGTTTTTTTGTGATTAGCATTTGCACTTTCATACCGTGTTTGACCATAGCGATTGTCACAGCCTTCTCGATGAACAACGGCAGAAGAACAGTAACGGCAGGTGGGTCATCCAGCAAAGCTGCTGATGCTGCATGGTATGACCATGAGACGGAGTCATCTTTTTGAAGCTGTTTTTGCTTGATAACTGAATGGTCTGCTCGATCCATTTGGTCTCATCGGCCTTTGCCATACGTAGTTGATATTCCACTTCAGTTAGGGTTACCTTAGCATGCTAAGGAACAGCAGCATTGGAAACTTTGCAAGACACTGCGGGCACAGTAGTATAAACTGTCAGGCAGAGAGTATTTACTTGATGGAAGATCTGATTCTATCATAATGGGTTCCCTACATGTACCCGGTTTTTGAACGTGGTTTGAAATTGAAAGATACTAATTCCCTTGGCATGAAATGAGCCTTGAGCAGTAATGTGTAGATGTTGGGTCATAATCTGAATTAACAAGAGCTTCTGATGTGAATATAACAACAACGTACATTAATAATAATATATTAGATAAATGCGCATTGTTAAATGTATTTACAATTAATGTGTTTACAAAAAGAAGGAAGATACTAGTAGTCGTCATGCGTCACATTTTTGCTTAATTTGTGTTCGCATTAATCAAATTTAAAATGTTATAGCTCTTGAACCATAAGACGTAGATCGTTCATTTTTTCACACAATTTTTATATAGTATCTGGATAAATATTTGGATGATCTCATTTATAATGCTTTATCGGGTCAAGATAAATTTAAGGAAAACGCCGTTTCGGTGAAATAAATTTAATTTATTTTATGTTTTTTATGTTATTGGTATAGTAAATAAAGTATGTTAAATTCATGTAAACCTCTAAACATGGGTACTGTGCGATAGAAAATTTTGTTAGCTTTAATATGAGACTACACACAACAAGATTGATGATTCTTATTGATTTATACGGACGAAAGATTGAAAGGGGGTATATAGGAACCGCAATTTTGACGTTTTCACGAAAATGACGTCATCGCGTGGTCACAATTTTTGGCACCCCTTGCTAAATTGTGTGGTACAGCCGAAATAATATACGTACCAATTTACAGAGCTGTATCAAAAATGTCACGATAAGGCCTTAAATCTACCGTACCAGACTACACTAGAATCGTATCGCTCTGTAACTTGGAATGTATGTACGATTTATGATCAGAAATGTAAATCTGCAAGAAAATCTACTTTCTAAAAAAAATCATGAATAGAGGGCGCACCCAGGAAAAGATCACATAATATGCCTTTAATATTGCACAAATACTACAAACAACTTTAAAAGATAAATTCCACACATGTTAGATTGCACACCACCAAATAATATGTTGCATTCTGGCAATACCCGGCAAGGTTTGAATTTAGAGCTAAAATTCCTGATCTTAGGATATAGGGAGCCTGTCATACCTAAGATAGATATCATTGGCCCGTAGCGGGAAAAAATGCTGGTCACCCCAACAAAAGTGCCAACAAAATGTTTTTTATCTCAAAAATCACATTGTTGGCACTTTTTGGTCAATATTTTCAAAAATAAACATTTTTAAGCCAAAAAAAAAGTGCTTCCCTCTTTCCCAGATAATTGATTTTAGATGATTTTGGTGAAATTTTGAATCAAAAACCGATTTTGATAGGTTGTCTGAAAATTGTTGGCGCCAAAAAAGTGATTTTTGGGCAAATGTAGAAAGGCTAAAAGTGACATCCAGCAGTACGCCTTGAATCAAGGCTAGGTATTGTATCTCTGCTGTTTCTTTCCTCTTCCTCTTCCTCTTCTTTCTTTCCTCAAACCCATCTACAAAATGCATCTCCTCCTACATCTTACATGCTACAATCACCAGACTTGGTCAGTAGAACCCCCCACCTAACCTTCATATAGGGTGTTCACCGTTTGGGGTCAAAGGTCACACAGGGATCACACGGGGTCAACATGTGATTTTCCCTTAACCCCCTGAGGTCTACCTGTCTATCTTACAGTGGTTCTGATTGGTTTATTACAAGATGTACTCATATGAATAGCCAATTCAAATGCAGCTTGTAAAACGTTTCACTCCCATCTTTATCAGGGATACAATTATTCTATCAATGTCTCTCATTGGTGCAATAAATGATGTATCCATCTTTTTAACCAATCGGCCGGTAGTGGTCAGGGGGTTAAAACGCATTTCCAATTTAGTCAAATGACCTAGGATCGTTAAAATTGGTCCACATATTATTCCTTATGACCGTACGCATATATAATAGTTCGGTTTTTGAAGAAAAAAATCATTTGGGGTCACTAGGGGTCAAATTGTAAATTTTCAATTCGATCATTTAAAATGCATCTTGTCTCAGAGGAAATGACTCATGACCTTCACAATTGGTCAAAAGATTCCTTGGGGCCGTGCACATATAGGGTGTTCAGCGATTAAAAGTGACATGTCATACGGGGTCACTGGGGGTCATTGAACTTTACAGGGGGTAAAAGTTAAGACATGCTCCGATTTGGACCGAGTTTGTTGTATCTTGTTTGGTTTGATGAGCCAAGAAAATAAGTCAATCATATTGACCAGGTCAAAGGTCAAGAAGGGGTCACTAGGGGTCAAAATGTTAATTTTCACTTCTATTACTTTTCTCCTCATACAGTTTACACACTATAATCACCAGACTTGGTCATCAGAAGGACCCCCACCCCCCCACCAGACCTTCATATAGGGTGTTCACGGTTTGGGGTCAAATGTCACACAAGGGTCACTAGGGGTCAAAACGTGATTTTCACTTAAAACGCTTTTGCAATTTAGTGAAAAGACCTAGGATCGTCAGAATCAGTCAACATATTCCTTATGATCGTACGCATATAATAGTTCGGTTTTTAAAATGAAAAATTATTTGGGGTCAAATGTAAATTTTCAATTCAATCACTTAAAATGCATCTTGTCTCAGAGGAAATGACTTATGACCTTCATAATTGGTCAAAAGATTCCTTGGGTCGATGCACATATAGGGTGTTCAGCGATTAAAAGTGACATATCATACGGGGTCACTAGGGGTCATTGAACTTTACAGGGGTAAAAATTAAGACATGCTCCGATTTAGACCAGGTTTATTGCATCTTGTTTAGATTGATAAGCCAAGAAAATCAATCAATCATATTAACCAGGTCAAAGGTCAAAAAGGGGTCAATAGGGGTTAATGAACTTTACAGCGGTAAAAGTTAAGACATGATCCGATTTGGACCGGGTTTGTTGCATTTTGTTTGGATTGATGAGCCAAGAAAATAAGTCAATCATTTTAATCAGGTCAAAGGTCAAGAAGGGGTCAAAATGTGATTTTCATTTAAAACGCTCTTGCATTTTATAATGAAACGACACAGGAACTGAAGAATCGGTCAACATATTCACGATTACCATCCCCATAAATAGTACTCCGGTTTTTAAAATCGAAAAATGTTTGGGGTCACTAGGGGTCAAAATGTAAATGTTCACTCCATTCATTCATCAAAATGATACTTGTCCGAGAGGAAATGACTGATGATTGTCAAAATTGGTCAAAGGATTCCTCGTATCAATGTTCATATAGGTTGCTACTGCACTAAAAGTGACATGTCACACGGGGTCACTAGGGGTCATTGACCTATACAGGGGTAAAATTAAAGACATTCTCCGATTTTAACCGGACTTGTTTCTTCTTGTGCGCATTGATAAGCCAAGAAAAAAAGTCAATCATTATAACCAGGTCAAAGGTCAAGAAGAGGTCACTCGGGATCATTTCTCATACAAAAATCAAGGTAGCCTGGTCTTAGACCAGAACAAGATTTAGTTATAATTACAATTATCTTGTTAAAGAGAAAAGTTACTATTTTGAAATTATGCAAAATCATAACTATATAAATCCCTATTGGCGAACCTGCCCCATCATCATGGGGCGTATGTGCCCCATAACGCTCTAAGTGGATTGACCTATACCACGGATGTCCCACATACTTTGATGGGTTGTTAACTGCTTCAAATCCATAATCAATCTCATACCTACCTAATGAAAATTTACATTAAAACCTTCTCTGCGAATAGGCCCTATCTTTGGAAATTTGAAGAAAAAAATCAATATGAAAAATGGAAGAAAATTCATTTTTGCGAGGCAAAACTGTTTTTTGGATGATAATTTGACAAATAAGTAACTGTGATCTCTCACGTTAATGTGGGAAGCTTGCAACATAAGTACTGTATCTATTGTGTATTCGCTAAATTCAACCAGTGGCCGCAGATGGGAATCATGTGGTGGGCGAACTTACCCATAGGGCGTACACTCCCCGCTCTTCCCTGCTTTATCGTAGTTCTCAATTATGTACTTATCAAATGCATCCCCGGTCGAAATGTCAACAGATTATGTTTCTGAATTATCATAACTAAAGTCTAACTAAACTTTGGTCCTTGCATGAAGTTGATGAAAAATGTCATGATCAAAAAGCAAATATTATTGAGTTGTGGACAAGAAAGCAAATCGGGGGTGGGGGGAGTGGTAAAATGCGCTTAACTTTGTGTAAAACTTGCCTGAATCTGCTTTGATTTTGACATTTCCGACCAATTAAGCTAGTTTTATCCCCCAGAATTTTCAAGAGTGTTTGGGACAAAATGGAGTGGGTTGTGCTGACTTGGGGGAGGGGAGACCAAATGTCATGCCTTGGAGCCCCCCCCCCCCCCCCTAGTGTCGTTACTTTACAAAAGGGCAATGTTAGTGATTTACTTATAATTAACTTGTAACATGTTGATATTTCGCGGGTCGAGTGGATTTTCTTTTCCTCTCTGCTACTTTTCCCGATCTCATGGGGGGGGGGGGGGGGGGTCGGGCATGGAGAAAGGTTATGAGCAAAGGGAGCTCATTAAAAATGTAATAAACAATAAATAATCCCAGGATTTATTTCAGTGGGGGGAGGGGGGGGGGGGGGGGGGGTATAGGACATATTTTAGTCCAAAACGGCCCGAAAAATGCTTTGGGGCTTTTTCGGAAATTCGGAAATAGGAGTGTTGGGGGGGGGGGGGGGGGGGGCGTTTTCACAACAAAAAGTACATTAGTAAAAAAGGTACATTTGTACTTGTACACAAAAAAGGTACAGTGATACAAAAATAGGACTTTTTAAGATTTGCCCCCCGTACGGGCCTGCTTAGGCTATACGAAGAGTAAGACTAAGCTATTATAAGTTCATGAATGAAGCCATTGCATTATTTGATTTTGTAATCTATGATACATATCACGGTAACTAAACGGGGGATCGTAAGTTTCATTTTCTGACCGAAAATCCGTGAAAATCCGACTCGTTTTTCTCATCAAAAAAGAAGTCGGGCATCAATGATTTTGATATGAAATTAAAGCGTAAAATTCCGTTAATATAATTGCCTTTTTTGTGATATTAACCTGTTATATGCGAATCCCGTAAAACAAATAGGTAACTTGTATAACAATTTTAAGTTTTCTCTATTTATTCAAGTATCGAATACCGATTGGTCCTATCGTGCGCTGTTGAAATACGTGTCTGTCTTTATAGATTTAGAATGGACTTATTATATGAAAAAATTGTGGAACATAAGAGCCAAAAATACATATAATAGAGTCCAAAGTCAATAACCCGTGAATAATCTGTAATTGTATATAATAGAAAGAATCGAATATAAAAGGTTAAAGACAGAATCCGGTCCTTTCAGAGTGGTTCCCCTCATGCTTATACCGTGTTTATGATAACTTGAACCCTTAGTTTATTATGCTTATATAGCATCACCATAAGGGTGTGGAACCTCAGCATATCCTCCGTAAAACTGCTGTAACTCCTTCATTATGTAGGTTCGCGTAGTAATGCGTAGGTGCGTATGTGCGTAAAAGTGCGTACCAGTCCCTTCAAAAGAATAATCGCGCATTCTAATTGGTCAATCGTGAAATCGTCACACGCCGTGATCGCCGGCGCGTGACCTTGTTCATGTTTATTGCGCCTGTCAAGCATTTTGACGCCGCGCCTCGAAAACAAAAACAAAATACGCTCGCGTGAAATAACGCGAATTATGTCCAAGGGATTATGAAAGGGAGTATATATATATCCAACCATAATCATGAAATTGACCGTTTTGGAGAAAATTATAAAAAAACATGTTTTTTGACCTATTTTAGGTTTGGAAAAGATAACTAAAAATATATTTTGTCAAATGTTGTCAAACTAGTTTTATTATAATCCTAATGAAATTCCCATGGAACGGGTTTTTTTAATATCTTATTTATTTTTGGAATTATAGACCAAAAAGTGCCAAACCTCAAAAATCATGAAACTCACTTTTTGGCACTTTTTGGTCAATAATTCCAAAAATAAATTAGATATTAAAAAATTTAAAAAAACGTTCTTAGGGAATTTGATTAGGGTTATGATAAAACTAGTATGACGAAATTTGACAAAATTCATATTATTTTAGTTATCTTTTCCAAACCTAAAATAGGTCAAAAAACGTGTTTTTTATACCGGGTGGTTCAAAAAAAAGTTGACCCAAGTTCAAAGTAATTTTTCAACCACATTTAAAGTTTCAGATAATTTATGTTTGCTTAGTCTTAATCAGCAGTCAGTTTTGAAATTATCCTGATAAGATGGTACATTTATCTTGGTTGGTTCTTCAGATATGGTTCATTACAGAAAGCATGCACAAAGCTGCCTTGGCCACGGGAGCGTCCTTTAGTTGAGATGGAATGCACAAAGTGGACTTACACACGATGGGTCACAAATTGTAAAAATAGGAGAAAAAGAAACAAGGAGACATCTGAGACATCTGTCTGGTGCTTGACATTACCTACCTATACGTATCTACGTTTCTTTGTTGAATGTGAATGGCACATAAGCATAGAGATTGGGATACTTTGTCAGGGCGGGCTTTTCAATTCTGAAACTAGAGCATGCTGTTTTGTTTAAGACAAAAACTAAATAACGCTCCCGTGGACAAGTCAGTTTTGTACGTGTTTTCTGTAATGAACCATATCTGAAGAACCAAACAAGCTAAACGTGCCATCTTTTCAGGATAATTTCAAAACTTACTGCTGATTAAGACTAAGCAAACAGAAATTATCTGAAACTTTATAGTCTATCCATCTGAGACCGATCTTCCAACCACGTGACCCAGCCGTTCCATTGACTGGGAGAGGAGGCTACTTTCTGACGAAAATATCGATGGAATCAGTAGAGTGAAAAACGGCCATAATAAAAGACAATTATGTTACCCACCTACTGTTACTACAGGCCTCTGCGAACAGGTACATGTAGAGTGACAGACCCCGATGAAGACAACCTTTCATTTTATAAGTCAGAAAATAAACTTTATTTAGTTTGTCAACGTTCAAATTGTATAATATTTGTTTGAATATGAAAATCATACCTTTCAATATTGATACCATTATCATTGTAAGCGTATTTGTTTCTTTCTATACTTAACAAGGATTGATTCGGACATGCAGACAGAACATAGGGATATGGAGATTCATATCATTTTACAACCATTTTATCTTACTATAAGCCCGGCCAATCCGAGTGAAAATATACATTATTTACTGTTGGAAACATTACAAGATAGCAAATAAAAATTAAATGTGGCCTCCTACAATATGCTAAATGTTAAAAGTCCATTACTTTCGATCTTTTTCAGCTTTGTGATTCTATTCATATGCCGAAATCACAGGTGACGATTATGGTAAATGTTCAAAGTCCATCACTTTCGATCTTTTTCAGCTTTGTGATTATAGGCCGAAATCACAGGTGACGATTTCAAAGCCTTTTGATTTCAGATAATACGCAAATGGTTCGATATTTGTCTCTCTTTGAATGGTACACTAGACATAGCTGCTATGTGCATGTGTGTGATGAGAATAATATGCATTGGAACAGTGTTGTGTGTGTTTGCATAAGGCAGCTTAGTTGTTTCAATTCACATTATAGATGAGGTTCGACCGGAGGTTGGAATAAAATGGGATCCTTCGACAACTAGCAAATATACGCCAGAAGACAGCACATTTTATTTTTACTCATCTCCCCTGCCCATCCGAGCACCAAAGATCGCTCTCAGATGGATAGACTATAAATGTGGTTGAAAAATTACTTTGAACTTGGGTCAACTTTTTTTTGAACCACCCGGTATTTCATTCAAAATGGTCAATTATTGGATTCATTGAACCCTTTTCTTCAAGAAAATGTATCCTTTTTATATAGATTAAATGAATAATAAAGGAGGCTATGCTGAGGGTCCACACCCCCTTAAGGGCAGTGTCAACCCGGTATTTGTTTCAAAATTGAATTTCATATTTCTCTATTATTTTATACTTTTATATGTATTCTATCATTACCATCATAAGTTACTAATCGGAAGCGATTATTTCTCGTTCTTTTGGGTGATTTAAAATGGTTGTTTTGGTAAGTTTGAGTCATGAAAAGGCGCATGGTTATTTGGCGGGAATTTAAGCGGAGTTCCGCGCTTTTCAAATGCTGCGACAAGCTGTTCGATCATTGCGTCGCGCGCTGAATATTCCCGTGCGTAATACTAGACGCGCTGCTTAATATCTGCGGCGTAGACGCGAAAAACAAAAGAGCGCAAATCAATGTCTAAAAATGTAAACAAAGGCCAATCTTACCGTCATTTAAATTTCAGTTTTCTTCGAATTTCTTCACATTGTGACAATATAAATTGAATCTGATAGTTTATTTTGATTGTTCATAATGGTATACTCGTCTTTTAGGTCACACGCCCGTGTATTCCGTGAATATTTAGCTTTAAATGGTGGAAAATGTCAATATTTTAACTAAACCGATGTTTTCTAGAAGTTCAAAATTTGAAGGAATTTTACGAAAAATGAGATTTTTGAGATAAAAAACATTTTTTTGGCACTTTTTGGTCAATATTTTCAAAACAAACAAATTTTAAGCCAAAAAAAAAAAATTCGCTCCTAGATAATTGACTTTAGATGATTTTGGTGAAATTTTGGAATTTTTAATCAAAAACTGATATTGTTGTGTTTTTTGGGCAAAAAATGTAAAAATCACAAATTATAGTAAAATTTGATACCAAAAATGGATTCTCTGACTCATTTCATTACAAAAAATGTATACTTTTATGTACATCACATTAATAATTTAAAAGTTACAGTGCTTGATAAATTTGGCGCCAAACAGGGTTGACACCAACCTTAACATGATTTTTGATTTGATTTTTTGAATTTTGTGAGTGCTGTAATTATTGAACTATTAATCAAATGTATATAAAAGTATACATTTTTGGAAAGGAAATGGATCAGAGAATCCAAATTTGGCGTCAATTTTGACCAAAAAAGTAGATTTTTTGAGAAAATCACAAAATTCACTTTTTTGACCCAATTTTTTTTGAACAAAGCTAACAAAAAATAATTTTGAGTAAAAAATGGCCAAATCACTTTATAATGATGTTAAGACACTAATGAAGGGACGATTTTTTTTAAAAAACCTAATCTAATATTTTTGAAAATTTTGACCAAAAAGTGCCAAAAAACGTGAAAAAATGGATTTTTAATTTTTTTTTACACTTTTTTGTCAAAATTTCAAAAAATATTGGATTAGATTTTTAAAAAAAAAATTATTTTGTTAGCTTTGTTCAAAAAAATTGGGTCAAAAAAGTGAATTTTTGTGATTTTCTCAAAAAATCAACATTTTTGGTCAAAATTGATGCCAAATTTGGATTCTCTGATCCACTTCCTTTCCAAAAATGTATACTTTTATATACATTTGAGTCATGGTTCAATAATTACAGCACTAACAAAATTCAACAAAAAACTTCCTTAAGTCCCCCCTTAAAGGTATATTATGTGATCTTTCCAGGGAACGCCCTCAACATCGAAAAAAATAATTGAAAGATTTACATTTCTGATCATAAATCGTACATACATTCCAAGTTACAGGGCGATACGATTCTTAATTACTTCAAAATCATGGTTTTAGAGTGAAAATAAACTGTCGGATAAGTTGGGGGAAAAAATGCTAATTTGCATAACAATATATGGGTATATTAAGCCATATTAGTCGGGTATATACAGGGGTTACCGTGCAACCCCACCACCCAGGACTCCCCCCAAACCAACTTTCTTGACCCATTTTATGATCCTAAAACATAGTCAGGATGTTAACAACAACAACATCGTGTTATTCAAGATGGCGTCCAAAATGGCCGCCAAAACTGATCAAATTTCATAAAATGACATATAGCAATCAAAATGCGTGGTGAAAGAAAAGTTTTAATAGTGGGATGTATAAATTAGACCCATAAGACACTCATATCCTGTATTTTTGCTTTGTTAACATACCTAAATCCAAGATGGCCACTAAAATGGCCGCCAAAACTGGTAAAAATTCCATACCATTCCATATATCAACCAAAATGTATGATCAAAGTAGTTTTAACAAAGACATGTATGTGTTATACCACTAGAAACTCATATCCAGTATTTTTGCTTTGTTTATGTTAAAACATACTTTAAATCCAAAATGTCCGCCAAAATGATGGTCATAATTCCATAAAATTGCACAATATCGACCAAAATGTATGATGAACACATAGTTGTAACAATGGGATGTAAGAATTAGACCACTAGTAACTCATGTCAAGTATGTTTGCTTTGTTAACATACTTAAAAGCCAAAATGGCTGCCAACACGGCTGCCAACACGGGCCCCATAATGGGTCCCAAAATGGCTGTAAAAAATGTCAAATTTCATAAAATGGGATAATATCAACCAAAACGTACGATGAAAGTATAGTTTTAACAATAGGATGAACGTTTTAGACCACTTGACATACTTTTAAACCAAGATGGCTGCCAATGTGGCCGTTGTAACAAGAGTATATTATAATTATAATAATCAGTATTTATATATAGGCCTATAGCGCCTTTTCCAAAGGGTTCAAAGCGGTGTAATTTTGTAGCATATTCACCAAACAGTATGTTATAAACTGCTAAGCTATTGCTTTAGATATGAGACCCACCTCTGTGGCTATTGTGATTATGTATGTCTTTTCAAAATGGCTGCCAGATGGTTAAGCTGATGTTAATCTAAGGGGCATCATTCGCTATATTTCTATGATAAAGCTTTATAGGGGCTGTATATCTAGTTTAAGTATTTTAAAATATCCAATTGGTTGCAAAAGGTTAAAATAACTGAAAAGCAGTATCAGTTTATTATTAGTGTTACATTAGAAATGACCAAATTATTATATATATATACATATCTTTTGATCCGCCAAGTAAACGTATTTAATTTGTACATGACACGATATGATTGAATGAATTTTGACAAACGTCATCTTTTTGTCATAGCTTAAAAGAAATTCTTTAATGAATAAACAGTCAAGGTCAAGGTATCCAACCGCAAGATTTGTCTTAAACCTCTTGTTCCTCATTGTTACATGTCATAGATTTAAATGGGAGATTACAAAGACAATATCTGAAACCGTTTTCTGCAGAGAAATTTTTTATACAATGAAGCTCTTTTTACCCAATTTGAGTAAATTCACTATACTGACCATAACATTAAATTGTATTGTATTTTTAAATAGATGTTTACATTTTTGAACTTTGTATATGTATTGAAGTTCACCACAGTTCTTGTTTTCTTAAATTCAATTCCTTATCTGTAACTTTTACGTTGGTTGCAGTGATTGTTTAACATTTCTACTCATTATGAGCGCTTTTTGACCACCGTGCGTTCTACGCATGCGCAGATTTTTATTCCAAGTTCAACAATTCTCGATGTATTTATTGATACCCTGTCACCTATACAATAACGAATCCTGCATTTGTTGTGGTATTTCAGGAAATCCCAATTGTTTGCTATAACTATCATTTTCATTTCTTTGGATTTTCGGCATATTGGGGCTCACTGTCAAAGCCTAATGTTGACCAAGATAAGATGCAGTGTATTTCTAAAAGTTGTCGTTGACAGAACCTCTCCATTTAGGACCTCGTTGAACATGGTCTACGGTTTCCTGATGCAAAATGTTAGACTTGCACACTAATCCGGAACAAAGTTCTGCTCATTTCAATACACGTGCTATCAAGCAAATTCAAAATTCCTGCCAAAGTGGCATGCATGTTTTTCAGTGTCCAAATATGGGTTATTTTATGCTAATGCTATTACGTAATTATGAATATTCAGTAAATCCAGATTGTGTTAAATGATAGATTAAGGTTCATACTTTATAATGTACCCACTTAGATTTCACAGAATCACTCAGGTGTGGAGAACAACAATGGTTGCGGGTATTTATTGAATGCCCCTCGTATAAACTAAATACCTGTATCTAACTTTCCGAGTAGATCGGTCACGGTCAGTGATGTTATGGTATGGTGTTAATTATTGACTTGAAAAACCTACCTTCCATCCAATAGGATCAACAAGCAGTTATAGTTGGCCAAACCAGTATTTATGGGCAACCATACATCGTGAGTTGTATGAATTTATCAATGAACATACTAATCAGAGATAGTATCCAATATCCTTTACTTACTGTTATAATATCTGAAAATAACCTGCTATTTCTGACCATATTTTGATCAATTGGTGGCCACCTTGGTAAATATTTTGACCATGCATTTGAAGCGGGTAATTTTATTGACCAATTGGAGGTAATTTTAATGGTCATTATGATGGCCATCTTAATAACATTACATTGTTAAAATGGAGTCTATACCATTCAATCATACCTTGTCATACATGTGTCATATACCTAAAGAGTATGCAAATACGTTTACTGAGTAGATTAAAAGCTATAGATATAATAATGTATTAATAATATAACACTTAAACAATGAACTAATACTGCATAGTGAATGCTGTCCCATTAAATTTGGGGTATTGGTATTATACAGTATGGTCATTTACAATACAAAACAATTGATTTAGGTCATTTAGCATCAACTTCAACCATCTGGCAGCCATTTTTTTGTGATTACAAAGCAACAAATCTGGATAAAAAAGTATGAATTACTAGTGGTCTAATACATAAATTTTGGTGGATTTCATCCCATTTTATGGATTTCACAATATTTAGAGCCATTTTGGCGGCCATTTTTAGATTTTAAGTATGTTACAAAGTCAAAATGCTGGATATTAGTTTCTAGTGGTCTAACATACATTCCATTGTTAAAACTATACTCTGATCATACATGTTGGTTGATATATGCCATTTTATGGAGTTTTACCATTTTGGCGGCCATCTTGGATTTTGGTATTGGATATGAGTCTCTAGTTGTCTAATACATACATCCCACTATCAAAACTATACTTTCTCTACGCCTTTTGATTGCTAAATGTCATTTTATGAAATTTGACCAGTTTTGACGGCCATTTTGGACGCCATCTTGAATAACACGAAATTGTTTTTGGTAACATCCTGACTATGTTTTAGGACCATGAAAAGAGTCAAGAAAGTTGGTTTGGGGGAGTCCTGGGTGGTGGGGTGCACGGTAACCCCTGTATATACCCGACTTATATGGCTAAATGTACCCATATTATTGTTATGCAAATTAGCATTTTCCCCAACTTCAGAATTTATCGATTTTTAATATAATGTTCGGAAGGGCATTTTGAAACAATTATAAACAAAAACCGTTTATGTTGCAATTTTGTCTAGGTCAAACCGTACATGTCCTAGGCTAAAAGAGTGTCCTGCCTGTCCTGCTGCTGCTCTATTTGAATCGAATATAAACCAAACGTAATTCACTTTTAATGTGTACAATGTACATTGGTAACATTGCTTGACGGATGTAATAAAGAGGGGGGGGGGGGCATTGGTGATTTGCGGAGGATAAATTGAGGGAAAACATAGTTGTGTAGGTCGGTCCATGGTCGGTCTAACCACCATTGATATTATGTGGTAAATCAATTGATATTTTGGGGTACGGGAGGTCATGAAGGGACACATATTCAAGTTATTTTTTGGTCAGCACCCTCCCCCTCCTATTCCTCTCCCAGAGTGTAACTCTACCAAAATCGTAAAAGATTTAGTTGTAGTAGGAAACGTACGTACAGTTTTGATCACGCTAGCCATATTCAATGCCATGGTTATACCATAGAGATATTGTGTAGACTACAAACAACAAATCAAACTGAGTCTACTGAGTTATTAAATATTCTCAAGGTATACTTAAAGGGACATTAAGTGGTGTTGAAAAGTTTAAATGTTTAAAAATTTACTTCAGAATTCAAGATGAACATTAAAAATCGCCATTATTGTTGTTTCTACTAACAAAAAACACAGCAAAACTAGATTAAAACAATATCATCGCTATTTATTGAAAAACGCCCTCTATGCAAATATGGTTCGCGTTATGTATCACGCGTAGGCCTACTGCACGGGGATACTGTCGAACGTAAAAGCTGATCCCGCGGGACCAGCATTTTTTGAATCGACGTTTTCTGGTACCAAAGAGAGCTGATTTTTCTTAATCCTTATAGGTGTAAGTTCATACATGTAATACAATTATAAAATAAACTAATCTCAGTTTTTATCATAATTGAGGGCGCTGCCTCCAACACATCTCTTAGTGTCCCTTTAACACTATATAGCATTCAAGAAAAAAAGAAAACAAATCGTTGATATTTTTGCATTGAATATTGCTGTGGTTAAACTTGCAGCCTTACCCAAACAGGTGACTTTGGAGGGTATTGAGCATATCTGTGCAACCGTAACGCTTGGCATCAATAGCGTGTTTGCTTACCATGGACGATTGATGAAGCGTGTGAAGTGGTTTTGTGTGTTGAACGGTCAACAAGGTAAAAATTGGTATTATTTTATCCGTATACCTGTCTCATAAATACCGATAAAAATAGACTAAAATTTCAATGCTGAATGACTTCTACATGTATAGTTTCTGAATTTCTGAATTTCTTCATGGTTACATTACATACCGACATGTATTACATCTTTCGATAAAAAAACACGATAAAAGTAGCTTGAAAAGATTATGCGCCTACAATTCGATGTGAATAATAAAATATTTACAATCTCAGTAAATGGTATTATCCAATGATGAGTGGTATACATTTTTAATCTACGATATATATATATATTATATGACCGTTTTGAAATTAAATTAAATGAAAATGCAAAACATAGAAAAGGATTACAGATTGAGACAGTTCACTACAAGTAAGGAAAGGGAGAGGCGAATCCAAGACAGACTTGCACAAGTCTAACGTTGGTATGCAAAATATACCAATTTAGTTTGTATAGACCTGTTGGCTGACTGCCTTCAATTTAAGGATCGCCTCTACATCTATTGAATTTTGTTTTATAGTATATATTAACTCTTCCTTGACACTTTCCGTGCGACAGGCGTTTGCCGACGACATTCTAAATAAAATCACAGAATGTTTCAAAATTGTCACAATTATTGAATTTGATCATTATCATATTTGGAATCACCGTGAGAAATGCATTAGAATAAGTACAAACATGCCTCGTATTGTTGTAGTAATCTTTGAAATAGACCTTGACAGATTTCTGAAAATGTCGTTTGTATAAATGGTAAAACCAATTGCCGCGTGGAAAGCGTTAAAGGAATGCTTATTGAATTTTGTTTTTAACCTTGACATTGTATTTCGTGTTGTGTAAAACGTGATTTAATGCAAAATTACGTCTAGTATTATCTACAGTAGTTCCTTCTTATATACCTAAATGTTCCGTGTGAAAAATTAGATAGATGGCAATTAGTGCCAGCAATGTTGATAACCCTAAAGCAGGCATCAATGTGCATCTTGAACCTACCCTCCTCAAGGTTAGTCAAAGATTAGATGCCTAATCTTTGCCTAGTAATATTATTGAAGAAGTGAATCTTGAACTAATTTATACATTGGACAGGTGAATCTATGGTGAATCTTCACCTAATTTATCCTGAAGAAAGGTGAATACAGGTGAAAGCTTGGGGAGGGTAAGTTCAAGCTGCACATTGATCCCTGCATAAGTACTAGTATATTAATTGCTTTGAGGCCATGTGTTTTGAACTCGCCACCTGTCCCGTTGCATGTCCAGATTTTTACATTTTACACCATCTGAGATTCGAATTAGCATATCGCAACAACTGCTCGTTCTACCCCATAAAAAGTCTATATTTTCTGAACGGTAATCTCACAAGGAATCCAAATATGCTATTGGAATTTGCATAGGACCTAATGGTAACATGTTGTGATTATTAAAGAATGTTCAAAGAATATCGATTTTTTTTCTTCTTCATATTTTGATTAAAGCTCAATATTGTTTTTATTCCTATCCCAATCATCATTTTTCCGGGCATATTAGTTTCTCATGCAATTTACCCATCAGAACATAATGGTTGTCAAGGGTAATTTGTTGAAATATACTAAATCGGGAAGTGATGAGCACAAACGTTTAAATTTCATAACTATAGTCTATTACTATTAGAGTTTACAAGTATATGTTTTGGGGTAAGCACCCTATCCTGATTTAAACGCCATTTTTGAATTCCCCTATTTGAGAGCTTTCCAAAAATGTATAATTTTGCTATCATCGGTCGAATACTTTTGTTGTTGTTATACTTATGTATGTAAACCGATGAATTAGGGCAAGTTCTTTGTGTATCGAATAGGTGAAAAGCCAAGGACAATGCAATTGATTCATGATTACAATTGTTACATAATAGTTGTCACGTTTGTTGAAACAGAATCTTATAGAATATAAAATAATCTATAAAATGAGAGCAAAATCATGTTCGTACCATACAGGAATGAGGAGTTATTGTAAATTGAACGTCGAATTGGGAACATTTTCTATATTCCCCATAGAGATTGTACACAGCGCAGACCCGCTCACCCGCCGGTCCGCTCACCCGCCTATAATGTCCTAGACATTAATTGCAAATACAAGTTCTGCATAATTACCACCCCCCCCCGCCTCTCCCCCCTCTCCTCTCCGTTCGCCGGGACCGCGCGACTAGTTGCCAGAAATAAAATTTTAAAACTATTTTGAATTCCAGTTCTGCCTAATTCCGCCTTCCCTCACCCATCCGTAGTGCGCGGGGTCTAAAATGATCTTAAATGTAATTAGAAATTAATATCCAATTCTATAAGACACGTGGAATTGACATGCCAGCCCGCTCACCCGCCCGCCCACACGCCAGCCACCCGCCATCGCTTGCTTATAATGTCCTAGACATTAATTGCAAATACAAGTTCTGCATAATTCCTCCACCCCCTCCCCCCCCTCCGTTCGCCCGTGCCGCGTGGCAAGTTGACAGAAATAAAACTATTTTGAATTCAAGTTCTGCCTACTTCCGCTTTCCCCCACCCATCCGTACGATCTGATCGCCCAATTATACAATCGAATGGATACTACTTTTAACTCTCAAAAACAACCCTAAAACACGCAAATTCTCAAATAAGGAAAAAGTGACCGTTGACAAGGATTTTCCTTGATCGTCTACAAATCATCAAATAATGACAGAGTCCATAGTCATGAATTTGCACCTATATATAATTGTGTGTTCTAACGCCAAACATTTTGGGCTATAAAATAACAATGATCACACTATATGGCTACCGTATATTGGCACACACCTTAGGGCAGATGATGGTCAAAAAAGCACCCTTATTTCTATGCACTTATCAATTGCAACTCTTGCCCGAGGGACTGAAGCAGGGCCGTACACAAAATATAACCTGTTATGCGGGGGTACGTAATGGGTTCACTGCAAAACCTCCGGTGTTAAATATGCAACACTGAGCCGGTGTTACGCTCCTGGTGTTAATGTTGGTGTTAGATCAACACCATAGGAATAACTGATGTAACACTTCTCATGGTGTTAAGTTTCTTGTGTTTAACTTGGTCAACATTTTTGAAGGATGGGGCCCCCCAACTGGCCCCAGTCATCACCCATATCATTAACCTATCCATTGTCACCAAGACTGTGCCGGACGACTTGAAATGTGCCAAAATTATCCCCCTTTTCAAAAAGAAAAGTAGGTTGGATGTGGGCAATTACAGACCAGTGAGTATCCTAAGTTGCATGTCTAAAATTCTTGAAAAATGCATCTTCACCCAGATTGATAGTTACCTTAGAGAAAAGCAAATTTTATACAATTACCAATCTGGTTTTCGCCCTGGATTCTCTACAGAAACATGTCTCATTCATCTGACCGATTACATAAGATCTCAACTTTCTGAAGGTAATTATGTGGGCATGCTGTTGCTAGATGTACAAAAGGCTTTTGACAGCGTTAACCATGATATTTTGTGTTCCAAACTTGAGTTCATGGGAATCAACCCTGGTTGGTTTAAATTATATCTGTCAAACAGACAACAACTTGTCTCGGTTGATGGCATTTCATCTGATTTTCAGAAAATTACTTGTGGAGTTCCACAAGGTAGTTTACTGGGTCCCCTGCTGTACCTCTGTTACAGTAACGATATGGTGTGCTCTGTTCGCAATAAGTTATTATTGTACGCTGACGACAGTGTCATCCTTGTTTCGGACAAAGACCCCAGTGTTGTTTCCCATGAACTCAGTAAAGATTTGGAATCTTGTAATCATTGGCTTATTGACAATCAACTGTCTATACATGTTGGTAAGACTGAATGCATCTTGTTTGGTTCTCATGCAAAATTAAAACGTGCAACTGATTTTAACATCAATTATAATGGGAAAGTCATCCCCTCCCAAGATTGCATCAACTACCTTGGAGTAACAATTGATCAAACAGTCTCTGGAGACAAATTAGTGGACGATCTTGTCAAGAAAGTTGTTGGTCGTATCAAATTTCTTTATAGACATTCTAGTTACCTTAACCAAACCTTGCGTAAAAATCTGAGTGCAGCTCTCATCCAATGTCACCTTGACTATTGCTGTTCCGCATGGTTTGCTGGTATCAATACCAGGGCCAGACACAAATTACAAGTCACCCAAAACAAAATAGTTCGCTTTATTTTGAAATTGTCTCCAAGGACTCACATTGATCAATTTAACCGTAACTTACTTAGACTCCTAAATACACAGGACCGTGCAAAACAGTTAAGACTTCACCACGTTTTTAATATCTTTAATGGCATCGGTGCTCCTTACCTTGCTCACAATTTCATAAGAACCACGAGTGCTCATTCCCACCGAACTAGGTCAAGCAATTTCAATTTTATTGTCCCTAGAGTTAAAGGAATTGCTTCCAAGTCATTTTACTACAATGCCATCTTAGACTGGAACGCCCTGCCACCACATATCCAGACCATACGCAGGAAGATGGAATTTAAAAAGGCTGTGAAAAAACACCTGGCTGATTGCGCTCTGAATCTGAATCAGGAATCTGCTGATTTTATACGTGTGTAGGCTTAATACGTGTGTAGGCTTAATATTGTCCAATGTGTCCAATGTCATTTTGTTTATGTTACTCCACGCGTCGTCCATGGCCCTCTTGTTGTGTTGTTTTGGGACCCCATTGGAAATAAGCCTGCACATGTAGCTGGCTTTTATGGGCTATCCTGGCCTTGCAACTTTTGGTGTTGTGGTGTTTGCCGTTCCAGTTTGGGATGGCATTGTGATATGCGTTATTTATTGAATGTGATTATAATTTTATACTCGTGTGATTTGTTATTTGTATATGTTGTGATGCCAAATAAAAACTAAACTAAACTAAACTGTAAGAATAACTCCCATGGGTGTCATTATTCCACGCATGCGCACGGAGGTTGGTTATATTGGTTTTGTAACACTTTGGATTTGATCTAGTGATTCGATCTGCAACATGCACCATTTCATAATTAAATGGCAAGTAAGAACATTAATTCACAAAAACTTTCAAGTTTTAATAAATTTGAACAGTGAAATTAAGTTATTTGCAAGCATTTTAAGTGGTGTTGAAAATTTTAAATGTTTAAAAAAGTTGTCACAATTAGGTCTATTTTCGCGAAAATTTGGTCTAAAATGAAGCAAAACCCCTAAAAATGGGTACCGATTTTTCCAAAATCACCCTTAGAAATGGGTAGGGGTTTTGAATCTCCAGCGGCACCCCCCCGACCAAACCAAATCCCCCCCCCCGGATTAAATTAACACCCTACAGTGTTACTGTAACATAGGAGGGTAAAATTAACACCCTGAGAGTGTTAATATAGCAACACCCAAAGGAAAGGAGTGTTAATTCATCAACACCAAAGACTGGTGTCAACACCAGAAAGTGTGGACAAGCTGGGACACTTATGTGGTGTTAAAATTAACTTGACACCCTCGGTGTTGATTTTAACACCAGTGTTTTGCAGTGTTTACTCGAAGGCCGGTGCATTCAATCATATCAGAATCAATATGAGCTTACTTACACATTTTATCATTTAATTACAATGCAACTAACTTATAGAGAAACAAAGCATACTTTAAATAATACCATTAACACATGTAGGCCACTCATCAACACAGTCCACACGTGTATCCATTGTATAATAAGTTTATTATTGTTAAGCACTGGTTAAGGTTCCACATTCACCGATGCAAATCAAACTCTCGAAATAGTATATATATTCTTAACACCTGTCGCTCTCATCTGCTCTATTATCAGTCAGCTTTAGAACGGAACCCCGTTTCAATTGAGGGCGCTCTATTTAGTGACGCAATGCCGTCATTTTTTACACGGCGATTCATAAAGTGACGAAAGTCCGTCGCCCGCCGGAATACGAACAAAAAACACTTTTCAATAATTGGTGTAATCTCGTCTAGAAAATGGTGGTCTCATCACAGCAAACCAGTCAAAAAATACATAATTTTAGCTTGTGTCGTGTGATGTTGGGGTCAAAGGTTAAATTAAATCATCGAATTGGATATCGCAATGACGAGTTCTGGTACCAAATGCTGCCCTCAACTCGATGGATAGTTACTTTTTATGCAGATAATTGGGTGTAAAAGGCGAAAATTCAACAATTGCCGAAATTGATGGGTGTGCGTTACCTTGGTTATGTGCACCCATCGTTCTAGAGCGCCCTCAATTGAAATGGGGTCCCGTTCTACAGCTGACTGATGACTGAAGCAAACTAGTATATTCCACAAAATGTATAAGCTCATTTAATTATCTCTATTTATTGTAAACTACTGCCTGTAAAATACATGCCTGAGACAGTTTCATTTCAGCTGCATTTCTTATCCATTTCAGCTGCATTTCTTATCCATTTCAGCTGCATTTCTTATCCATTTCAGCTGCATTTCTTATCCATTTCAGCTGCATTTCTTATCCACGTCAGTGACGGTTGGTATTTCAAATAATGATAATAATAATAATAGCACATACACAGCCAATCCAGAATTCCACAAATTTCACTTATTGTACAGCTTCAGAATGCTGTAAATTTGACATCGTAAATAACCTGATTAATTACAGCACTGTAATTATTACCCAACTTGGTGTGTGTGTGTTTAATAGTAGATGATTGTCTAAGTCTGGGTGAGTGAGAGGTGTCCTACTGTGAAAGTGGTGTGTATCTGGTGTGTAGGGTAGAGCTCTGCCATATAAATCATCACTAAAATGGTCACTGTCGATGAGTGCTATTAATTCCTTATACTAATAAAACCATACTTATTGAGCGCATAATAACACAATTAAGTCCCTATGCGCTATCACAAAAACAAACACAAAAACCACACAGTAACATGAGTAACAAAAGACAAAACAAAAAGAAATTAAACATTAACATTAAATAGGTAAGTTTTTAGCAATGATTTGAACTGTTCAAGAGTTTTTGCGGATTTGACATGATATGGTAAATTGTTCCAAAGTTCAACAGAAGCACCATCTGATCGGTAGCCAATGTAAGTCACGAAGGACGGGAGAAATGTGAGAGCGAATCTTAGACAAATATAAATGACAATTGACCAAATGCACTGTGTGAGGTGATAGGTAAACAATAATCTAGTGTTGACAGATAAGTCCCATAAAGTACAAATAAAGTACACATTCTTTGCCAAACATTTGTAAAACCTATTAAATCCCATAAAGTATAAATAAAGTACACCTACAAAGCCAAATTTTTTTTTTGTTTTGAAAAGCTAGCCAAACATGTTTTTGAAAAGCTAAGTCCAAATAAAGTATACAGTCATAAAAGAAAGTAGCTATACAGGCAATAAATGGGCTTCTAACTCTTAAAATATATATCCTACCTTAAAATGTTAAATAATAAAGTTGTTGAGAAATCTTATCTTCTTCAATATGAGATATTTCACGCTAGGATCGGGTGATTATTGAGGAAGAGACACTCTAAAATGTAAGGTGAAGTCCGATTTTTCATTTTCACCTTTTTCCTTCTACACGCTGACCCAGCTACGTGTACATTATCGATTACTGGTAGTGCAATTGGGGGATGCATGCAAAGATCGGCCGTATTGTTCCGGAGGATCAATACGCCACACACACGCTATCTGTCATACTCTCCCCCGTGTTGTAATGTATAATGTGAAAATGAAGTTGTGACTTCACCTTACATTTTGGATTGTCACTTCTTTAATATTCAACCGATCCTAGCGTGCAATATTTCATATTAAGGGGGGGGGGGGGGGGTTGAGTCAGGAAAATTTATCAAATTGTACACACTGGCAAAAGTGAGATAATGCAGCGATTGGAATATGTGGAATTTCTTCTTTCAGATGGTTTTTGTTTGATAGCAATCGGGTATGTAGTTTTCGAGATATGACCGAATGTACTTACATGAATAGTTCAAAATTTGGTCAAAAAACGGCGTTTCCTATACTTTTTATACACAAAAACACTCACCCAGTGATATATAAGGCATTTTTAAAACAATTATGAATAAATAGTTTAAAACAATTATAGTTTAAAACAATTATGTTGCATTCACTTTGGGCTAAAATGTGTTTTAGGATTTATGTAAAAACAAATATGGGGTTAGAAATTTTGTAACGACGAATTTCTTATGTATTTTATTGTTTTTCACCCTGCTATATATAAGAAAATTAACTAAATAATTAATAAAAAGAGAACGCATCACTTAATTTTTATGATTCTTTCATTAAAAGTTATGATAATTCAATCTCCAACTAAAAATAGCAAAAGAAAATTAAGTAAATGTTTGACTGATATGCAAAAGCGCCCTCATGTGTTTCAAAACTTTAACGGCCCTATATCTCAAAACAGCGAAAGCGCGTATCTGGAAAACGGGAACAGTCATAACTCAAAAACGCAATGTATGATTGTAATGAAAGTTTGCACAGATGTTAAGAAGAGCAATACCAACAAAATCATGAAGAGTTTTTTTAAATTTTCTTTTCGTTTTTAAACTACGGTGTAAAATACCCTGATTGGCTGCGGCCTGGTTACCATGGCAACCAATCAAAAAATCCGGAGACATGATTTTGTGCGTATTGTTCTAATGCATCTATCCCCCCAATATGATCCCAGTGGGTTATGTGGTTTTTTGAGTTATGACTGTTCCCATGTTTAGCCAATCAGAGCCCTTGCTCGGTTACCATGGCAACCAGAGCGGAACCGAAAGCGTTTTTCAAAACTAGACATCCAGGGCTACAATATGGTATACAACACTTATCGGTTATTATTCGGGAAAGTTGCGTAAAATCGTTTTCTAACATAGGCCAAATCTGACTCAACCCCCCCCCCCCCCCCCCCCCCCCCCCCCTTAAAGAAGATTAATTTTTAACAACTTTATATAATTTAATATTTTTAGGTAGGATATATATTTTTAGAGTTAGAAGCCCATTTATTACCTGAAAAGTTACTTTTTTATGACTGTACATCAAGTAGGCCTACACCTACCAAGCCAATTAAAAAAGAAGAAGCTAAAGTCCAAATAAAGTACACATAAAGTACTCTCCTACCAAGTCAAAAACGTTTTAAGAAAGCTGTGTCCAGATAAAGTATGCATAAAGTACACATAATACCAAGCATGTATGTAAACCCAATTAGGTTGACTTTTCCTTTTAACATATTTTGATGATGTACTCTGTTGCATCCCCCTGACGATAATTATATACGCCGCGTCCTTTCGAACCGATTTAAACGTCCCATCTTCCAGACCTGCTTGAATCATTGCATCCAGTTTTTCACCAAATTGCTCGAGTTTGTACCAGTAATCGTCTATATTGAAGATGAATAGACCACCTATGGACAGAAAACAGTGGATTCTTCGTAAATAGTCAATCAAAGAGTTGATCAGTTCCAAATTAGTGAGTCTCATATCAGCAGCGAATTAATACAGAAGGGTGTAAGCTCACATGAATGCCACCAGCATAGACCATTTCAAATCCGAAAATATACGATCGGTTCCGAATATTTCTGGTTAGCCGAGTGTTTTGATGCTCAGTAATGTCCATGTGCCGGCGGAAAACAAACAAACGTGGTTTTCACCCGTCTGCCCATGTGGTGAATTATTTTGTGGTTTTAATAGAGATCAGAAAATTCGATCATTTTATCGCGAACATTTCATCGATCGTTATCACGAACATTTCATCGATGAGTTTATCACGAACATTTCATCGATAGTCTTATCGCGAACATTTCATCGATGAGTTTATCGCGAACATTTCATCGATGAGTTTATCGCGAACATTTCATCGATGAGTTTATCGCGAACATTTCATCGATGAGTTTATCGCGAACATTTCATCGATGAGTTCATCACGAACATTTCATCGATGAGTTTATCGCGATCATTTCATCGATGTGTTTATCGCGATCATTTCATCGATCTTTTTATCATGAACATTTCATCGATCGTTTTATCACGAACATTTCATCGATCGTTTTATCATGAACATTTCATCGATCTTTTTATCATGAACATTTCATCGATCGTTTTATCACGAACATTTCATCGCTCTTTTAACATCGATCAGCGGTCAATGACCCCGTCACAAAAGGCTGTGTTTAACTTTAGGAGCGCTACTGCGCAATGCTGCTACTGCTCAATTTGAAATGGTCTATCATTGTCACCGTATGGTGCAGGGGATACTCAGAATGGACACTATATGGGACATTCAAGACAAATTAGTTTACAATAACAATGTATTTATTTCTCGGACTTTCCTCGAAGAACATAATATATATAACAAAAATGAGTTGCAACGTAGATGATTAACTAAGAGCTCGACACGCGGAACCGGTTTTATTATAAAGTTATGTTGTATTCCTCCGCAAATGTTCGTAGCACAACGATGATGAAATTATACGCGGACGACGGTTGAATTCTCTGATGATAGGATTCCCTTCGAAAAATGTTCCATTTCGGGAATTATTACTGACGTACCTGGATATACTGCTCAGTCAGAGTTCATGGGTTTTTATCATATCACCTTGATTCTACCAAAGTAGTGTTATACGCCTATGTGTCGGTCCATGCGTCATAAAGCATATGTTCCTGATTTATCCCACACACAACAGGTATCCGTTTCAGCCCAAAGTAAATAATCCCAACACCAACCAAGTAGTTCAGACCAAGAAAGGTCATTTTTCCATGAAAAATTGACTGCAGGATGGTTTCCACAACAGGTAATGTCTCGGCATTCTCCTCCAAGAACAACGACGTCACCATGGGTACATTTACACTACCACCGCAACACTGGCCTTCCAAAATGCATAGCAGGCGCATGCTAAATTCTAGCCCCCATACTCATGCCTTTTATAAACTATGTTTATAAAATTATAAGGCCCAGTAAGTTGAATTGGTCGCACCCATTCGTGTGTCTCAAGAACACTCCCTATACCATCGATGTCATGAACTGCAATACCTCAAAACCCCAGAACAAAATTATATCTTGTGTATTGGATCAATAAAATACTCAGCTGCACACTGCATTGATAACCAAAGTAGGAGCATGTATCTATCACAATAGCTCCTAGACTTCAACAAGTCTTAATACTATACATAGAGGTCCTAGTCTTGACAAAATGACAAAATAATATTTTGGAATTTAAAAACTTCTTGGACTTAACCCAAGTCTCAATAAATTAATATATTGAAATATTGGGGTATTCCAAACTGCCGTGACAATCATAGACTAATTACTTGTGCATCGAATGCATGGCGCGAGTACGCTTGAATCACTTTTCCCCGCAAGATAAGCATTCTAGTGAAGACATATGTGCCGAATTCTGCGGTTAATTTCAATGTGATCTACATCGAAATGATAACTTTGTGAACTATTACATGATACATTAAAGGGGCACTAAGAGATGTGTTGGAGGATGCGCCCTCAATTATGATAAAAACTGGGATTAGTATATTTTTATAATTGTATTACATGTATGAACTTACACCTATAAGGATTAAGAAAAATCAGCCCTCTATGTACAAGAAAACGTCGATTCAAAAAATGCTCGTCCCGTGGGACGAGCATTTTACGTCCGACAGTATCCCCCTGCAGTACGCGTGATACATAACGCGAACCATATTTGCATAGAGGGCGTTTTTCAATAAATAGCGATGATATTGTTTTAATCAAGTTTTGCTGTGTTTTTGCTAGTAGAAACAACAGTAATGGCCATTTTTAATGTTCATCTTAAATTCTGAAGTAAATGTTTAAACATTTAAAATGTTCAACACCACTTAATGTGCCTTTAAGGTAAATGGTTTCAGATGGTAGTTAGTATATGCCTAAGTGCAAAAATACCCTGATTTCCAGGAAAATTGAGGGCGCACTCCCAAACTTATCTCCAAATGCCCCTTTAAAACCAATGATGGATCATAAAAATAAATTCGAGATTTTTAGTATGTCGTCTGTGCCCTCACCTGGTTTTACGATCCGTGTTATCTGTGGAAAATGTTCCCATGTAAGTGCAGTTGAAACCACCCCACCACACGCAACGGCACAGTCGTATGTGTCTGTTACAAAAACCACAAATTTGAGTTGTGAATACAAAATGGTAACCTAAACCACACAAATATGTATTTTGAATACAAAATGGTTACCTAAACCACACAATTATGGATTGTGAATACAAAATGGTTACATAAACCACACAAATATGGATTGTGAATACAAAATGGTTACATAAACCACACAATAGGAATTGTGAATTCAAAATAGTTACTTAAACCACACAAATAGGAATTGGGAATTCAAAATAGTTACTTAAACCACACAAATAGGAATTGGGAATTCAAAATAGTTACTTAAACCACACAAATATGGATTGTGAATACAAAATGGTTACATAAACCACACAAATATGATGGTTACATAAACAACACAAATATGGATTGTGAATACAAAATAGTTACATAAACCACACAAATATAGATTGTGAATACAAAATGGATACATAAACCACAAATATAGATTGTGAATATAAAAATGTTACATAAACCACACAAATATGGATTGTGAATACAAAATGGATACATAAACCACAATATAGATTGTGAATATAAAATGGTTACATAAACCACACAAATATGGATTGTGAATACAAAATGGTTACATAAACCACACAAATATGGATTGTGAATACAAAATGGTTACATAAACCACACAAATATAGATTGTGAATACAAAATGGTTACCTAAACCACACAAATAGGAATTGTGAATTCAAAATAGTTACTTAAACCACACAAATATGGATTGTGAATACAAAATGGTTACATAAACCACACAAATAGGAATTGTGAATTCAAAATAGTTACTTAAACCACACAAATATGGATTGTGAATACAAAATGGTTACATAAACCACACAAATATGGATTGTGAATACAAAATAGTTACATAAACCACACAAATATGGATTGTGAATACAAAATGGTTACATAAACCACACAAATATGGATTGTGAATACAAAATGGTTACATAAACCACACAAATATGGATTGTGAATACAAAATGGTTACATAAACCACACAAATATGGATTGTGAATACAAAATGGTTACATAAACCACACAAATATGTATTTTGAATATAAAATGGTTACATAAACCACACAAATATGGATTGTGAATACAAAATGGTTACATAAACCACACAAATATAGATTGTGAATACAAAATGGTTACACAAAGCACACAAATATGGATTGTGAATACAAAATGGTTACATAAACCACACAAATATAGATTGTGAATACAAAATGGTTACATAAACCACACAAATATGGATTGTGAATACAAAATGGTTACATAAACCACACAAATAGGAATTGTGAATTCAAAATAGTTACTTAAACCACACAAATATGGATTGTGAATACAAAATGGTTACATAAACCACACAAATATGGATTGTGAATACAAAATAGTTACATAAACCACACAAATATGGATTGTGAATACAAAATGGTTACATAAACCACACAAATAGGAATTGTGAATTCAAAATAGTTACTTAAACCACACAAATATGGATTGTGAATACAAAATGGTTACATAAACCACACAAATAGGAATTGTGAATTCAAAATAGTTACTTAAACCACACAAATATGGATTGTGAATACAAAATGGTTACATAAACCACAAAAATATGGATTGTGAATACAAAATGGTTACATAAACCACACAAATATGGATTGTGAATACAAAATAGTTACATAAACCACACAAATATGGATTGTGAATACAAAATGGTTACATAAACCACACAAATATGGATTGTGAATACAAAATAGTTACATAAACCACACAAATATGGATTGTGAATACAAAATGGTTACATAAACCACACAAATATGGATTGTGAATACAAAATAGTTACATAAACCACACAAATATGGATTGTGAATACAAAATGGTTACATAAACCACACAAATATGGATTGTGAATACAAAATAGTTACATAAACCACACAAATATGGATTGTGAATACAAAATAGTTACATAAACCACACAAATATGGATTGTGAATACAAAATGGTTACATAAACCACACAAATATGGATTGTGAATACAAAATAGTTACATAAACCACACAAATATGGATTGTGAATACAAAATGGTTACATAAACCACACAAATATGGATTGTGAATACAAAATAGTTACATAAACCACACAAATATGGATTGTGAATACAAAATGGTTACATAAACCACACAAATATGGATTGTGAATACAAAATAGTTACATAAACCACACAAATATGGATTGTGAATACAAAATGGTTACATAAACCACACAAATATGGATTGTGAATACAAAATAGTTACATAAACCACACAAATATGGATTGTGAATACAAAATGGTTACATAAACCACACACATATGGATTGTGAATACAAAATAGTTACATAAACCACACAAATATGGATTGTGAATACAAAATAGTTACATAAACCACACAAATATGGATTGTTAATACAAAATGGTTACATAAACCACACAAATAGGAATTGTGAATTCAAAATAGTTACTTAAACCACACAAATATGGATTGTGAATACAAAATGGTTACATAAACCACAAAAATATGGATTTTGAATACAAAATGGTTACATAAACCACACAAATATGGATTGTGAATACAAAATAGTTACATAAACCACACAAATATGGATTGTGAATACAAAATGGTTACATAAACCACACAAATATGGATTGTGAATACAAAATGGTTACATAAACCACACAAATATGGATTGTGAATACAAAATAGTTACATAAACCACACAAATATGGATTGTGAATACAAAATAGTTACATAAACCACACAAATATGGATTGTGAATACAAAATGGTTACATAAACCACACAAATATGGATTGTGAATACAAAATAGTTACATAAACCACACAAATATGGATTGTGAATACAAAATGGTTACATAAACCACACAAATATGGATTGTGAATACAAAATAATTACATAAACCACACAAATATGGATTGTGAATACAAAATGGTTACATAAACCACACAAATATGGATTGTGAATACAAAATAGTTACATAAACCACACAAATATGGATTGTGAATACAAAATGGTTACATAAACCACACAAATATGGATTGTGAATACAAAATAGTTACATAAACCACACAAATATGGATTGTGAATACAAAATAGTTACATAAACCACACAAATATGGATTGTGAATACAAAATGGTTACATAAACCACACAAATATGGATTGTGAATACAAAATAGTTACATAAACCACACAAATATGGATTGTGAATACAAAATGGTTACATAAACCACACAAATATGGATTGTGAATACAAAATAGTTACATAAACCACACAAATATGGATTGTGAATACAAAATGGTTACATAAACCACACAAATATGGATTGTGAATACAAAATGGATCTGTAAGAAATGATGAATGTACTTTATCTTGGACAAACGCCCATATGGATGGCCATTTGACCTCCATAGATCTGTTCGACCATATAGTCCAGTCAATCATACATACACCCACCAGCCATCACTAATTACAAAAGAATAGTTTCCACTGCTATACATTTCACTAAGCTTCCTTAATCACCATTCTATAAGTCCTGAATAATCCCAGCATGGGAAAGTGGTCAAATTTGCATAATATACAAATTCGCTACGCAAATTCGCTTCCGCCATTAGGCTAATGAAATATGATTCCCAGTTTCCCGTTTCATATTTATAAAAGAGTGGGTAGGTGTCTATTTCATTATTCATTATTCATTATTTCACTCAATTTCATTATTGCATCTGAAAGGGGTGTTAACTACTAACTAACTACCTATTGATTTGTATATTACACCTTAATTAACACTTTAACACTTTGAAAAACAAAGGAAGCATTTGTAGATGTGTTATTGAAAATGTCAACAAATCTGTCTGAAATATTGCAACGTCAATTACATCTGAAATCTGAGTAGGTAATGCAAACAATTTCATTATCAACCATATACCATGACACCACTGCCATAAAAATCCCTTAAAATCAACATGAAGATATGCCTGGTATTTTGAGCCACTAAAAGTTTTGATTTTTATTCAAGTTTGTCAGAAAATGTAATTTTGCACAAAATAATGAAAGTTTTGGTAAAACTGAAAAGTTGGTCGGGAGGGAAACGGGAAACTGGAAATTACATTATACTAGCCTTAGCATGATTAGGGTCAAATTCTCGGATAATACTGTTATGCAAATCACACTATTCCTGTGATGATGAGGAGCAAACTATGGTTCTATTTCCACCCGATGTTTAGTTTCTGAGATATAGGGCAGAATAGGTCAGATGTCAATATTTTTTTCAAATTCTTTGTACATGGTCTAATTCTCAAAATGCACCGATTGTAATGAATGGTCTCAAATGGTTGGATTAGCTACAAGTCATAAAATAAAAGTATGCTATATCTGTAGGGTCAGCGTCTAGCAGTATTATTCAGTAATTGGTCAGGATGCTATACGGCCATTTATGACGTCCATTAACAGATCATCGACGTCCATGATTAGGGACCATTGATATCCACATAGATCATTGACGTCTATATATGGACCATTGTCATCCTTCATCTTTGACAGCCATATAATTCGTCGCTGTTCTGACATACCGGCACATGTGCCATTTTGGGCAAAATGAGTTAAGTTGCATTTTATGATCTACAAGTGAAACTCTTTATTCTCCAAAAATATTGAGACAAAAAGGTAATTAATTAATGAGATACCGCACTAATTAGTGTCATATGCCAGAGTTTTAACATAATACCGGCATGAAAACCTCATTTTGTATTCTGACATACCGGCACATCACGATATTCTGCCATAGACCACCGTGTAACTACATACCGGCATATCACTGGCATATCGCTGTAGGACTGTCTGACATACCGGCACATGACTTTATGACATAATTACTCCTAATTAATAATTGCAATTTGTTGTTGTAACATGCTCATAACAAACATAAGTATATATCTATTAGTGTTCTTTGACAATGATAGTGACATTTGATGTAAATGCTCTTTAACAAGTCTTTAAAAATTGGAAAATGTTCAAACACGATTTTCTCAAAACGCTGTTTTTCGTGATGTGCCGGTATGTCAGAACAGCGACGAATTCATTGACAGTTTATTTACATGACATGCGCATAATTGTCCTCCCGTCCGTATGGATCCTTGACGTGTAAATAAAGATCTTTGACGTCCTTACAAAGCTTCCCTGAAAATAAGTTTACGTTAAAACAACGTTGTCATGGTTGTAATAAAGTTGCACGTTAAAACTTAATGATACAACGATATAAAAACGACATTTTAAAAACGTTAATCAAACATTTGGTTAGTTATAGATCTATTTCCCTATACAATGTTGTTAACACGCTAGAAGGTGCTTAATACGTTCATATAACGCTGTTTGAACATTGTATAAAAGTTCTAAATTAATGTTTTCTTAACAAGTTAACACTTTCCATGCGGCAGTCATCTGCAGACGACTGTCCAAATTCCCAAAATATTTCAAAACTGTCAAACTTATTGAATTTGATCACCATATTTGGATTCACCATGAGAAATGCATTAAGTAAATAGAAGAAAAAAAGTTTCTGAACAATCTGTTTTGTATTTAGGGTCTAATTGTAAAACAATAGCCGCGTGGAAATTGTTAATTCTTTGACCCAATGTTGCATGTTTTCCTTGACCAACTACAGCCAACTTGAATGAAGGTTGTGATATCGTTACGTGTTTACTGGTGTTTTTGTTTTTGTTTACAAAAAGGTACATATTATAGCCACTGTCATAATGCTATTGACGATAGAGATTGCCACTTTTCTATTTTGAGAGTAGGTGCCCCTTTCCTACTTGTGAAATAGATGGCTTTAAAAAAAAGCTTTTAACATACGTTGATTCGAAAGTAGGTGCCCCTTTTCTACTTCAGAAAGATTGGTGGTTTTGAATTCAGGTGGACTGCCCCAAACATTATATTTACCGTTCTCAACACTGTTTGGTTTATCCGGATAAATCGGCTCTAGGTACATGTTATCATACACATTGCTAGGTTGACCAGCAGCCATGCTTTGTAACGGTTCTAGACCATCCACGTTTAGGAAGCCACATTTCCTGAGCTAAAAAGATAGAACAGAATAATTCATTAAAACACTTTCCACGCGGCAGGCGACTGCAGATGACAGTTCCAAAACTTTACAAACGTTTTAAAAATATCAAAACTACTGAACTTCATTACCATTATATTTAGAATCACCTTGAGAAATACATTAAAATAAGTACAAAATGGCTTGTATTGGTTCAGTAATCCTTGAGATAGACCTTGAAAGTTGGGAATGTTTTTTTGAAAAATCTGTTGTGTATGCGTGGAAAAGTGTTAACATGGAAAACGCTTTGTGATTTAAAGGTTATTGTCAATATTGTTGTTGTAACAACCATTATTTTCATGTTTTTCCCATGAAGGAAATAGACTTAATGAATGAAACGTTACCGATGAAATACATCAGTATTTTTTTCTAACGGGTGACCAACATGTTATAGAACGAGTCTGGCTACACTGTAAAACAAACGTTTGACTATTGATAAACACTACAACACGTTTATTTGTTGTTGTTTACGTGTAAAGGTATAGGAGGTTGTTAAAGATAAACGGGTTGCATACACGCTACAACGCGTTGATACGTTTATTAACTGTTATCAAAAACGTGTTTATACCAGCAATTATAAACACATGATTGCTGGTATTAACACGTTTTTGATAACAGTTTACAAACGTTTTAACACGTTGTAGCGTTTATGCAACCCGTTTATCGTAAACGACCTCCTATACCCTTTACACGTAAACAACAACAAATAAACGTGTTGTAGTGTTTATAAATAGTCAAACGTTTGTTTTTACAGTGTATATATTGACGAAGCAGACTGAGCAAGACGACAGGTCGTCTAAACCCATTTGATAAAATATTTTAAACTTTTTACCAGATTTATTTAATCCATGTTTTACCTGAACACCACCAAAACCAGATCCTGCAGCCAAATCGATTATCCGAGATGATTTGTCGCTCACGTGAGCAGCCACCACTTCCGCGAAAGCTCGCAGGCCAATGTGGTAAAGTTCCACTACGTAACCCTTTAAGATAAAAATAATAAATCAATTTTTGCTCTATTGGTTATTTTGCAAACATGGCAACGGTGGCGTAACTAGGGTCTCGAATTGGGGGTGGGGGGGGGGGGGGCGGTAATCAGGCATATCAGGGGGCATAACCCACTTCATTTTGTTAATATACTCTCTTCTCTCCTATGGCCCCACCACCGCCACGAACACCACCACGTCGCATCGCCCGTGCTCACGGTACATCTCCTTGTCGGCACATCAAAAAAGACAAAGAAAATTACAACATTTTAGAATGCCAAATAATTTTTGGGCGCTCCGTGTCTTTTTTAATATGTACCTAAACAAGGCTCAGATTCCATGTCATTTCAATACATCATAGGCCTTTCGTGTGCCTATAATTGGCTATTTATACATTAAAAGTGTCCTGAAAAACGCTCCTGAAGTCATCTTTTTAAGCTAGAATAATAAAACAGTGAAACTAACTCGCGCGAAGCTCCCAAAAATTGACTATTTTAAAAGGTCCAGAAAACGTTCCTGAAACTTTGTTGTTTAAAGCTTCAATAATTCAACATTGAAACTAATTCGCGCGAAGCGCGCACAGATTTACTATTTTAACACTAAAAAGGTCCAGAAAACGTTGCTGACGCCATTTGGTTTTAAGCTTGAATAATTTAACATGGAGGCTAATTCGCGTGAGAAACGCGTAATAACTGTCAGTTTTTCAACTAAAATGGTGCAGAAAAACGTTCCTTTACGCCATCGTGTTATGACTTGAATAATTCAACATTGAAACTAATTCGCGCAAAAAATGTGTTTTTGTTTGTTTTTGTTGTGACCGTCGTCCCCACCGTGAAAATTATGGGGGCGTGACCCCCCGCCACCCCGCTTGTACCGTTAAGCCCCCCCCCCCCAAAAAAAAGAGTTGACTTGCCCTTTCCGACCGACCCGAATTTTCGGAAATCTAGGGTCGCTATTTATTTTTTTCAAAGTAAAAAGATAAAACAAAAATAAAACAAAAAATTAAAAAATTGGAAGAAGCACATAACAATAAAGAAAGATGTGCTTTTGAGTAGTATTTGCTTGTTTAAAAATACAAAAATCAACAAACAAAAAAGTCAAAAAAATAGTCAAAAAATAAAAAAAATTCTTTAAAACGTGTTTTTGTATAGGCTAGTTTAAATTTCCAAAAACCAAAAAAAATGCCTAATGCTCCTTTCCATTCCTTCTTACTTTTCGTCCATTTTTTATACTCTTTTGTCAATGGGGGTGGAGGGTGGGGCTATTAGAGGCACCTTGATACGCCACTAATGGTGATGGAATGCCGTTAGCGCGGCCGAGCTGTTGGGTTTCACCTTGTCTGTGAATAACCTAAAACTCTCCTTGCTGTCAATATTTACATTTTGTTATAAAACACTGAAATGATTCAGAAACTGAGAGAATGAGAGACAGTAATATAAAAGCGCCCTACCCTCTCCCTCTCTCCTTTCCTCGGGTCTCCCCTCCCAATCCTCTCTCTACACCTCCGCTCCCCTCTCCCCTCTTGGGACCCGGGGAGCTTGAGCCCCAAAGGCCCCCTGGACACGCGCCTAGTGGACATGCATCAGTGGCATAGCTAGATTATTCATATTGAGGGGGGGGGGGGGGGGGGGGGGGAGCGAGGAATGAAAATGAACCGACAAGATTTTTCTGAGTAAAGAAATATTCGCGAAGCGCGCGAAAATTCACATATTTTTGGCACGCTTAAGGCACATTTTGGCTCTAAACAAGCTTGTACCACAAAATATTGCAATTTTTCATCTGTGTACTTTTGACCATCATAATTCCATGAACGATTTCTTATCTTTCATCAAAATCCTCCCGTAGTTCCGGACGAGAGCGATCACAAGGATTGCATTCTTTTACTACTGTACAGATAATAAGACCCTTGGGTTGCTGTAAAGTGGTGGTAGACTTTATAATATCAATTTCCTTTAAACTGTGCACATGTTTAGACCTTTGGTCAACATGTATATATTTGGTAAAACAAATACCAATATACGTTTGGTTGCCATGGCAACGGCCAATATAGGAATTCACCCAATTTTCACTATTTTTACCTATTTCACAACTTTCAAAAAGCTTAAATAGTAGGTCATATTTCTGTACGAAGAACATGCATTACAGTCCCCTTTTTTCTTACAGTGAAGCAACCAACCTTGTCCTTTCCAAAAATGATGTAAACATTAACATATGCATCTTCTCAATGTGGGTGAAACCATTTTGATGAATAGGGGTGTTCTGATTAATTTTAATTATGCAAAAAGTGATGGTCGTAAAAAATGACATAACCCCCAAAGTGGCAGTTCTTTTTAATTAGCTTTTTTCATGGTTAATAGACAAGATGTTGGTCTATATGTTTCAAGAAAAAAAGGTGTTGGTAATTGTTGTACCGGAGAGCAGTGTTGCCAGAAACTTTGCCCTTTTTTCGGTTTATTGACATTTAATTCATTGTGGAAAATAGGGATTTTGAGGATTTACTTTCATAGAAAATCCTGACAACGATTGATATGCGTTCAAATGATATTTGTATCAATTCAGCATTAAGTGGGACATGATTTGATAATATTTAAACAACAACGTTGCCAGAATAAACGCCCTCAGCTAAGCTGTGTAATTGCTCATAACCTTTAGTAGGGTCATATTAGTCGGGTATGTACAGGGGGTTCATGTGCACCTCCCCCAGTTCTCAACCAAACCAACTTTTGTGGGCGTCTTCTAGGGTCTTTTAACACATTTTAGATGTTAACAGTGAAAAAAACCCCGATGCTCTCCAGATATCCAAGATGGCGTTCAAAATGGCCGCCCAAACTGGTCAAATCTCATAAAATGACATAATAGCAATCAAATTGTATGGTAAAAGTGTAGTTTTAATAGTGGGATGTATGTATTAGACCACTAGACACTCATATCTAGAACTGCTTTGTTAACACACCTAAATCCAAGATGGCCGCCAAAATGGCCGCCTAAAATGGTCAAATTCCATATCTTGGCATATATAAACCAACATGTATGATTAGAGTATAGTTCTAACAATGGGATGTATACGTTAGACCACTAAAAACTCATATCTAGTATTTTTGCTATGTTAATATACTTCAAAGCCAAAATGGCCGCCAAATTAATGGCCAAATTTGATTGCTATCATGTCATTTTGTGAGATTTGACCAATTTAGGGGACATTTTGGACGCCATCTTGGATATCTGGAGAGCATCAGTTTTGTTTCACTGTTAAAATCTAAAATGTGTTTAAGGACCCTAAAATACACCCCAAAAATTGGTTTGGTTTAGTGCTGGGGGTGGTGCACATGAACCCCTTGTACATACCACCACCCCCTCCCCCCGACTAGTAGGGCTATAATGTGGATCACACTAGATGTTACCACCACTACTAGGCTTAAAGATGGGTTACAGGCAACATTGTTGCAATTTTGTACCCATTTATACTGTTATATGTTTAAATACTGTAGTCCAGGTCCAAAAGAAAATGTTTGATATAAAAAGTTACTTACCAAATTCCATGTATATCAACTATTTTAGGCCTATATCAAGGTTTACATTAACAAATCATGTCTCTGGCAACACTGGCTGCCTTTAATACCATTTAGGTATTTTTTCTCTTCATTTCAACATTCATTTTATGTATTCTATCATAAATATGACTAATTTGTTATATAATTTGTCAATTAAGACTTCCTTTAATGTACAATATTTGGCCATTCATTGCGTGTTTTTTTCAGCCAAAGTGCTAACTTTCCGGCAACACTGTTTCCGTGTACATGAAATACCAAAACATTTTATTCCATGTTTATGTAGGTTGGTATCTTTTCTACCAATTATGAAAGTGGATATTATCTACAAAGTGCCACTTTCGGCTTTATAGCCCCATTCAATACCCCATTTTTGGCTATGAGAAAATATAATGAACACACCCCTATTTGAAATAATGGTTTGATCCAAAGTGGAACACACACGTACATTTTGAAATCATTTTCTGAAAGAGTAATAGTCGGGGATCTATAGAGGGTTAGTGTGCACCCCCCCCCCCCCCCATTTTGGATTTCTAAGTATGTTAACAAATCAAAAATACTAGATATGAGTTACTAGTGGTCTAATACATACATCCCATAATTAAAACTATATTTTCATCATACATTTAGGTTGATATTATCCCATTTTTATGGAATTTGACAATTTTGCAGCCACTTTAGGAACCATTTTGGGGGCCATTTTGGATTTTGAACTATTTTAACAGAGCACAGATACTGGATATGAGTTACTTGTGGTCTAACACATACATCCCATCATTAAAATTATATTTTTATCATACATTTCGGTTGATATTATGCTATTTTATGGAATTTTGACCACTTTTGACCACTTTTGGCCATTAATTTGGCGGCCATTTTGTTTTTATAGTATGTTAACAAAGCAAAAATACTAGATTTGAGTTTCTAGTGGTCTAACACATACATCCCATTGTTAAAACTGTACTCAGATCATACATGTTGGTTCATATATGACAATATATGGAATTTTATCCATTTTGGCAGCCATTTTGGCGGCCATCTTGGATTTAGGTGTGTTAACAAAGCAAAAGTTCTGGATATGAGTGTCTAGTGGTCTAATACATACATCCCACTATTAAAACTATACTTTCACCATATAATTTGATTGCTATATGTCATTTTATGAGATTTGACCAGTTATGGCGGTCTTTTTGGACGCCATCTTGCATAACCCCATAGCAATATGAAAATATTTTTGGTAACATCCTGATTATGTCTTAGGATCATAATAGGAAGTAAAAAAAAGTTGGTTTGGGGGAGTCCTGGGGGGGGGGGGGGGGGGGGGGGGGGTGCACACTAACCCTCTGTAGATCCCCGACTATAAACATGGTTGTGCAATATGTGCAAAAGAAAAACTTCTACTCTTTCCCCTTTAGATTGGGGGGGGGGGGGGGGGGGGGGGGCGATAACTGAAAATGAACCGACAAGATTGTGGTATTGTTTTTTAGTGTTTTGTGGCTGTTATAAATGTCATGATTGATTATTTCTCAGTACTCTAATGAAAAAAATGCATTTATCAAAGATCAAATGAAATCCTAACAATTATTATATTAATATGAAATACATACATGATATACGTCAATATTTTGATCATAGCATTCAGCTGAAGTTGAGGCTTTGATTAAATTTTGACGAAAAAGAGCCCTTCTCTGATTGGCCTCGTTCCATTGTTCTGCAGATAATCCATTCACAAATAGCTTCTCTTCTGCAGTAAGAGTTAATAAGTCACTCTGAATGAAGCTGCAACTTGCAAGATTACTTTTAAACATTTTCAAGCCTTAATAATGACGCGTAGACGTGTACTGTTAGACATGTATTTGTAAACGTGCTCGTAGTACGAAAGCGTATTTTGTTGTGCATATGCATATTTTTACCAATAAAGTAACGCTTCACTAACATTTACCGTCTATGCTAACATTTACAAGTAATAATTCATTGACCTTTGTACGAGGTCAAGGGCAGGGGCGTAGCGTGGTAGTTGTGATTGGGGGGGCACCTGGCGCGGATCCAAAAAATTGAATTGATCATGTACCATCCAAGCGGTGCGCAGCACTGCCCTCCGAGCTCTGCTCGGACAGGGGGGAGTCTGACGGGGGATGTGCCCCCTCAGAAGTAGAAAAACAAGGTATTTAAAAAGAAAACTGGACGGGGGAGATAGAAGACTGTTGAAAGTTCAAGAACAGACATTAACAAACAGCGTTGCTACTATGTTTCCTAACAATTTAACTCTAAGGGATTCAAAAGTGTTTTTGATATCAAATGAAAGGTCCCATTTCTCATTACACTGATGATGCCCTTAAATCTAGAATAGGGTCAACAACCTTTAAGACGTATGGTTAACATTGATGAAGAAGTTGGATTGGGGTAATTAAAGTTGTATGGTGGACACCGAATCATTCAGAAATATTATAAGGGACACATTGAGAAATAGGTTATGTAAAACTTTTTTTATGAAAGACTGGTACCTTCTGTTTAAAGTTTGAAAATGAAAATAGGCTTATCCATTTTATTTGCGGCGGTTTTAGACTTTGCTAAACATGTTCAGCATTATCAGTCCCGGGCATCAGTGCACGCAGTGTACGTATACAACACACTGACCCATCTGCAGGCCGTCAGCTACGCGGAAATCTCTGCACAACGCATGTATACCATACGCCAACATTTCCACCCTGAAAGTACGTTGTGAAATTGCCGTTTTTTGGTCGAAGTCATGACTAAATTATTAGAAACTCCAGAATTTATCGCAAATGATGTGTATTATAAAAACAATCGATGACAGAAAATAAAATTTATTGATAAATGTGGATTTTTAAGGGGCTGAAGTCGACAGGTTTTCTAGCGATACATAGTCATTGGGAATACTACGCATCGCAAACAAACAAAGGCATTCAAGCCGTAGCGTTGTATTATTCCATGATGGTTTTAGATTACATATTCTTGGTGAAATTATACACCGATATGGCTTGAAAAATAACATACCAGTATATAATTTCCTACGAGAATTGAAATCTGATGATCCAGTATCAAACAACAACGTCCAAAATGTCTCAAGAAATATTCCAAAATGTCTCCGGCCGTCCATACCATCGATGTATTCAAACACACGCAGCACTACAGCACTGCATTGCACTAACAGTGCATGGCAAAGGTCGAGGGGTTGTTGCCATATCATTGGGCTAATCATATTGAAGGGTTCACCTAGACTGTAACTCTCAGCCGCCCTCTTATGTCGCTATCTTGCAGGCTCCGATATTTGTACAGCTTTAGCGTCCGTACGGTAATATTGATGACTGGGGATGTAGCCTAGGGTTCGCCATAATCATTGGGCTAATTGCGAGACCAAGGCAACACGGAACAAAGAGGCCGTGGACTCAGTGACTCAGTATATTACTAAATCATATAATATAATACAAAATAGCATCCAAATAGCTTAGTATATTACTAAATGGCATCCAAATAGCTGAAATAACTTACTGTGTCCTCTTACCTTCATATTATAACAATATCAATTACATTTTACAACAAAATCGCTTCAGAAGATGATTAATGCAAGTTATTAATATTAGCAAATGCCGCGAATTTTAGGGGTTTGTGAAAAGGTTACGACTTAGAAACGTCGTTTCAAATGACGGGGTCGCTCATCTCCCCCGTCAAAAATTCAATTTTCGAACTTATTTGGTGCGATCTGGTGTATACTTTTGACCAAACTTTTATCGAAAAGCCACCTCTTCATTTCCAATAAATATTTTGTTTTTTATCAATGCACGAAAGAAGTTGAGCATAATTATACTGATATACGGTATTCTTGATTTAAGTCTACATGAACATGATGTAGATGGTTTAAAAGCTCAAACAGGGCCCCAGGGGCGACAAATGGAAACATTTTCAATTTTCGAATTCATTTGGTGCGATCTGGTGTATACTTTTGACCAACATTTTATTGAAAAGCCACCACTTCGTTTCCAATCAATATTTTGTTTTAATCAATCATGTCAAAATGCTAGATAGCTATTTTGTTATGTAAGAAAGAATTTGTGCATAATATACAGATATTTTCTTGATTTAATTAAGTATAGATGGTTGAAATTGTTATGTTGACAAACAGGTTCCCCTAATGGTTTATGTTAAAAAAACAGGTTCCCCATTTATCAAGGCAAAGATTCAGCATTCTGAAGCAAGAAGATTTAGGGTAGTTCGAGACCCAATACATTGTTGAAACCTGTAGAAAAAACGCGACAATTTTCAGTTTCTAAACTAAAATAGTTCAGAAAACTTGCCTGAAGCCAACTTGTTTTTTAAAGCTTATATTTGGTAACATTGAAACTAATACGCGCGAAGGGGGGGGGGGGGGGGGGGGGGGGGGGTGGCCTGCTTGGCCATCCCCTGGATACGCCACTGGCTCTCTCCCCCTCTCCCTTTTCTCTCTTTCTCCCTTTCACTTTTTTGTCACATTAATTACGTTGTTCAATTAAACATTAGAATTTAATTTATAGGCCTACTTCACAAATGTTTTTTCTTTGAAATATGGCACTGAAATAAAATTGCAAATAATACGTTTTTTTTAAGAAACACCGCGGCGGATCCCGGGATTTTCGTGTTGCCGATGTGTTCGAAAGATACCAGGGCACGGTCTTGCAACTATGATTTCGCGCGCCGTGCCTTCGTCTGGATCCAGCCTTGAGTACCGCCCCCCCCCCCCCCCGCGCCCCCCCCCATTCCGGCCGCGCCTAATGATTCCCGATCCGAATTAAACACCGTCCTGACGATAAACGATTCTTTCGTTCCACTTTCTTCCTTTCTTTCCCCTTCCTTTTTCTTTTCTACCCTCCTCTTCCTTTCTCTTTTCTTCCTTCCCTTTCTTTCCCCTTCCCCTTTCTTTTCCCTTCCCTCCCTTTTTTTCCTCCGAAAATCATTGGGGGGGGGGGGGCCGTGCCCCCCCCCCGTGCCCCTATGACGCTACGCCACTGGTCAAGGGAATGGGACAAAGGGTTACTAAAAGAGCAAAGAGTCAGCACGCAGAGAGGCGCTTTCAATGTGTGACCTTGCCGATTTCTAACCCACGCAAAGATCGATTTCAGGATGTCAACCTTGCGCTAAAACCTTATGAGAAGTTTGTTTTCCCTGAATGAATTGAGGTACAGTGCAACTTACCATAAATGCCCGTTTCACCAAATTCACTTAAATGACAATAACAACACCAATTTTCCTCCAATAAAGTCAAGTTTGGTGACACATATTAAAGAAGTCTTAACATAAATATTTATTAGAGCGATTTTATAAAATAACATCATTTGCGTATTATTTGCATATTTAATTAGCATCAAGTCCAAAACACATTTGACTTTTTATCTAGAGATATATGTACGCTGGTAGACTGGAAATCAGATATGTTGTGCATATACCTAATTCTGATATTTTTGTATGAGCAAAATAAAAAAAAATCTTTGTATTTTCTTCTTTATTTGATTAATTTTCATATCTAAGAACCAATATTTAAGACTTAATTTAAAGATAACCATAACTTTAATATTGGCGTGTGACCTATCAAATTAGAGCTAAAGACCTAAACAACAAAATGGTATGAGCACTTTTTATGATTTTGTTTTCAGTTTTTTATTATAAGTATTTAAGCAGTGTGTATACATTTTGTGCACACCTCTAGCTTTAGTGTATGCAAACAAATGATTCACCAGTCAGGGAACATGCATTTGAATTTACCGCGTTAGCAGTACATCAACATCAAATAATATGCAGTGAAGCATGGTTATACACAGGAGGGCTGTGTGTGGATTTCTATACCAGTCCCCTATACTATGCTTGCAGTCTATATGCATGGCACAATGAAATAAAGGGCAGTTATGGTAAGTTGCACTGTAGGGTTAGTTGGCAGCCATGATGGCGAGCGAAGTAGGTGGATTGTTCGTAATTTTCTCTATAATATGATGCCAAATCTGACATACTTGGTCCACAAACAGCGATTTTATCGCTAATTTTAGAATTTAAAAACTTTCGTGACTTTGCTTCTTGTAACCATTCACTTGACCGGACTAAGATTCGTACGATATTTTAAGAGCAATTTCCGTACTAACGGAATTTTAAGCTCTAATTTCATATAAAAAACATCGATGCCCGACTTCTTTTTTGATGAGAAAAACGAGTCTGATTTTCACCGATTTTCGGTCAGAAAACGAAACTTACGATCACCCGTTACCATGATATGTATCAAAGCATACAAAATTAAATAATGCAATGTCTTCATTCATGACTTTATAATAGCTTATTCTTAGGCCTACTCTTCGTATATCCTAGGCCCTAATAGACTACAACATATAGTAATTTAACTTAAAAGTATTAATCTTTGCATGATGGTTTTAACATAGGTAGAGAGTCTTTTTTCGGGTGCAAAATGTACGCCTTTTTCCCTTTTAACTTTTTTCTTAAAAATTCTGTTCATTATCATGATGATGTGACATTCCTGCTTCTGATCAAAACCATCCATCTAGGCTATGACACTGTCTGTTGACAGTTGCAGCCAGTCAATGCTAGTGCAATGATTTTTAGAAAAATCAAAAATATAGTCTCCTATTATACGTTAATTTTTGACTGATGGATGATTAAATTTATTTTAAATATGAAAATAAACATGAAGTCATGATAGTTTTAATTTGAATTGTTGTTTTGACTTGACTTGCTGTAGGCTTACAAGAAAAATGTTAATGATAATAAAACTTAATTTCTATAGTCATTACTATATAATTCAAATTTCAAAACCAATATTTGTCAATCATCAGGAAATATTACTATATGTTTGCAGTATTCAAATAATACCACCCAGTTGGTTAATTTCGTTACTTGGGTTTAAGTTCATTGATTCACTTATGCAATTCAAGGCCATATGAGACTGAGTGGTAATACTTCCATCCAGAACAATAAAACAGAAATGCTCAATTTCAGGAAAAAACAACACTTTTGAACGCCATGGAAACAGTGCAGTTTATACTGTGTTCACACAATCACTGTAAGGATTTGGTTTGAACTGTTTAGGAATTTAAAAAGGTGCCCCCCTCCCACTTCAATATCATGCGCACACCACTGAAATCAATCCTGGTAGTATTTATTGTTTATTACATTTTTAATGAGCTCCCTTGCTCTTAAGGTTGGTGTCAACCCTGTTTGGCGCCAAATTATCAAGCACTGTAACTTTTAAATTATAAATGTGATGTACATAAAAGTATACATTTTTTGTAATGAAATGAATCAGAGAATCCATTTTTGGTATAAAATTTTACTAAAATTAGTGTTTTTTATATTTTTGCCCAAAAATCACCTTTTTGGCGTCAAACATTTTCAGACAACCTAACAATATCAGTTTTTGATTAAAAATTCCAATATTTCACCAAAATCATCTGAAGTCAATTATCTAGGAACGATTTTTTTTTTTTGGCTTAAAATTTGTTTGTTTTGAAAATATTGACCAAAAAGTGCCAAAAATGAGATTTTTGAGATAAAAAACATTTTTTGGCACTTTGTGGTCAACATTTTCAAAACAAACAAATTTTAAGCCAAAAAAAAAAATTCGCTCCTAGATAATTGACTTTAGATGATTTTGGTGAAATTTTTGAATTTTTAATTAAAAACTGATATTGTTAGGTTGTCTGAAAAATTTTGATGCCAAAAAGGTGATTTTTGGGCAAAAAATGTAAAAATCACTAATTTTAGTAAAATTTGATACCAAAAATGGATTCTCTGACTCATTTCATTACAAAAAATGTATACTTTTATGTACATCACATTTATAATTTAAAAGTTACAGTGCTTGATAAATTTGGCGCCAAACAGGGTTGACACCAACCTTAACTTTTCTCCCACCTCATCAAATATCAACATGTTTCTAGTTAATTATAATTTAAGTGACTAACATTGCCCTTTTGCCTTTTGTAAAGTAACGACCCCGGTAACGACACTACGAGGGGAGGGGCTCCAAGTCATGACAACCCCACTCTATTTTGTCCCAAACACTCTTGAACATTTTGGGGGATAAAACTAGTTTAATTGGTCGGAAATGTCTAAATTAGAGCAAATTCAGGCAAGTTTTACACACATTTAAAATATTTCTGCGCATTTTACCCCCCCCCCCCGCTTTGTTTTCTTGCCCACAACTAAATAATGCATTTTCTTTTTGATCATGACATTTTTCATCAATTTCATGCAAGGGCCGAAGTTTAGTTGGGCTTTAGTTATGATAATTCAGAAACATATAATCTGTTGAAATTTCGTACGTTCAGGTTGTTTTTACTTGATATTATTAAAATATGAATTTAACAAATACAGTAGAAAATTATTTAATTATTTTGGAACAACAATGCTTGATTTAGTAAAAAAGAAATAAACCACAATACCAAATCTAAACTTTAACTTGAAGCAATCACGTACGACTCTTTCTGAACGCGCACCATGTCATCAGTAACAACCAATCGACGCTACGAATTAAATTTAGCTCGAGACCAGATTCGTCCAGCTATATTATAACCATTCACTTGACCGGACTTAATAATTTTATAATATGTTAAGCATGTTTCTAATTACAAAAGACTATGGATGTTATGATACCATGGATAAAATTGGTGCCTGATTCTTCAAAAGTGAATGATTTACCGTGGATTTGGCTTTAGTTTCGTCAAGTTTTTCTTGAATTCGGGTCTGTGTGATGGCAATAATTTGCACCGAAAATACAACATGTATCGCTACGGTTGAGTACTTCCGGGTCGCTGTGTGTGGGTTTGAAAAACAACGGCTTTGTGCGCGACTGCATACTGACTGAAAACGACGAATTAAATTTTAAAAATTATACTGACACTGGCATAACTGGCGTTGGTTCAGGTGCGGATCCTGGATTTTTTATAAGGACTTTTTTGATAAAAGTATGATTTAAGTATAGCTGATTTAAAATGGGGAGGGGGGGGGGGGGGGGGGGGGGGCATTATTTGGATATTTTCAAAAGTCTCACAGCGCGGAAAAGGGAGTTCGACGGTGAATGTGCCCACTTGCAAGTGGTTTTTTTTTCAATTTTCAAACTCATTTGGTGCGCTCTGGTATATACTTTTGACCAACATATTATCGAAAGCCACCTCTTTATTTCCAATCAATATTTTGTTTTTTATCAATGCAAAAAAGAAGTTGAACATAATATGAACATATATATTATACTGATATTTTCTTGATTTAAGTATAGATGATTTAAATGCTGTTACAATGGGGGAGTCTGAGGAATGATGTGCCCCCCTCAGAATTTGATTTTTTTTTCAATTTTCGAACTCATTTGGTGCGATCTGGGGTAAACTTTTGTGACCAACATTTTATTGAAAAGCCACCTCTTCATTTCCAATCAATATTTTATTTTTTATCAATGCAAGAAAGAAGTTGAGCATATATACTGATATTTTCTTGGTTTAAGTATGGTTTAAAAGCTCGAACAGGGGTGCCCCTCTGAATTATTGGAAATGTTTTCAATTTTCGAACTCATTTGGTGCGATCTGGTGTATACTTTTGACCAAAATGTTATCGAAAAGCCACCTCTTCATTTCCAATCAATATTTTGTTTTTTATCAATGCAAGGAAGAAGTTGAGCATAATAATGATATTTTCTTGATTCTAATAACTCAAAACGTACTTATGTCCCTCGCATACCTCCGCGTCCACCTTTTCGTACCCCACCCTTTTCTTTTCAATTTCGTTTGTCCCCTCGTCTTACTATTTCCTGTTTTTCTTTCCTTTTTTCTTCTTCTTTTTCTTTCCCCTTTTCTTCTTTTCCTTTGTTGTTGTTGTTGTTGTTGTTTTTTTGGTTTTTTTAGAGGGTGGGGGTGCTTAATCCGCCACTTCGTTGGTTATCCAACTTCAGCAGTTTTAGAGTTTATTCTTGGTGTAAGAAAGCACAGAATTAACCTAGCACAAAATCCTCGACTGGCGGATTAAAGGATTTTACAGCTTTATTCCGTAATGGGGTATTGACACAAGACTGACTAACTTATGAATGTCTTACACCAAGGACATAGGGGAATGGGGCAACTGGTCCATGGAGCAACTGGTCCAAAATGAAGGTTTTTGTAATGGTATGGGCATACTGCTTTATTTTGAACAGTACGACTTATGATGCAACTTGACATAATAATTGTGAATTCAAAAAAAACTGTAAGTTGAAAACTAAAGGTTTTTGGAGTTATTGATTATTATGACAAATGGTGGTCAGTGGTATGTTTTTTAAAAACATTTTGGCGTAAAAATTATTATGTCACAGGCGTGCTTGAATATTTTTTTTCATCACGATAAAGTGCTGAGTCATTTGTTGGGCCAAAGGGGTATGGGGCAACTGGTCCACCTGCAAAAACTTTATCAAAATTGTAAAATTCATTTTGAATATTAGTTGTTAGTGTGATTGTGTCAATGAAACATGACTCGGTATTGAAATGTGAATAAAATATGAAACGATTCACATTCTTACTGGTTCTTGGACATTTTAGGGTATTTTAAGCCTAATACTACAATTTCTGCTATTGAATGAGTACAATATTATTATGATATGAAATTGCTAAGAAGGGGAGTCCCAACAGATCACACACACAAAACCGCAACAGGATCGTTAAGGGATACAAGAGCGAAGTGATAAAATGCTTTAGAATGGTTTAAAACCTCGGTATTATGAATTATCTTTATTATATTTTAAAGGGTGTCTGTAATGATATTTGCAATGACGAAATACCATGATTTATGCATTTTATTCACTGCTTTTTGTGTAAATTAACCATTCGGTCATCATTGTTATATTGGTAATTATCAAGATAGTTTATCATAAGTAATAAATGATGAATGATAATGAAAAAAAGTAACTATACAGGTAATACATACGCTTTTAACTCTAAAAATATATATCCTACCTAAAAATATTAAATAACAAAGTTGTTGAAAAATTTATCTTCTTTAATATGAGATATTGCACGCTAGGATCGGATGAATATTGAGGAAGTGACATTCCAGAATGTAAGGTGAAGTCAGATTTTCAATTTCACATTTTTCTTTTCCACACGCGGACCCAACTACGGGTACATTCAATCGATTACCGGTAGTGCAATTGGGGATGCATGCGCAGGTTGGATGTCGGCCGTATTGTTCCGATGGATCAATACGCCACACAAACGCTACCTGTCATACTCTCCCCCGTGTTGAAAAGTAAAATGTGAAAATGAAGTTGTGACTTTACCTTACATTTTGGATTGTCACTTCTTCAAGCTACTCGACGTTAGGCTTACGGTAAAAATAATGCTTGTGTGAAATCAAGTTTGTCCTATAATTCATTTGTTGAACTTTAAAGCGGTGTAAGCAAAATTAAAAATTTCAATAACTGTAACTGATATATATTTGAAGTCATCACATCCATTAATAGATTGGCAAACCAATTCAATTTGCAAATGGAAAATGGGCTTCATTTTTTTTGTGATTGCCATATACTCCGTCTCCCTGATGAAGAGCCTGCTAAAAAAGTATGCCACCTACGCACCAACACATGGCCGAAGGAGACTTGGTCGTCATTGCACAACATATCCGACACAATATATACAATTAACGCTTACTAGTGGAAAATGAAGACATGATTCAAGAACGACAGATTGTCACTCTTCAGTGGCGGATAAAGGGGGGGGGGGGGGGGGGGGGCGGAGGGGGGGGGGGGGCGCCCCGTAAAATTTGAAAATACACCTTTTTGTGGAGGCATAGGTAGGTTCCGATGGTAAATTTGCCCGCCCCCCACTTAGCCCCCCCCCCACTTAGCCACCCCCCACTTAGCCCCCCCCCACTTAGCAGAATTTCACGAGCTGACGGCAAAAAAAATTGGGGAACTTTTACGATTGTTTGGGGTACCAATTAAAAAACCTTGGTCAGCCCGCCTACTCTGCAGCCGAAGGGTGGTGATGATATTAATTATGTTAAATATTCAATCTACCCATCACATTTTTGATGACAATAAATGAAATTCCAATGGAAGATATGGTACTAAACATTCATAAAATAACAGGTCCTGAGTCCCAATCATGCTGACTCACCCTGTATTCTTGCGGAAAATCTATCTCTTCTAAACATTCATAAAATAACAGGTCCTGAGTCCCAATCATGCTGACTCACCCTGAGTCCCAATCATGCTGACTCACCCTGTATTCTTGCGGAAAATCTATCTCTTTTATACATTACAGGGTTACCACTTTCCACGCGGCAGGCGGCTGCAGACGACATTCCAAAATGTCACAAAATGTTTCAAAAATATCGCAATTATTGAATTTCATTATCAAATTTGGAATCACCATGAGAAATGCATTGGATTAAGTACAAACATGCCTAGTATTGGTTCAGTAATCATTGAGATAGACCTTGAAAGTTGGGAAAGATTTCTGAAAAATCTGTTTTGTTCATGGTAAATTTGATAGCCGCGTGGAAAGTGTTAAAATGTAAAACATGTTCTGATTTTGATCGGACTTGCTGCATCTTATGTCGCAGGATGAAACAAGAAAAAGTCGATCATGACATTGGAGACAAATGTCATGAAAGGGTTCATTAGGGTCAATATGTGATTTTCAATTAAAATGCTTTTGCTCCATGCACATATAGGGTCTTCAGGGAATACAATTGACATATCATATGGGGGTCCGTATTGGGGTCACTAGGGGTCATTAAAACATAAAAAATCAAGATGCCCTGATCTTAGACCAGCACTAGATTTAGTTGAAGTTGTGTCAGAATCGTGATGATAAACTGATATGGAAGTATGACTCTCTCAGGGCAGGAGAAGACACTCAGGTTAGGTGCTGTGTGAAAGGTAAAGGTATTAAGGTGGTCGATCCTGTAATACCAGGAACGGAGTGCCCATCTCCCTTGCTTCTTGGTGCCAACAAGGCAGACATAAGCAGGCTGCAACGTATTCAGAATTGGGCCGCGAAGATGATATGTCAAGTTCGTAAACAGGACCATGCCACACCATGTCTACATGCATTACATTGGCTTCCTGTTGAAAAGAGGATTGTTTTTAAAATTATGTTATTTGTATATAAATGCCTCAACCATATGGCACCCAGTTACATCGCTTCAACGCTCACCATCTATCACCCTGCTCGTCCTAACCTGCGTTCAGCATCAGACACCACCCGTCTAACTGTTCATAAAACCACCAAGCTCCTACAGTCTGCTGAACGTAGGACATTTTATTACACTGCCCCCTCCATCTGGAATGACCTCCCAATTCACATCAGAGAGTCTCCATCTGTAGCCATTTTTAAAAAAGCTCTTAAAACCCATTTGTACAGTAATTAGTTTTGTTTTGTTGAGTATTCTTATTTTTGTTTTGTCATAAAGCGCTACGATCTCGATGTAGCAGCGCTATATAAATACCAATAATGTAAGAAAAAAATCGACTCTAACTTAACCAAAAAGGAGACAAAAGCCCTTGATCAACTAAGGAAAGAGAAAGATATTCGCATCTTACCAGCTGATAAAGGTCGAATTGTTGTTGTTTTAGACACTGAGGAATATCAACAAAAGTGTGAGGTATTGCTAAATGACACAGCTACTTATCAAAAACTAGGCAAAAAGGACCCACCGCGAAATACAAGAAAGAACTAGTATCCGTTCTTCAAGATATTGAGAATGGCAAAGGTATTAACCGCATAGGATATAGACAGTTATACCCCACAAACCTTCCATTCCGCCGAGGCCTATTGTTAGTAGTGTCAACTCTATCACTTACAACAGCGCCAAACTTCTTGCTGATATTCTTTCCCCTCTGGTTGGAAAAACTTGCCATCACATCAAGAACTCGCAACAATTTTCGGAAATAATCAGACATGAACGCGTGGAAGCTGACGAGGAACTACGCTCATATGATGTGACAGGGCTCTTCACTTCTGTACCCATCGACCGTGCGCTAGTCATCATACGCTCGCGCCTGGAAAGTGACACCACCCTCAGTGATAGAACCCGTCTTACTTCTGAACATGTGTTAAAACTGCTTGAGGTTTGCCTGCGTTGCACATACTTTGTCTACAATGGAGTATTCTATTTACAGATACATGGAGCTGCGATGGGTTCCCCTGTTTCGCCTATCGTATGCAACCTTTTCATGGAGCATCTGGAACAGATAGCTATTGAAACTGCTCTCCATCCACCATTATGGTGGTATAGATATGTCGACGACACGCACATCAAAATAAAGACCAAACATACTCAAGAGTTCACTGATCACCTCAACATCATTGATCCGGACATCAAATTCACTACAGAAGGTGAAGATAACAGGACATTAGCCTTCCTAGACACTCTGACAGTAATTAAACCAGACGGTAATCTTGACGTAAGGATTTACCGGAAGCCAACCCACACAGATCAATATTTGAACTTCTCGTCAAATCACCCTGTCCAGCACAAATTGGGCGTTATTCAAACGCTACACCACAGGGCTGATACTGTCATCACTGACCAGGTTGACATCACAACAGAGAAGCAGCACGTCGATAAAGCATTGACCAAGTGTGGGTACCCGAAGTGGGCATTTGACCGTGTCCACAAACCTAAGGCCAAAAAAAAAAGAAGTTGTTTGTTTGTCCACGTCCGACCGACCGTGTACCTAGGTGCCGACCGTATTACTTTTTATTTTCGATAATTTTTTTAAAACAACTTTTTGAGCAATTTGAATAACCAAACGGACCGTTTTTATTCCTTATTTCGTATGATATCGTCATTCTGGTATTTGCAACACCATCCCCAATGCGCAATCCCGTGTAAACACGATGTTTAATGCATGAACTTGGCACCCGCGGGACTATTAAAAGGACTAAATGAAAATCAGTGATCGCACGTGCAAGTGATGTCATTTTTATACTAAAAACGCAGTGTGAGAAAATATGAAAAATCTAGTTGCAGTTAATATTTGTTCCCAAAATGTTGCTCAACGGCATGAATATTAATTTCAACATAGTATAAAACAATCTTTGGGGTAGTTAATGCGGGGAAAATAGGTTTAGTAATACTTTCACGTATATATTTCTAGCAAAACTTCAACACAACGTTATTTCACTTTGTGCAACATTCAATCACAATGGCGGCGTCCTACGGTATCTGCGCATTGCAAACTCAGTACAAAAATAACAATGCGACAATATTTGAACTTTAAATTGACAATTAATCTGCCCCATCCCCAGCAGGAGAAAGAGATCAAAATCAGCAGTGTGAAGAAAGAGTAAAGCAACAATGTCGCAAGCTTATGAAAAGTGAGGTGTTTTGGTGTGTGTTTGGACTTTAATTCACAGTATTCATGCCGAATTTATATTCCCAAATACAATATCCGTATTAAAAAATATTTAAAAAAAAAAAAAAAATCCGACCTACCGACCCTACCTTTTGAGGACCCTCTATGGACAAACAAACAACTTTTTTGTTGTTGGCCTAAACATGGACTCTAATGAAAGATGGCGAAAACGGGCTACTTGTGTTTGAGATGACCTGCCTAAGAAAAATACTAGGCATAAACAAGCTAGACAAAATCAGAAACACCACCATCAGACACACACTGGGACTCAAGCATACCATCATTGAGAAGATTTCCATCAAAAGACTGCGGTATTATGGACACGTCCAGCGTATGAACCCCAAAAGTTGCAATTGTTGGCACTTACAATGTAAATTGTGAAATACCCAGAGATAGACCATATAAGAGGTGGATGGATGGTATTTGGTCAGAGTGCATCAGCCTCCTTCGTTTGACATCCTTATCAGAAGCAAGCAGAAAGGCTCAAGACAGAAGGGAATGGCGTAAAATCTTGCGAAGGATGGCATCACTCAACCAAGTAAGAGTGGGCGCCATTAGGTAAGTAAGTAAGTATATAAGTCTAAACAACGATGAAATGTTGTTAAAAGTCTACCAAATACACGAATTATGTCGTTTTACTAATGGGAAATATATATGTACAGCTTCCTTTGAAAGGATTTTTAATTAAACTTTTGGAAATTCTAGTCCGCAAGGCTGTGATTTATTGCACCAAAATCGGTCGGTCAAATGAAATCCTGACTACATTAATATGAAATACGACATACATGATATTCGTCAATATTCTGATTGTACCACTCAGCTACAGTTCCTTTCCTAAAGGCTTCGATTTCATTTTGACGAAAAAGAAACATTCTTCGTTCGGCCTCGTTCCATTGTTCTGTAGATAATCCATTCACAAATAGCTTCTCTTCTGCAGTAAGAGTTAATAAGTCACTCTGAATGAGGCTGCAACTTAACTGATTACTTTTAAACATTTTAGCCATAATAAACGTGATATGTTAGACATGTACAATGTAAAAGACTTGTAAACGTGATCGTGTTTAGGGTTAGTGTTTAATGTATTCACGTGTGATTCACAATGGTCAATGGATTCAAAGACCATTATATCGAGGGATTAGTGCACCAAGGGTCCATCTGCAATAGCTGCCAGATGTTATCATATGTGGTAGCCTATAGCAGACCCATTGATATATAAACTGAAAGTAACACAGTGCAGCTATAGCAGATAAGATATTTTCCACTGACATTTCAGTTATGTGAATGAAAAGGCAATGTCTACAATGCCACATGTTGCTTAAACATGTTAAAGATATGACCTTGTGAAAACACAATCTAACAAAAAATGGCACCCATTGCAGACAGGACTTTGTTACACTAAAAAAAACACGTCGATATGGTGACTATACTGCCCGCCCACGACAAAATGAAGTATGGGACACTTCGATGTGTTTGTGATGGCAAAATTACAATTTTATGGTGATATTTCCATATTTTGTCAAACAATTAATTATGGTTTTTTTATTATATGTTATTTAATGTTTACATCTAGGCCTATAGCAGAAAATGTCGAAAGGATGACAGAAATGATGTTTATGTTATTAAATTGTTTAAATTGTGCAAAACTATGCGTACCATACTTCCTTTTGGCCCGTAACAATATACCTTTTTTGTATACTATGTACCTTTTTTAGAAAACGCCCCCCCCCCCCCCTACCCCTGTTTTCGGAAAACGACCCCTTCCCTATTGTGTAAAATGTAAAGCATTTTTTCGGGCTTGGACAAAATTATGTCAAAGATCAATCAATCATCGAGTGATTGATTGATTGATTGATTAATTGATTGATTGATTGATTGATTGATCTTGCTTGATTGGTCTTTGCTTGCAGTGAACCCGTTTGGATTTTATTTTATTTCTTCTATATGTATGTATATGTACAAAATACACACTGACATATTTCATCTGTGCTAATTTCATGATGCGGTATACACCAAATTAATCCGCACGTCGTATACGGTTTCGATAGGAGCCTATTGCGTCATTTAACGAACTCAAACCACAAATCGCGTAAGCCGAGAACCGCGCCATCTAGTTAATAGTGGAATAAGTACCGTGGGCGGTATGAGTAATAGATTAATATTAGAATGGGAAAAGTAATGGTAAATTTGACTAACAATATCGGTAACTTACTATATTATTTCATGCTTAAAATAACCTTGGCCTTGAGGTCAGAATCACAATATATATAATATATTCATGCTTGAATAACCAAATCCACAACACTGTGTACAATGGACAATACCATAGGGCTGCCATAGAGTTTACACACAAAACGGTCAAAACAGTGTCTTCTTGAAAGTCTTATATATTGAAAAATATAACTCATAGGCATCACAAACTGCACAGGTATTACAATCAATAACACATATACAGGGTGAGTCAAAAAAAGTGTACTCAACTTGAAGGATTTTTAAAAAGAAATGTGAGCATTTTTTCACCCAAATTATTTAATGGTAAACAAGACCTATTAATTAGCTTTAAAAAGAATTTTACTTGGTTAGAATTGGTTAAGAGAAACTCATTTTACGCGAATTTTACGCTTCACAGGCTGAAAAATAGGAGCCCATATACCCGTATTTTGGTGCTACATGAGATAGAACTTGTGCGCGCGCAAGCCAAGTGGTGCTGGCCGTGTTGTTTCTGTGATACGTAGTAGGGTTAGGGTTATAGAAGTGCACTGTGTTGTGTCATATTAACCCTAACCCTAGAACGTGGCAGTTGGGATGGAACGACGAACAGGGGGAGGGGGTTAAATAAAAAATGGGAAAGATTATGTCCGCCGGCCCCGGGAATTAAACCAGGGTCGGCCGCGTGACAGTCGAGAATTACAAAAGTAGTGTTGCCAGAAACTTTGCACTTTTTCGGTTTATTGACATTTAATTCATTGTGGAAAATAGGGATTTTGAGGATTTACTTTCATAGAAAATCCTGATAACGATTGATATGCGTTCGAATGATATTTGTATCAATTCAGCATTAAGTGGGACATGATTTGATAGTATTTAAACAACAGCGTTGCCCTCATGGAAGCTGTTGCTCATAACCTTTAGTAGGTCATATTAGTCGAATATGAACAGGGGGGTTCATGTGCACCTCCCCCAGTTCTCCACCAAACCAACTTTTGTGGGTGTCTTTCTAGGGTCCTTAAACACATTTTAGATGTTAAGAGTGAAAAAAACCCCGATGCTCTCCAGATATCCAAGATGGTGTCCAAAATGGCCGCCAAAACTGGGGTAATCTCATAAAATGACGTAATAGTAATCAAATTGTATGGTGAAAGTATAGTTTTAATAGTGGGATATAATAGACCACTATAGACACTCATATCCAGAACTTTTGCTTTTTTTACACACCTAAGTCCAAAAATTGTGAAATTCTATATATTGGCATATAAATAACATGTATGATTATAGTATAGTTTTAACAATTGGATGTATGTGTTAGGCCACTAAAAACTAATATCTAGTATTTTGATTTGTTAACCAAAATGGCCGCCAAATGAATGGTCAAAAGTGGTCAAAAAACCATGAAATAGCATAATATCAACCGAAATGTATGATAAAATATCATTTTAACGATTGGATGTATGTGATACACCCCTAGTAACTCATTTCCAGTATTCTTGCTCTGTTAACACAGTTCAAAATCCAAAATGGCCCCAAAATGGTTCCCGAAGTGGCTGCAAAATTTGTCAAATTCCATAAAATCGGACAATATCAACCTAAATGTATGGAAAAAAATGTAGTTTTAATGATGGGATGTATGTATGAGACCACTAGTAACTCATGTCTAGTAATTTTGCTTTGTTGACCTAATTAAAAATCCAAAGTGGCCCCCAAAATGGGTCCCAAAATGACTGAACAAATTGTCGAAATTCCATAAAATGGTATAATATTAACCAAAATGTATGATGAAAGTAAAGTTTTAACATTGGTATATATGTATTAGAACACTAGTAACTTACATGTATGTCCAATATAATTGCATTGTAATAATAAACTTTAAATCCCAGATGGCCACCAAGATGGCTGCTGTAAATGTAAATATAGTCTATATGACTGAGTGTATGATAATCCACAATAGATATTGTAAGAGTGTATTACATCATAATCATCAAATAGTATGTTCTAAACTGCTAAGCTTTTGCTTTTAGATATAAGGCCCATCCTCTGTGACAATTTTGATTCTGTATCACTTTCGAAAATGGCTTCCAGAGTGGTTAAGTTGATGTTAATGACCTAAAACAATTGTTTTGTATTGTAAATGACTATACTATGGTTCGGGAACCAATTTGGGGGCCATTTTGAATTTTGAACTGTGTTTAACAAATCAAAAATACTGGATTACTAGTGGTCTTACACATACATTCCATCGTTAAAATTATATTTTCATCATACATTTCGGTTGATATTATGCTATTTTATGGACTTTTGACCATTTTTGGCCATTAATTTGGAGGCCATTTCAATTTGGTTTTAAAGTATATTATTGACATAAAAAATACTAGATATGAGTTTTTTAATGGTCTAACATATACATCCCATTGTTAGAACTATACTCTAATCATACATGTTGGTTTATATATGCCAATATTATATGTAATTTTACCATTTTTGGCTGCCATTTTGGCGGCCATCTTGGATATCTGGAGAACATCAGGTTTTTGTTCACTGTTAACATCTAAAATGTGTTTAAGAGCCTTAAAATACACCCTCCAAAAGTTGGTTTGGTTTAATACTGGGGGTGATGCAAATGCACATGAACCCCCCCCCCCCCCTGTACATACCCCCCGACTAGTAGGGCTATAATGTGGATCACACTAGATGTTACCACCAAACTAGGTTAAAAGACGGGTTACAGGCAACAGTGTTGCAACAGTGTTTTATTTGTATCCCTGTATATTGTTATATGTTTAAATACTTTAGTCCAGGTCCAAAAGAAAATGATTGATATAAAAAAGTCACTTACCATATTCCATGTATATATATCAACTATTATAGGCCTAATATCAAGGTTTACATTAAAAAATCATGTCTCTGGCAACAATGACTACATTTAATGCCATTTAAGTATTTTTTCTTTCATTTCAACATTCATTTCATGTATTCTATCATAAATATGACCAATTTGTTATATAATTTGTCAATTAAGACTTCCTTTAATGTATAATATTTGGCCATTCATAACGGTTTTTTAAGCTAAAGTGCTAACTTTCCGGCAACACTGTTTCCGTGTACTTAAAATACCAAAACATTTTATTCCATGTTTATGTAGGTTGGTATCTTATCTACCAATTATGAAAGTAGCATTATCCACAAAGTGCCACTTTCGGCTTTATAGCCCCATTCAATACCCTATTTTTCGCTATGAGAAAATATGATGAAAACACCCCTATTTGAAATAATGGTTTGATCCAAAGTGGAACACACACACTTACATTTTAAAATCATTTTCTGAAAGAGTAAACATGGTTGTGCAATATGTGTAAAAGAAAAACTTCTACTCTATCCCCTTTAGATGTACCAGTGCTTCCAATTTACCTATGTTTCATTTCTTAAATAGTGTAAAAACTTGCAAAATTGGTTGGAAATCTTATTTTGGCCGTTACCATGGCAACCGACATCTGATATCCATATTTTTCTTCTATTTTTGTATTATATGTACCCATACCGACCCATGCATGAAGTATTGCCAAAATCAATTTTTTGAAGTCTGCCAACTTTTTAAAAATATCTTTGATTTTTAAGCGCTCATTGAGCGTGAACTCACACATTTGTTCGGTTTAAAAAATCAGATATTTTACAGAAATATTCATATCTACTAAACGGTACCATATATTGCCGTGATTCTTTTTGCAGATGATAGAAGTATGCCGAAATATAATATTTATTATTGTTCTCTTATTGTCCGTTCGGGGTTTTCATTTATATTGACATAATTTTAACGTTATTTATTTATTTTGTATTTACTTTCTTAATTGTTGATGTTTATTTAATTATTTATCAATCAATTAATAACTCGTTGTGTGTTATTATCGATTGAGCTAAACTTGTTACAAATGCCAGCCGTTATGTAATACAAATCAATGTGCCTGTATTATTATTATTGAAATAATGTTTCGGTGGTGTAGGAAATAGGAAAATCGATTCAAGGGCATGAGCCGACTGGCTTCTTATTTACATAACAATTGGCCTTTGCAGATCATGTTCATAGACTAGCTAGGGGCCATTCAATGTAGGCCTAGGAGTAGTAAACACAATTATATTTACAGGACATTCTTTATCGCAGTGAAATTGCAAAAGAAAAAAGTATCATTCAACATTCAATAAATATAGCGAACGATAAGCAATCCTGTCAATTTATAAAAACAAACAGTGTAATAGCAAAACAGAAAAGAAAACCATCCCCATCCGCAGGATTCGAACCACTGACCTCATGATTGTGAAGCCGGCGCTTTGACGTTTGAGCTATTGAAGGCTATACATAAACGTTTTGAAGAAAAACTTTACATAGGGTTCAAAATACAAACATCTCTTAAATCGGAGGCTAAAATGCTTTATATTTCGATTGGTGTGCATTTTTAATATGGGTTATCGCCCAAAAGTTGATTATATGCTGAAGGAGATTGTAATTCTGATTTCATTATAATGCATAACACTATTTTTTGAAACGATTCTAGACATTTCGTTCGTAAATAAATGTCACCATTACGTTTGATCGATTAAAATTCGCGGCAAATACTGCGCCGAACAATAGATGAATAGAGTGAGAGTAAACAACTATGCTACACTCGTGATGGAGCGGTAGCTTAATTCATATTTCTAGACGACCAGATACATTGATCGGCGGTGAACGTAAACATTTTATGATCGGATTTAAAAAGCTTATAAATAGTATTTCTTAAAGAATATAACACAACCTTCCTCGCGCTTTGATGTGTCTGCTTCACTAATTGCGTCATCGAGAGTACTACAATAGTTTTATTGTTAACGCCAGATAAGTAGAGAGGTTTCTAGTTAATCACCGATCTTTTTCCGATGCTTTTAACAATAGTAGAACGAAATACCGTTGGAAAAGCGTTGTAAAATCGCTAGAAAAATGCTTTAAAAGCACTGAGAGTTTAGATATGGACCCTTAGTTAGTTTTATTTGGCATATCAAGACACAGAGATACAATACATCAGATCAAATATACAAATCTTAAAAAATTACAACAATTAACAGTCGTATGTGTCTGTAACATAATTATCCCAATAATGATTTTGATTAATACTAAAATACTAAAATTAAAACAAGCTATGGCACACCGATCTTTGAGTAAAAACTTGGTGAGGGGGGGGGAGCGGTTGGAATAATGGAGGGGATCACAAAATAAAATTGGTACTTAAAAGGGGCGCGCACAAAAGAACCAAGTTTTTACAATTACAAGCTTCGTGCGCGGTTGAATCTAATAATGCTCGGTATCTTAGGCATACAGAGGGGGATCAAGAAAAAAATCACCATAATAAAAGGGGGGGTCAAGAAAAGAATTAGCGGTGTTTGGGGGATCAAGAAGAAGAAAAAATGTCCGAGGCTCAAACATTTCCAACCCACCCCCACCAAAGTATTTATGAACACTCCCTAAAGAACTTTCATATCGCGAATTTAAAAACAAGCGAAATGGATGAAATTCGACAAAGCGCGAACATATAATCGCACGACAATGGACCCACGTCACATGAGGTTGAGCTCGGGTAAAGTACGCGAGCTCAACCTCATTTCAGAACGGTGCAAAGGTCAACCGTGGTGCGCACTACGTAATCTCGACCTCACGGCTCTGATTGGTTGGTGCACAAACGTGACAATTGTCAATTCTTACACATATTGTTTTCTCTCTTATTGCTTATAATGAAATTTATGATTGTATTTTCTGCGAATAAACATCACAGAATTTTACTAAATCATAATGAAATTAAATGTTCATCCTGAAGCATTTCATGCTATTCTGTTCACTTGTCATTAACACGGTGTCAAGCCATGTCATTCTATTTAAGAATGATAAAAAACTCAGAAAATAAGTTGGCGGAGCAGACCCCGACAGTTTATTTCAACATATTCAAACCACGATTTTGAAGTAATTAGGAATCATATGGCTCTGTAAAATGTTTACGATATATGATCAAAAATGCAAATCTGCAAGAAATTCTGCTTTCTAAGAAAAATTCCAAGATAGAGGATGTCACTTGGAAAAGATCGCATAATAATTAATATTGACTTGAATTTTGGAACATGGCTTTATTTATGATGTGTCTTCATGTAGAATAGTAAACACCATGTGAACAAATTGGGTCACCCATCGTTAACCGGAGATCCCCCACTTACCCCTCCACCCAGTCAGCTCAAGCCCCACCCTATTTTGTCCCCCACTTACCCCTCCACCCAGTCAGCTCAAGCCCCACCCTATTTTGTCCCCCACTTACCCCTCCACCCAGTCAGCTCAAGCCCCACCCTATTTTGTCCCTAAACAATCGAAAATGTTGACTTATATATAATGTAAAAATTACTTCTGGTCTGAAATATCTAAAGAACAATTTAATCTAATTTCGGGTAATTTTTACAATAAAAGCCAAAATATCTGCATGCTTCGGGTGCACTTTTGCGAACCAATATTTTGGTCTTGATCCCCACAGTTTTTTATTTGCTGTTGCCGCCATTGCATGTAAACCCAATTAGTTTGACCTTTACTTTTAACATATTTTGATAATGTACACTGTTCCATCCTCCATACGATAATGATATACGACACGTTCCTTTTGAACCGATTTAAACGTCCCATCTTCCAGACCTGCTTGAATCATTGCATCCAGTTTTTCACCAAATTGCTCGAATTTGTACCAGAAATCTGCTATATTGAAGATGATTAGACCACCTATGGACAGAAAACAGTGGATTCTTCATAAATAGTCGATCAAAGAGTTTTATAGTTTGATCAGTTCCAGCGAATTAACAGAAGAGTGTAGGCGCACATGAATGCCACCAGCGCATTGTGCATTGAATGCGTGATGTGTGCATTCGGAGAAAATCGCGTGCGTATGGCCAACTTTGCGCGAGTACGCTTGGATCACTTTTCCCCGCGGAGAGATCAAAACCGAATATAGCTCGCCAACTTGTAACTAATTAAACTATAGCATCGCTTGTTTGAATCAAATGCTTATGTAAAACTGATAGTTGTAATGTTTTGAGAAATATAAATTACCATATTCAGATTTCTGGATGTAGCAAATGATGCCAGTCTTAATTTAAAATTAAAAAAATCTGTTATTATCTATATTGCAGACACACCACACCCACACCCCTACCATAAGTCTCCCCTACACACCCCCACTCCTCCCCATACACAAAAGCAAAAACAAATTATGGCACTATATTGTTTTATCACATAGTTTGGAGTATCAATTTTTAATATAGCTAGCTCCCTTTATAGGTTTTATTTTTTTAATTTTGGAAAGTTTCATCAGCTGTTTGTTTTTAAACAGTGACATGATTGTTTGTTTAGTTATTTGTTTGATTAAATGGTCAATCCAACGGAAAGACTATAGGTTCTTATATTCTTGCTTTAGCCAAGTCCCAAGCACATTAGACAACCAAGGCACCATGAAGTGGGTCATCAATTCTCATATAAACGGCCGTTTATATGACAACATGTCAGGGCGGGGCTAAGGTTAAAGTCAATAAAACCATCGAGCGGTGCCTCGATACACTCGAATTGTCGGCAGTGTTTATTTGATTGCGTAATTGCTGTATAGACTCAACAAGCGAAAAGTAAATACACCGAAATGACCCGGAATATGGTGACGTGGTTTCCACATGCAAGTTTCCGCACGAACTGACCGTGTAAACAGACAAACAAACAAGTAACCCAACAAACAAACAAACAAACAAAGTGGGAATTATTACAGATTTAGCGTTCAGCCATTGTTTAAAACCAAAGATGGATCAAACATTTTGATTTGAAAATCTGAATTCAAATTTAAGATTTTTAATATTTCTTAGCCCTCACCTGGTTTTACGATCCGTGCCAACTGAGGAAAATGTTCCAATATAAGTCCATATACATACACACTACCAGACAGAACGGCACAGTCGTATGTGTCTGTAACATAAACCACACAAATATGGATTGTGAATTCAAAATGGTTACATAAACCACACAAATATGAATTGTGAATACAAAATGGTTACATAAACCACACAAATATGGATTGTGAATACAAAATGGTTACATAAACCACACAAATATGAATTGTGAATACAAAATGGTTACATAAACCACACAAATATGTATTGTGAATACAAAATAGTTACATAAACCACACAAATATGAATTGTGAAAACAAAATGGTTACATAAACCACACAAATATGTATTGTGAATACAAAATGGTTACATAAACCACACAAATATGAATTGTGAATACAAAATGGTTACATAAACCACACAAATATGAATTGTGAATACAAAATGGTTACATAAACCACACAAATATGGATTGCGAATACAAAATGGTTACATAAACCACACAAATATGAATTGTGAATACAAAATGGTTACATAAACCACACAAATATGAATTGTGAATACAAAATGGTTACATAAACCACACAAATATGGATTGTGAATACAAAATGGTTACATAAACCACACAAATATGAATTGTGAATACAAAATGGTTACATAAACCACACAAATATGAATTGTGAATACAAAATGGTTACATAAACCACACAAATATGAATTGTGAATACAAAATGGTTACATAAACCACACAAATATGAATTGTGAATACAAAATGGTTACATAAACCACACAAATATGAATTGTGAATACAAAATGGTTACATAAACCACACAAATATGAATTGTGAATACAAAATGGTTACATAAACCACACAAATATGAATTGTGAATACAAAATGGTTACATAAACCACACAAATATGAATTGTGAATACAAAATGGTTACATAAACCACACAAATATGGATTGCGAATACAAAATGGTTACATAAACCACACAAATATGAATTGTGAATACAAAATGGTTACATAAACCACACAAATATGAATTGTGAATACAAAATGGTTACATAAACCACACAAATATGGATTGTGAATACAAAATGGTTACATAAACCACACAAATATGAATTGTGAATACAAAATGGTTACATAAACCACACAAATATGAATTGTGAATACAAAATGGTTACATAAACCACACAAATATGAATTGTGAATACAAAATGGTTACATAAACCACACAAATATGAATTGTGAATACAAAATGGTTACATAAACCACACAAATATGAATTGTGAATACAAAATGGTTACATAAACCACACAAATATGAATTGTGAATACAAAATGGTTACATAAACCACACAAATATGTATTGTGAATACAAAACGGTTCCCTTAACTTTAAACTTTGACGCCCATATGGATCAACCTTTGACCCCCATAGATCTTTTCAGCCACAGCCACCACTAATTACAAAATGATTGTTTCCATTGCAATGCATTTCACTAAGCTCCTCTAATCTCCATTCTATGCAAATTAGCTTCCGCCATAAGGGTCAAATGACAAAAATAATCGGATTATACTGTTATACAAATCAAACTGTTCCTATGATAATAAGGAACCAAAAAGAGTCAACGGTTCTATTTCCACCCGATGTTTAGTTTCTGAGATATACAGGGTGTATCAAAAAAATTAGGACACTTTTTGATTAAGGTTTAAATCCTTGTTAAATCACTGAAGCATGACCCATTTGTATTAAAATGTAAAGTACAACCGATAAAGATAAAATCCTGAAGAGATGAGAAAAATCCATAATTAATTGAGGAAATTGTGACCTATTAGGCAAAGCAATCTATTTTGTAGTATGTACAATGGTCATTCACACAGTAACAGTAGAGTAACATGAACGCGCACACTATTTATGCCAATATCATGGTAATGAACCATCTACAGTGGGTTCGAGAACTTTTTGATTTGCACAGAATATGCATGCATTTGATTTGTGGATTATGTAGCCAGTATTGATTTGTGCCAGAATTAAATGGATTACCAAACTAATCTTTGCTATTGACTGATAGATTATTGTCTATGTTTATAATTATTGTAACGTATTGAAACGTAAACCATGTTATTTACTTGTCTATATATATACAGGTAAATCCCATTGTACAAACCAGTAAATGACATGGTTTACGCAAATTATGCTAGTTTTCTTATTTTTCATCGGATTGATCTCATATTTTCAGGATATCATAATAATTAATTGGGCTTTACATTGAGACTAAATTGGTCATGGTCCAATGATTATAACAAGTATTACACCGTCATGAAAAAGTGTCCTAATTTTTTTGATACACCCTGTAGGGCAGAATAGGTCAAATGTCAACATTTTTCTCAAATTCCTAGTACAAGGTCAAATATTCAAAAAGCACCGAGTGTAATGAATGGTCTCAAATTGTTGAAATAGTTACAAGTCATGTAAGGTCAGCGTCTAGCAGTATTATTCAGTAATTGGTCAGGATGCTATACGGCTATTGCTCCTAGACACTAAGATTACAAAGAAAAAGGACGCACACGCAAAGATAACATGGAGCGTTAATCCGCCACATACCGGAAATTCATTTATTTTAGATTTATAAATGGTCAAATCTCACTCCTGCCAAATGGAGTTGATAGATGCACTTTTATAGTGCACTTAGTGATATTTTGTCAAATTACGTATTACGTAATATTTGGACCTAAAAGGTCCCATTAATCAATTGCCTGAAAGGTCACATTAATACATTAATCAATTGTGTCAATAAATTTATAGTCCATATTAACACATTATGTATTTGCACATTTAAAATGTACTTCATGAAATTCTATTGTGTCTATAAAATTAATGTTCGTAGTGACACATAGTATTATATTGTGAGAATCCAGACCATCAAAATTGGCCATTCTGCTCAATTGTTATCCGTAGAAAACACAATTGTAAAGTTCATTATCTGACATCAAATTACCAAATTTACTCAAATAATGACAAATGAAAATATTGGACGAATATATATATAATATTTTCCCACGCCATAGCGGTATTCATAAACAGAGATCAAGATTAAATTTATCTGAGCGCCCGGAGGAGCGAACTTTTCCCAACCACCCCAGATTAAGAAATCTCGGAGAATCTAGCTTGACCTACAAGGCTGACACCTGTTTATTAACAAAAGCCGGGAAAGCTGACAGCAAATCTCCCAACCACTCTTCTACTGAAAGTAGAAGAGGTAATTTAATAGACATTTGTCAAATGTGTATTGTCTCTGAAAAGCAAATATTAAATGAACATAAAAGAATGATGTGACTCGGGTGATCAAAAAGGTGTATACCAAACTGCCAAACAAGGGCCTATGAGGGGACTTGCCCAGACCCCCCCCCCGGCGAGAGAGCATAAAGAAGTTAATTTTGCAAATTTAATCAGAAGGGGTGGTAAAGGTCAACGCCTGTGGAAACTCATTGAAATAAAGAAGGGCCATTTGCAGAGATTGTCTCAAAACATCATTGCCTTTGGGAGACATGTGCAGCCCATCATACCTGTACAGCGACTTATCTGAAGGGTGGATAACTTTATAATGACGGACCACATGTGCCTTACCTATAGACCTGCAAACTTTGAAAGCGTACTTGTGATGACGCATGATTTGCCACCACCTGCCTTGGACTCATCATGGTCATGATGGTAGTAACGCCTGAGCAATATATCTGACCAAATGATTCGTGTGTGGGGTAAAAGATTACGTACCATGGTCAGCGAATCAAGAACGCGTTGTCTTATGTCAAATATGGGGACAGTGTGCAAATCACAAGTACCTGCATGCATTATAATAGTGGAGGGAAATGGATGATGACACAAGTTATATTGTAACATCTCTACCGCTCTACTTAGCTTGGCACCACCCTCACCAATCCAAAAAGTTGCACCACCACCTTTAAGTTGTGTTTTGTATTTGCCGGCCCAATCAACAAAGCTGTCGCCAACGATCCAAGTGCGACCTGTGCAATAAAATTTGTTTTATGAAGAAAAAAAAGAAGAAAAAAGGAAAACACAAGCAAAACAAAAAGGGAAGAAAAAAAGCAAAAAATATATAAATCAATAATTTAAGTAAATTAGCATATATTTTGAAATAAGAATAAAGAATACCTGACGACCTGCCTACAAGGCCCAAGCATTTGAGTGAATAATACGATGTGGCCTGATGTAAAGCATCACAGCTGACGATTGCCAACGCCCCATTGATTTAATGGAATCCACAGGAATACCCCCAACAGCGGCAGCTGTAGCCGCCCCAATCCTAAAGCTATGAGGGGAAAAATGCCTGTGTTCTAAGCCTATTGAACTGATACCTTTCTTTAATAAGCTGGCAAACTGATAACGTGTGAGGGGGGACGAGCAAAAATGAATAAACAGAGGGCCCTCACCAATCGGTCTGATGCGTAAGTACTCCGACATAGCTTTGACAGGACATAACAAGTCACTGCTGCCTTGTTCAAAACGAAGAGTTACGGACTCCCCTCTTTGGTCAGTTTTAGAAAACCTTATCACCACATCCATGAAACCCTTATTGATAGTATTAACGTCCTTGCAGTTCAAAATGCGAGATAAGTCAGAGTTTTTGGAAATAGCTGTGAATTCACCCACCCTCAAAAAACCAAAAAATGCTAAAAGAAAAGCTGCCCTAAATAATGACACCTCAAACATTGAGGTACAAATACCTTGCAATGATTGGCACACTTGTCTCAAAATAGGAATAGTGATGGGAGATCTACTGTCGGGTAGCCCATTTGAACGCCGGGAACCCTCCCTAAGTTTTGAAATCACAAAATTGTCTGTAGGATCTACCCAACCATTAACATTGTGAGCAAATGCGACTGATGCTAAATAGGTGCCAATTGTGGAAGGAGCTTTCCCTTCAATTGACAAATGAGAGATAAAAGCAATGATGTGAGTAGTTGGAGCGGGCCATGCGCAGGTAACACCATGACGCGAGCGAAAAAGATCAACACTTTCAACTCCGCGGCGATAGGTCGCAAGAGAGCTCCTAGCCATAGACGCATGAATTAGCCTTTGAGCTTCGATCTCTAAAGGGTCCAAAGGAATTCCGGAACTAGAGCGCCCACCGGCGACGAACCTGGCGCAGCTTCCCAAAAGCGATCCATCTGAAAGCGTGATAATGCATCAGCAATGTTATTATTTACGCCAGGAATGTGACGCGCTGAAAAAGCAACATTGAATTTGAGACATTGAAGAACAAAATATCGAACTAACTTCATGATCTCGGGGCATTTTGATGATTGTTTATTGATTATAGCTACAACAGCTGCATTATCTGATCGTATAATCACGCGCTTTCCTTTCAATAACACTCCCCAAACAACTATTGCAACAACTACAGGGAAAAACTCTAGCCAAGCAATGGAACGCTTTGCCAATTTGCATTTTGCAGGCCAGTGACCTTGAAACCAGTCACCTCGAAAAAAAACCCCGAAACCTATCTCACAACTTGCATCCAGTCAATAGTTAGGTCACCCAAGCCCTATATGAAAGCTATGAAGATTGTTAAACGGGGTCAGTCGTCACAAACATGCACAAACACAATAGCCAAACGACCTTGCTTTTGTCAACACTCCCTACACAGAGGACTGCAGTGCAAATCTCTACGATTTTCGCTATGTAATCTCTATGGCGGATTTCATTCCGTTGTATGAAGCTATGATGTTTGCGTGGTCTTCGCTATCTCCAAGCAGATAGAGCAATACGTACATGGACTTTTTTGTAGACGAGGGTTCATTTCATGATTTGGTGAGGTTTAGAATGAGTTAGGATTCCTGTAATTTCGAAGACCACAGATTTTCAAAACGTGAATTTTCCAACATTTTACGACATCAATTTGGTCACAAAACGTGTTTAATACTATACATTTTACCGTTCTGCAGATGCTAATGACCCTCCTCTAAAATTCTACATGATTTTTAACACGTTTCTCAGTTTTTGAGATGCCCAAATAGACCATTTTCCGAAGCTATCTCTAGCAAATATTGCAGTCACTGATACTCCATTGTTTTCTTGCGTATAACAAAATCTGACACGCAGCGTGACCTCCCTGCTGGCTGCATCAGTAAAAAGTTGTAAATCGCGATCTTCGCACCAAAACTGCTCTGGGATAATCGCACTACCGTTGAAGCTGCGCAAAAAAATGAGCCACATTTTCAAATCGCAAAGAGCCCCTTTTGTGATACGAATTTTGTGCCAAGGTTGTTTGGCGCCACATGACAAATCTATGAGACGGCGCAAAAATGCCCGACCAGGGTTAACCGCCTTACAAACAAAAGAAAGAGATCCTATAACTGATTGAAGTTCGCGGAGCGTGACTTTGGATGAATTATGTACAGACTGAACCTTATTAGGGTCCATATCCAAACTCTCAGTGCTTTTAAAGCATTTTTCTAGCGATTTAAAAGCGCTTTTCCAACGGTATTTCGTTCTATTGTTAAAAGCATCGGAAAAAGATCGGTGATTAACTAGAAACCTCTCTACTTATCTGGCGTTAACAATAGAACTATTGTAGTACTCTCGATGGCTGCATTAGTGAAGCAGACAGATCAAAGGCGCAAGGAAGGTTGTGTTATATTCTTTAAGAAATACTATATTATAGTATTTCTTAGTCGGGCATCGTTTTTTCTCAAATGTTGCTTGCATATTGCCTTTGCTGTCGCCTTTAATACATGTGCTGTTACTTGAACTTGGAACCAACGTTTAATTTGAACTGTCTATTTTCAATAAAAAATACTCCAATACGGGAAAAAAATCAGAAAAGCTCACAGACAACAAATAAGAACATCATTTTACTCGACCTAGAATTTCAATCAACGGATTTCAATCATCGGCAAAACCCGATGATGTGAGTGACGTCATTTAATGAGCTCATTAGCATAATTTATGTCCGTGAAATATACAATAGGGTTTTGGTAGTGCACCACCTGGCGAACAGAATCGATCTCAAGGCCTAGATACACTAATTTAGTGGTAGGGGCAACCGACTTATCTTTGGCTAATGGAACGCCTAACTCCCTACACACCTTATTGAAACTGTCAACTATGTGTTGACATGACAACCCACCCTCAGAAGCGGAAACGAAAATGAAATCGTCACAATAATGACTTATATTATCTGAGCCCGACTCCCTTTTTCCTGCCCACTCAAGAAAGGTGGAAAAGGTTTCAAAATAAAATGGGGAACATGACGCCCCCATCGGAAGGGATTTGTCAACGAAAAAATAATCGCTAAGTTTAATTCCGAGGAGTTCAAAATCACTAGGTGAAATAGGTAATAGACGAAAAGCTGACTCAACATCCGCCTTCGCCATCAAGGCGCCCTTCCCATTTCTTGACACTAGTTTTACCGCATCATCAAATGTTGCATAACGGACTGTGCACAATGCCTTGTTAATACCATCGTTAATAGAACCGCCCTCAGGAAATTGGGCGAACACTGTCCATGGAGTCGTAAACAAATTGTTTCCGTTTGCTGCCGTGGAATTTGCTGTTTTTTACCATATAGACTAGATATGAAGTCGTTATAATTCCAGTTAAATAAGCCCTCATAATGCCAAGATCAAGGGGAAGGAGAACTGAGCAAGCCGAAAGCCGGAAATCAGGTGAAAAATATCGGCGAGTTTATTCTACTGATACGGCAGACGAAGAGGGTGCCGAATTCAACAGACTTAACATGGACGCTGTTGGCGTTGAGCGCAGCGGAGACCATGATGATATGAACGACATGAAAGATAAGCTTAACGCCATTATGAGTAAGTTAGACAAGTTAAGTCTTTTGGATAGTATTGACAATAAACTGGACAAACTGGAGAACGAAATGATAACTATGAACAAGAAAGTGGAAGACCTTGAGCAGAGCCAAGAGATAATAAATGCTGAACTTAAAGAAAAGGTGGATAAGACAGACTACAATAAGCTAGCTGCGCAAGTCGATGACCTTATAAACAGATCAAAACGTAACAATTTGGTTTTATTCAATGTACCTGAGGGTGCAGAAGGGGAATTGAAATGTACTGACTTCGTACGCAAGCTGTTCCGTGAGAACCTTAAAGTTACAGAAGCTATAGATATTGAGAGGGCTCACCGCACGCCAACATATATTGATAAGCCTAGAGCTAAACCCAGACCAATCATAATTGCCTTTTTAAGATTCGCACAACGACAGCAAGTTCTGCGAGCAGCTAAGAATCTAAAAGAATACCCCCTCTCTGGTGCAAAGATAATTGTAGCAGAGGATCTCAGCAAGACCTTGCAAGAAGCCAGAAAAAACTGTGGAGAAAGAGATGGGAACTGTTGCAAGAGGATCCAAGCAGGAAAGTCTTCGTAAATTTCCCCGCTACCCTCCGGGTGGTGAATCCGGATGGTACTTTCTACAACAAAAAAGCGAGTGATTTCTAAATCAACTTTTGGTTCTTCTTTTCTTCGTGTGTCTCCACGCAAATCTTCTTTGTAAATACAAATAACTGACAGTAAAGTAAGTGACTAAAGTGACTTCAAGTGTTCATATTTATTTCCACGAGAGCGTACGGAACATTGGATATGTGTCCATAAAATCCAGATATATTCCCTTGCAGAGCAGAACTTTCATAAAACCATGGTTATGGTCTATGCAAGGAAGTTAATGTTGTTTTGTTATTATTGTGTAAAAAACTACAAGTTCTCGCTGTCTTCGTCTCTTCATGTGATACCATCAATGGTGCTTATATTGTGTGACTCTACAAAACTCATTTATGACTGATTTAAAGTTTGTGACTTTGAATGCTAAAGGGCTTCGCGATAAGAATAAGAGACATGAATGTTTCCTTTGGCTACGTGAAAAGAAGCCGGCAATAATTTTTCTACAAGAGACTCATAGTGTTTTAAATGATGTTAAATGTTGGACAAATGAGTGGGGAGGTAAAACTCTCTGGAGCCATGGTAGTAGTAATAGCAAAGGTACTGCAATTTTATTTAATAGTTGTTTAGCCTTTTCCATTCTAAAGTATAACTGTGATCCAAATGGCCGTTTTGTTATAGCTGATATTAATGTGTCTGGTAAAATATTTACGGTATGTAATATTTATGCACCAAACGATGATTGCCCACAATGTTTTAAACAGATTGATATTATTCTTAACCAATTTAAGTGTGATTCACTCATTTTTGGTGGCGATTATAATTGTGTGCTTAATTTAATATTGGATAAAAAAGGTGGTAGAATGCAGACTAATTTTAAGGCACAGAAAGAAATTTTGGATATGATGAAGAGAAGGTGTCTGATTGATATTTGGCGGGATAATAATCCTAACAGTAAATGTTACACATGGAGGTCAAATACAAGCCCACCAATTTTATGCCGTTTAGATTATTTTTTAATTAGCAAGACTCTTAAAGGGTGTGTTGAAAATAGTTTAATTTTAAATGGGTATAGGACTGATCACAGTATGGTTTCATTGTTGTTGAATGATAATTACGAGAAGCCTGGCAAAGGTCTATGGAAGTTAAATGTTTCTTTATTGAATGACATCGAATATGTTAATATGATAAAGGACAATATTGATATCGTTACCAATGATAATAAGGAGGCAGATCCACAGCTTTTATGGGAGACTGTCAAATGTGTCATTAGAGGAGACACTATAAGGTATTCCAAGAAAAAAGCCAGGGAGCGCAACAAAAATGAGAATGATCTTGAAAAGGAGATTAATAGACTTGAAAAATTGTATGGTCATTTCATGAATCCTCAAGACCTTGTTGTTTTGAATACCAAGAAAATGGAGTTGGAATCCATCTATGACCATAAAGCTAAAGGTGCAATGATTAGAAGTAAAGCTAAATGGGTCGAAGATGGTGAGAAGAACTCTAGTTATTTTTTAAATCTTGAGAAGCGGAATTTTTCAAAAAAAAATGTTAGCCGGTTAAGGATTGATAGCGGTGATGTAATAACTGATAGTGATTTAATTCTTAATGAAGAAGTTGATTTTTATTCGAAGTTGTATACAAGCAATATTGACTATAGTATAGATGAAAACATTCTTCATAAAATTGATATCACTGTAGATGACATTCCTAAAATATCAAGTGACGAGGCGAACATGTGTGAAGGTGTTATTTCGATTGGTGAATGTGTAAATGTTATTAAATCTATGCCAAATGGTAAAAGTCCAGGGTCAGATGGATACCCAATTGAATTTTACAAAATATTTTGGAACCAGATTAGTCCAATTTTAGTTAAGTCGTTTAATAGCGCTTTTCAATCTGGTCAGCTATCTGTAAGTCAAAGAAGAGGGGTCATAACTTTAATTCCCAAAGATGGTAAGGACGAGGAGCTGTTAAAGAATTGGAGACCTATTACACTACTCAATGTTGATTACAAAATAGCTACCAAAGTGATTGCAAATAGATTAAAGAAGGTATTAAGCTCTGTAATTTCTAATGATCAAACAGGTTTCTTATCCAACAGGTATATTGGTGAAAATGTGCGGCTAGTTCTTGACATAATTGAATATGCAGATGTAAACAATATGCCTGGTACCCTTTTCTTCATTGATTTTGAAAAAGCCTATGATAAATTAGAGTGGAAGTATGTTCAAAAATGCCTGGAGTACTTTGGTTTTGGTAATGAGTTGAGAAAATGGATAGGATTTTTTTATGCGCAAATTAATAGTTGTGTAATTAATAATGGTCATGTCTCCAGATATTTTGATTTATCTCGTGGTGTGCGGCAAGGATGCCCGCTGAGTTGCTATATTTTCATTTTATGTGCAGAATTGATGGCTATTTCTATCAGAAATAACAATGATATTAAAGGTCTACAAATTGATAATGAGACTCACGTAAAAATAACCCAATTTGCTGATGACACCACAATTATTTTAGATGGTTCAAAAAAATCAATTTTGAAAGCAATTAAAGTTGTGAATAATTTTGGGTCCATATCTGGTTTACATTTAAATGTTGATAAATCTGTGTTCTTAAACATTGGTTCATTGAAGAATGATAATGAGAATACTTTTCTTGATGAGAAGTATAAGTTTACTAAAGGTCCGATTAGATTTCTTGGTGTTATGATCTCACTTAACAGAAATGAGCTTTCTGAGCTTAATTTCGAGCCACAGTGTAAGAAATTGAGCTCCATTCTTAATATCTGGTCCCAACGTGATCTCACGCCAATTGGTAAAATAACAATTATTAAATCTTTAGCTTTGTCCCAGTTGACTTATTTGTTTTCTATTTTGCCAAATCCATCAATGAATTTTGTTAAGAAGGTTGAGAAAATCTTGTTCAAATTTATTTGGAACGGGAAACCAGATAAAATCAAACGGGACGTACTGTACTGTAATAAAGAGAATGGTGGTCTGAAAATGACAAATATTTACCATTTTATTGATTCTCTAAATATTGCCTGGGTTAAAAGATTTTTGAATAGTGAGAATTAAGGGAAGTGGAAAATTTTGTTTAAGAATGAATTGTCAAAAGTTGGTGGTGATTGGATATGGTCATGTAAACCTGCAGCTCATTCTGATTTTAATTATGATAAAATTTGTATCACATTTCTAAAAGATGTTTTGAAGTCCTGGTTTAAGTTAAGAAATGCTTGTCAAGGTAATATTGATGATGTTTTATGGTATAACTCATATATAAAAATTAACAAAAAAACTGTGTATTTTAAATCATGGAGCATCAAAGGTGTTAATTTTATCTCTGATTTAATTCATGATAAACATTGGATGCCATATATTGACTTCAAGAAGAAGTATGACATTGATTGTAATGTTTTGAAATACTTGGGTCTGATTAATGTGATCTCCAAACACTATAAAGGCTATCTGACAAAATGTAAACAAAGCCAGACACCCAAGGTATTGATTGACCTGGACAATGCAGTGAAAGGAAGCCAATTTGCATATAAATTGTTGAACCAGAGTAATATCACACCTACCGCTCAGCACAAGTGGGTAGAGGAGTTTGGTAGTGTTACTGATAATAAAATCAATTGGAATGAAGTTTACTCTTTACCTTATAAGTGCACAATTGATGCACATTCTCATTATTTCCAGTACAGATTTATTCATAGGATTCTACCAACTAATGTGTTTCTTTTTAAAATTGGTATAGTTGAGAGTGATAAATGTACTTTCTGTAAGGATGAGAAGGAAACTGTCAAACATTTAATGTGGTTGTGTGTTTTGGCTTCTTCCTTTTGGAAGGAAGTAATCAAATGGTTAAATGATTTGAAATTCCAAATTACTATTTCATATATCACTGTTTGTCTTGGGTATTATGAGGTAAACAATACCAATTTCATTAATATGATTATCATATTGGCTAAGAAGTACATTTATAGGTGTCGAGTTCAAGAATCAAGGTTGGTTTTTATACAATTTAAAGAATGGGTCTTTTCTGTGCAAAAAGTTGAAAAACAAATTGCCATGAGTAAAGGAAAGCTGGGAGGCCATATTAAAAAATGGGAGCCTTTATTGTAAAATAATTCTGTATTTATTATTGAGTATTTATAGTGAATGTTGTCATTACAAAATACCGATTGATGGTGTGTGTTTTTTTTGTGTGTGTGTGTATGTACATGTACATTGTTTATTATATTGTCTTTTTATGTTGAGAGCTTGTAAATAAATAAAGACCCTCACGGGCATGAAATTGAAAAAAGAACCGCCCTCAGGGTGAGATAAATGTTGAATTAACCGAAATTTTCCAACAACTGATTTCGGAACCAAACCTATCGGTGAAACAATGAGATTGGGATAAGGACTGGTATTAAAGGGGCCCGCCATCCGCCTGAGATTAACCTCCTTCAATAATTTATCTTGGGCCGCTAAAGGTTTAAGATCTATTGATTTCAAATTTGGGCCCACCCTTGGATGTCTCTCACCCTCAAAACCCAACTTAAAACCCTTTGAAAAACCCTCCCTGATTATGTTAGCAGCCTTTTTGTTTGGATAGTCAATGTTGACAGGAGTAGGATAAGGACAACAAAGACAATTAAAGGTACCAGAACCTACAAATTGATTAATCCCTAACTTTTTACAAGCGTTAAAGTGTACAACACTATTTTTGCCACCTCTTTTGCATGATGATGCCCCGTGCCCCCCGGTACTGCACAGTTGGCAAACATGGTTGAATTTGCAAGGGGAACGGGAGCAGCCACCTTTTCTGTTGAACGCAAAGCATGACCCATTTGTGCGCTGACCCGACCCCCCTCTGCCAGAGCCACGAAAAGACTGACCACCCCGATTTGCCCTAGCAGTATTTAGAGGTACAGATGGAGATGGGACTGCGATATAGAGGTTCCACAATTCACCATCCATTGAAGCCCAAGATTTGTGAGGTCGCATTTGTTTGCGTAAGCGAAATTGAGTGTCATATTGCCTCCAACCATAACCTTGAAATCTAGCAGCGGCAGTTCTGATAATCTGGCCATATTTCAAAAGATCTTGGGTGTGAGCGGGATGAGCAGCCAAATAAACTGCTGCATAGATAAAGAAGGCATTAGTCCATGAATGTATGGATGAATTTTTTTGATGATTTTTAGCCTGACTCATCACCAATTGGCCCATATTATTTATCTCCAAGACGGGAGATTCAATTGGACTGGAAATAGCCTCCCCTTTATCAAGTAAGAGGCCAAAATCAATGTACTCGCCCTTGACAATTCTATCACGCAATTGATGTGGGAGGCATTCGCCCAAGGGGCTGCATATGGATGTTAATGCATGAGGGGTAGGATACTCGGGTACACTGAAACTGGACATGTTATTGTTACCCATACTTAGCCCATAACCATTATTAACAGGTGTACATGACTGACTTGCATTCGAGCGATTGAACGTGTTATTATTCATACTACTAGTAGAATTATAGGACATGGAATTGATATTATTATCAGTAGATTGGGAAGTAGGTTGTAAACCAACTCCTCCGGCCAAAACCCTCCCAAAATTATTTAAACATTTTTGGAGATGTTTCCCGGTATGAAACAGAAACGATATGACTAGAAAATGGAGAACAAGGGGAAGGTCAAAATTGCTTTGATCCGCGTGAATAAACAACAAAGCAAATTTCGCGGTATGGCATGCAGACGCGATCCAAATTCCAAAAATATTTCAAAACTGTCAAACTTATTGTATTTCATCACCATATTTGGAATCACCATGAGAAATGCATTAAGTCAAATACAAAAAAGTTTCTGAACAATCTGTTTTTTATAAGGCCCAATGGTAAAACAATAGCCGCGTGGAAAGTGTTTTACTTTGACCCAATGTTGCATGTTTTCCTTGAACGAATGTTATGATATCGTTACTTGTTTACTGGTGTTTTTGTTTTTGTTTACAAAAAGGTAGCCACTGTTATAATGCTATAGACGAAATATATATAGAGATTGCCACTTTTCTATTTTGAGAGTAGGTGCCTCTTTCCTACTTGGGAAATAGGTGGCTCTGAAAAGAGCCTAAAATACGTTGTTTCGAAAGTAGGTGCCCCTTTTCTACTTCAGAAAGATTGATGGCTTTAAAAAGAACCGTTCAGGTGGAGTGCCCCGTTGTAGCAAGCATATTTACCGTTCTCAATACTGTTTGGTTGATCCGGATGTATAGGCTCTAGGTACATGTTATCATACACATTGCTAGGTTGACAAGCAGCCATGCTTTGTAACGGTTCTAGACCATCCACGTTTAGGAAGCCACATTTCATGAGCTTAAAAGATAGAACAGTATAATGTATTAAAACACTTTCCACGCAGCAGGCGACTGCAGATGACAGTTCCAAAGTTTTACAAATGTTTCAAAAATATCAAAACTACTGAATTTCAGTACCAACTGTTTTGGAATCACCTTGAGAAATACATTAAAATAAGTACAAACATGCCTTGTATTGGTTCAGTAATCCTTGAGATAGACCTTGAAAGTTGGGAATGGTTTCTGAAAAATCTGTTGTGTATGCGTGGAAAAGTGAAAAAACGTTTTGTGATTTAAAGGTTATTGTCAATATTGTTGTTGTAACAACTATAATGTTCATGTTTTCCCATGAAGGAAATAGACTTAATGAATGAAACGTTACCGATAACATAATATATCAGTATTTTCTAACGGGTGACCAACACGTTATAGAACGAGGGGCTTATATGGACTGAGTAAGACGACGGATCGTCTAAACCCATTTCATAAAATCGGTTTTACTTTTTACCAGATTTATTTTAATCCATGTTTTACCTCGAGACCACCAACTGACCAAGACCAGATCCTGCAGCCACATCGATTATCCGAGATTGTTTGTCGCTGACGTGAGCAGCCATTAATTCCGTGAAAGCTCGCACGCCAATTTGGTAAATTTGTATCCCACCATAGTTCTTTAAGATAAAAAGAATAATCAATTTTTGCTCTATTGGTTATTTTGCAAACTTGGCAACAGTGGCGTAACTAGGGGCTTAAATGGGGGGGGGGGGGGGGGGGGGGGGGGTCAGGCATATTAGGGGCCATAACCCACTACTTTGTGCTAATATAGTCTTAAATCGAAAGATTGAAAAGTAAATCATCATGAAATTCGTATTGAAATTCGAAATTCGAAAAAAACAGGTCAAAATTTCGAGTTAAGGTGTAGCTTAGTACTGGGGCATTCTGGGAATTTTATTTTGATCGCATAATATTCTATTTCTGATTTCAAAAGACTGGGTTTTAAAAAATATTTTAATGGCTACTGTAACACTGAAAGGTCCAGAAAAACGTTCCCAAAGCCATCTTGCTAAGCTTGAATAAAAAAACATTGAAACTAATTAAAGAATTAGTTGCAAATAATACAAAAAATGTTATTATAACACTAACAGTTAGTAACATCGAATACAAAAATACGAATTTTTAAATTCGTGCGGCGAATTCATGGAGGCCGCCATTTTTAAAATTACGTCATTATAGTTGCTGCTAATAACGCCTGTTCTTTACCTTTTCTTGAATGGAGTGCCCAGTTTATCATTAAATAAACTAAAATTGACTTAAACTCGATTTAAGATGATATTTTGTGCGTTCAATTGACCCCAAAAAACAAATGACGTCATTTTTAATGACAAAACCAACTCTTACACGAACGAATTTGTTCCATTTTTTTTGGGTTTAAAATCACTTTTTACTCCTTTTTCCTTCGATAGATTTTCTTGTCGTCGGTGAAAAGTTAGTAAATACATTTAACTATCGGATTCACAAGTTTTAACATAACCCCGAATTAATAGAATTTCCCCGCAACCAAAAAAAAAAAATTGCTATATACTTAACTGCGGGCAACTAAAATACTTTTCAAACAAAATGGCGGCCCCCATAGTCGGACACGAATTTAAATTTTCGCATATTTTAATTCGATCTTACTGACTGACTAATATGGTCATGAAAACCGTGCCATCTTGCTAAGCTTGAATAATAAAACATTGACACTATTTTGCGCGTAGTGCGCACAAATTGGTTATTTTAACACTAAAATGATCCAGAAAATCTTTCCTAAAGCCATCTTGTTAACCATTTCGCACGTAGCGCGCTAAAATTGGCTACAGTAAGTATAAAAGAGAACAATCAATCATTTTTAACTAAAGTAAGAGACTATTACAAAAGACAAATGCCAGTTTTAATGGTCAACGTCGTTAGCAAAAGAGAACAAAATTAATCATCAAAGATCAAGTATTTTTTACAAGCAAAGGCTTTTTTGGAGAAGTCAACAGCAATGTACACGCCACCCTTTTCATGGTTATTATTTTCGAAAAATGCGATCGACTTCATTTTTTCACACAAAGTTAGGATTAAATACATCATTCTTCCAACGTTTAAAGAGTTTTAAAATTCATTTTGGTTTTGAAAACAAAATGGCTTCTTTCCACTATTGCAGTCTTTTTGACTCACCCTGTACATGTATTTATCCATCTAGCGAGTTATCATACCATAGTTTAGTATGACATATTTCTTTTCAATGGGAATTCACATCACTATCGCACACACAAAAGTTTCCCAACCAAAACTGTGTTTGGGTCTCCATAGCAGAAGGTCAGATACTATTTCATTTTCTCTTCTCATGCAATGCCCAGCAAATTTCAGCCTTCGGTCTGTGATGTTTTCTGATACCTTTTGAAAGTTGCCATACAGGTGTTTGTTCGGTACCTTGTCTTTCCAACTGATGTTGAGTGCAGTTCTCAGCATTCTAGTGTAGCATCCATCTAGAGATTTCTTCAATCTGTTGGTGATGGTCCATGTTTCAGCTCCATACAGTAGATCACTTTGAGCAGTAGCTTGGACAAATCTGAATTTTATTTTTCGACAGAGGCTGGATTTCCACACTTTGTTCAGAGCATTGCAGGCCTTCCAAGCAAGTGCTTTACGTATTTTTATGTCATGCTGGCTACTACCTACCCAAGCTCCCAGGTATTTGAAGTCCTCTACGTTGTCTTGGTTACTTCCAGTAGTTTGTAGTCTTTGTAAATTACATGTACTTATGTAGTTTATTTCAACAGTACCCGCAGTCTGTGCTGGAGTCAAAGCTATATTTGTTTAGTTGATTAGAGATGTGCTACTCCCAACAGAGAGACATAATAGCTTATCTTGTTTGACTAGCTTATCTTGTTTGACCAAGGTCATATATACCTTGATTGTTCTTCAGACTGTACCCCCCCCCCCTTCCCCCTCCATGCACACAAATCAACGTTATTGGTTTCCTATACTATTTTTAGACTGCGGTGTTTTGATTCTTTTTTTGGTTTGAATTCTAGAAAATACATACACACTTTTCCCTGGTATTTTGGTATGAAACAGATGTTTGGTTACAAAACATGCTTCTTTCTCTTGGATCGCCCCCATTCCATTTCAATGGAATTTTTATTAGCTGTACTGCTTGTGTTTGGGGAAATACCATGCATTTGGTTTTCTTGGCATTCGTGTGGGGTGGAGCCCAGTTTTGAGTGCTGCTTCCTAAACATATTTCAGCAGCTTCTGCTTCAAACATACATCGTGAGTTGTATGAATTTATCAATGAACATAATAATCAGAGATAGTATCCAATATCATTTACTTACTGTTATAATATCTTAAATTAACCGGCTATTTCTGACCATATTTTGATCAATTGGTGGCCACCTTGGTAAATATTTTGACAATTTGAAGGTAATTTTATTCACCAATTGGAGGTAATTTTAATGGTCATTATGATGGCCATCTTAATAACATTACATTGTCAAAATGGAGTCTATACCATTCAATTATACCTTGTCATTATACTGAAACATTATACAAATACGTTTACTGAGTGGATTAAAAGTTATAGATATAATAATTTATTAATAATGTATAACACTTAAAGGGACATTAAGTGGTGTTGACATTTTACTTCAGAATTCAAGATGAACATTAGAAATTGCCATTATTGTTGTTTCTACCAACAAAAACACAGCAAAACTTGATTAAAACAATACCATCGCTATTTATTGAAAAAACGCCCTCTATGCAAATATCGTTCGCGTTATTTATCATGCGTACTGCTGGGGATACTGTTTGACGTGAAATGCTGATCGGGCCCGATCATCATTTTTTGAATCGACGTTTTGTTGTACAAAGAGGGCTGATTTTTCTTAATCCTTATAGGTGTTCATACATGTAATACAATTGTATGGATATACTAATCCCAGTTTTTATCATCCTCCAACACATCTCTTAGTGCCTCTTTAAACACTGAACTAATACTGCTTTTTAAATTATTTTAACCTTTTGCAGCCATCCGGATATTCTAGAATACTCAAACTATATAGATCTACAGCCCCAAGACTTTATCATATACAGTGAATGATGTCCCATAATATTTGTGGTATTGGTATTACACAGTATGGTCATTAACAATACAATAATTGATTTAGGTCATTTAACATCAACTTCAACCATCTGGCAGCCATTTTGAAAAGTGATACAGAATCAAAATTGTCAAAGATGTGGGTCTTATACAGGGTGGTTCAATAAAACGTTGACAGTTTTTTGAAGCCATATTTTTTAAAATTCTGTAGATCTAAAAAGAATCTTTGTCAATATTCATCAACTATATGATCTTGACCATCTATGCTGAAAATATTGTTACAAATAACCTTACAGTTGCAAAATAACAGCTATTTGAACCAAGTCTGTACCATTTCACTCCGTCCACGGGGACTGATTTCGCGACGTTTCAAACAAGTGTGGTTCAATAAAACGTTGACAGTTTTTCAAAGCCATATTTTTCAAAATTGTGGGATTTGGTTTCCATTTTTATACATATTCCTCAAAAATATCTTCTTGGCCATCTATGCTGAAGATCTCATTGTTAATAATGCTATGGCGGCAAAATGATAGCTATTTGAAGAGAATATCTCTAAAATGTCTTTGTCCACGGTTAAGTCTGCGGGAAATGACTAGCAAGATAACATTAAATGGCATCGTAATTTTGAGGCATAGAGCATAGACAATTACACTTCCAATCTATGAAAAATCAAATAATTCTAATAAGGGTCACTCGTGGTATTATTATAACGTATTGATTTCACACCTGAATAGATAGTTAAGATGCTAACAATTACACTGGTTTCACCTGGCGGGATCTTCAAATCTTAGATTACTTGCATGCAATTCATCATTCAGTATTCAATGTAACGTCGCGAAATCAATACCCGTGGACAGAGCGAAATGGGACAGACTTGGTTCAAATAGCTGTTATTTTGCAACCGTAAAGTTATTTGTAACGATATTTTTAGCATAGATGGTCAAGATCATATAGTTGATGAATATTGGAAACATTTTTTTTTTAAATCTACAGAATTTCAAACAAAAAATGGCTTCAAAAAACTGTGAACGTTTAATTGAACCACCCTGTATAACAAAAAGCCATAGCTTAGCAGTTTAGAACATACTAAATTGTATTTGGTGAATGCGATGCAATATTATACACTATTATAGATTATTTTTACATTGACAACGGCCATTTTGGCAACCATCTTGGACTAAAAATATGTGATTACAAAGCAAAAAATCTGGATATAAATTACTAGTGGTCTAATACATACATTTTGGTTGATATCATCCCATTGTATGGAATTTGACAATATTTACAGCCATTTTGGGGCCATTTGGGCAGCCATTTTGGAAGTTTCAAGTAAGTTAACAAAGCTAAAATACTGGTTATTATTTTCTAGTGGTCTAACATACATTCCACCAGTAGTTTTCTAGCAAAGAATCGGCTGTTCAGTCACACAGCCGATTATTTTCTAGAAAACCACTTCCAGACTGCTCAAGACTGGTCACGATTGGCCATTATTCGAAAATCTTGAGCAGTTTTCTTTTTTCATGTGTAGGTCTGGGACTGTCCTGTGCATTCTTCTGCAGTCTTGTGTGGTCGCGATTCAGCATCTCTTGTCTTGTTGAAGGCTGGGAATATCGCATAGTAATCATCCCTGCTCATCCCTGGTCGGGATCCAAAATGTAAATTGTGCAAGTTTGAACAAGATTTCAGCCGATTTTGAAAAAATGGTGGTCTTGTGTAGTTGGGAAGAGGTTGGGTCGGGAGCTGTCTTCTGTGTGATTGAACCTTAAGGCCGTGGGTGACCGATTCCAGTTCTAACCGGTACGTGTGATGGAATTTTCCATTCACTAATTCCCAGTATAGCATTGAGGTCAAGGATGTTCGAGTTATTGTTTATTGTTGGTCAGCGAATGGAAGGTCAGTGAATAAAAAAATCCATCATATGGGGTCAATAGAGCTATTAACTCCTAATTCCGTCCCTATGATAGAACGTACGTGGATGTATGGGAATTTAGATTAGACATACTAAATCGGCTAATTTTAATTTGAAAGAATGTTATAATAGAAAAGTTCTAATAATATTTTATTCTTGAAATGAGGAAAAAAAGGAGAAAAAAAAGATGAAAATATATTTAAAATCAAGTTTTTTACGCAGCATCCCTTATAGAAAGAACGATCATAAATTGCGATCATAAAAAACGACCATAAATTATGGTCGTTTTTTATGATCGCAATTATGATCGTATTTGGAACCCCAGCGACCATAATAATACGATCAAGATTGATCGCAATTATGGTCGTATTAAAATTATGATCGCAATATAATACGATCAAAATTATGATCGCAATATAATACGATCAAAATTATGATCGCAAATAATACGATCAAAATTATGGTCGCAATATAATACGATCAAAATTATGATCGCAATATATAATACAATCAAAATTATGATCGTATTTGGAACCCCAGCGACCATAATAATTATACGATCAAGATTGATCGCAATTATGATCGTATTGAATTTATGGTCGCAATATAATACGATCAAATTTATGATCGCAATATAATACGATCAAATTTATGATCGCAATATAATACGATCAAAATTATGATCGCAATATAATACGATCAAAATTATGATCGCAATATAATACGATCAAAATTATGATCGCAATATAATACGATCAAAATTATGATTCATTTAGCACATTATGGTGGTTCCATGGATAAATCACAAAAGCATAATACCAGGAACTACAGGACACCATCCTCAAAGATCATATCAAAACATGCAGTGATATGAGCTTTGAGGTTTTTCATCAATGCAGGATAAATAAAATAAATGAACGAATAAATTTGATCGCACAATTATTTGCATAGGAACACATTTATTTGACCTTACACCATAATATCAATCTATCATCATCAATCCTTTCTTTTCACAGTTCATTATTAATAAACATTACAAATGTGAATTGTGAAGTGAGCATGAGCAGTACATGTAAGTCTGCAAATTCAGAATAAAACATTGTTCTTTACTACATTTGTAATGGCGCAGGACAGGTTGGGTCATGATTAAATGATTGTTACTGTTAGAATCCGATAGAGGCGCTGTATATTCCAGAATCTTTTTGGGAAGGAAACCTGTAGTTCACCACTCATCTTTCAGTATACGTCAACATCAACCTGCATGGTAAATAAAAATCAAATATTTACAAATTAGTATCAATCACAAAATGTATTAATAAATATTATAAACCCTTACAAACCAACTATTCCACACTTCCTGTTCTGATATATAACACCTAGTTATATTTATAACCCTAATACACCTATCAGTTGTATAAGACGCACCCTATGACCCCCGGGAGTGGTGCGTCACTTTACCGAGGTGCGTCGACTTCTCATGTACCATGACGCACCCTGTGTCAAAAAAACGACGGACCATTGCCTTCCAAATACGCACCCTCCGTCAATTTTTGGACGCACCATTGGTGGATTCTGACGGACCATGACGACGCACCCCGTCGTCAGATATCGTTGACTATAACTGGATAAAACACGATCTACTGGAAATGAAACTACTTTTAATTCACGGGGGATCTGCCCTTATTCGATGTTGTCAACCCTGGCCCTCGAATAATTATATAGACCCCGGACCGGGACCGGGTAGGCCTATGTTTTTTTATTTGAATCTCCTGCCGCACATCCCCGACCAAATTCAATTCCGGGGGCCTGTCCTACTACCTCTGTGTTCTTAGATTGTTCTGCGCTTGTGCGGAAGAGCGCAATGCTGATCCCCTATCTTATACCATGAAGATGCTTGTATACGTGACACTTCTCTTAAAATGAAAGGTTCTCGGTCTACTGCGGTTCCTTGTTTTTTTCGTTGCCAAACTCTTGTATTGATGATCGAGTGATTTCAGGCATTTTAGAACATGCGGTATAAAATATCGGAGTGATGTTTGCGGTATTAAAGTGGAGCCTGGTTGGCGGTATTAAGGAGTTATGTGGTATAGTAGCCCTATAGCGTATATTTAAAGGTCGTATTTTGTTGTTCGTAAACAGATGTACACTGTGACGCACCCATGTAAAGTGACGGACCTTGACGCACCCTCCGTCATTTTTTTGATGGACCAAAGGCTGCCACGGACGTACCCTCCGTCAATTTTTTTTGGTAAACGACGTACCCACGACGCACCTCTCCCGGGGGTCATAGGGTGCGTCTTACAACTGATAGGTGTACTATAACTCTCAGCGGCAGGGCAGGGGAGAAAACGGGTCAAATTTGGGGGGGGGGGAAAGATCACTGTTCGCACACGCAGGGGATCGAACCCGGGCTGCCCGCGTCTAACTCACTGCGCTAACGGAGGAGCTTGTAACTTTTTCAAGACCATTTGACAGCTCGCTGTAATTGTGCCACAAGATTATTTGCTGTAGCCTTTTGTGTGCCACAAGATTATTTGCTGTAGCCTTTTGTGGCCTCTGGGAAGGTTAGGGATAATTTGAAATTGGTGTTTCGGTAATGGTGTTGAGAATATCGCAATTATGTCTAAACTAGAACTATTTGTATGTAGTATGTACCTTATTGTAAGTATGTGAAGGTCATCCATTTCAGTCCTAAGCAGTTGTACGTTTTTGGTGTGTTAATTCTTGTAATTCTGCATTCCCTTTGACCTTTTATAGATGATCCATCTCCCCATCAGTCAGACTCAGTTGCATCCTGCTGTAAATAAGATGATATTTATAAAACAAAAATTAAATTTATGAACTATAAATCCCAACACACGAAACCAAAAACCTAGTTAAAATGCAGACCCAACCGACCTTGTTTTAGAATTGACGAAAATACAGATTAGTTCATTATTTATACCCGGTCATTTTCAAGGAAAAAATAAGAATAAAAAAGGCCCAACCGATTGATCAACCTAGATGAGAGGTCTGCTGCCTGTACAACAGTGTATGCGTACACACATGCGTGTACAAATGTGTGTGCCTTGATAGCAATATGACGTTAATGTTGACTTACATGTAGAATGTGTTTTTAGCATGCATATGATATACTACAGTGACGAAATAGAGCTATTTACTTTAGTAATAAAATAGTGGTGCATTGGTTGGAAATAAATGAATATCTGCAACCCAATCATTATAATGTATCATGGATCATGATAATAAGTGATCAGGTCTCATTTATTTATTATTCAAATATATACTTTATTATAATCAGCCTTTTAGGTCCTCATAACTTCAAAAACATGATAAAAGCTATCCAGATAATATCCAGTATAGGCCTACTATTGTTGAGCACATCCACAGCACAGTTGAATTGTTTATCTGTGTCTGTGTGGAAACTATTTACGATATTACTACTACTAGTAGTAACGTGCAGGCCTGATTGTGAAATGAAAAGCTTTTTTTAATTTTGTACAATTATTAATTTTTTAATTTTATAAAAAGAAATCAATTGATTTCAAATCAACAGAAACAATGCCAATATTAATTATTATGATGCACAATTCTTGTGAAAAGCATATACACTTCCTTACCATATACATCTAAGGCCTTCCATGATCCATTGTTTACACTCAGCAGTCCTTGTAGATTGCACTAGTGTGGCTGTTGTGAAGTTAGTCGGATTTGTAAATGTGTTAAGAATTCTGCTACCAAACACACATTACATGACACACACTCCAGTCCAGTCCATGCACTCGCACTGCACAGAGCCAAAATTAATTAGGCCTACACACACATTTTTAACAAACTCTGCAGTCATATTCTAGAAACAGAAAAGTTGCAGTGTAATTCCTGAACAACATTTCTTTTTTGCATACAATGATAACTACCTGGGTTCCTTTTATTTAACTGCCAATTTTGAATTTTCATCTAACAAATCGTAACAACGGTTGAGTTGATAAATTTCATAATTGTGTAACAGGAAGTGTGTGTGTTGCACTCTGGGTAAAGAGCAGAGCTAGAAAAAGTACATGTTTTTAATTTCAACTCTCATATTTGGTTGCCAAACTTACAATTTAACATTAAAAATAAAAATAAAACTAGTTGGTTACATTATATTATACTCCTATCTTTCTTTTGGATTATTAAGACCACGGTTTCAAATGAAAAGATGTAAAAACTATAAATTAAAAGTTGGAATAACTTCTAGAAACACTATCAACAATATAATCGCTGCTTGCACTGTATACTGTTTGATCATCATCATATTCGTGGTAATTAGATGGATTTTTGAACCTTTTTGATGACAGTTACGACAGATAAAATTGCAAAAATAGGAAAAAGATGACCTCCTGAAACGATAGCTTAGATTGTAGAAGATCAAGATGAGATATTATTGCGAAAAAAGTATGAAGTTACGCAGGCATCGATGGTCCGGCCATGGATGACTGAGGAATTCGACAGTTCTGCATCGTGTGTCATGTGTGACTGGCCTGAAATAAATTCAAAGTCGTGTGTATTTTCACAATGATATACGGCTTTGTTATTAATTCATGTTGATCACGCACTTACGTCAAGTGAAAAATCAGGGCTCAACTTACTATTTTCATCATTTCATGGAATCAAATCCCGATCAATCAAATCAAAGTAAGAAATTCAAATTGAAATTAATGAATAAACATACATGATAAATAAATGATCTATTTTTTAGGCCTACAAATTATTGAAATAAATGTGAATATTCTCAGATTCTGTGCAAATTAAAAAATATCTGTTCAAAAGGTTCTAAACCCACATCGGATCTAGACTATGAACCATTGAGTCTTTGTTAGGGATGTTCATATAATTGACTATAGAGGGCGACATATTTGACCAAAATATGTAGAAAACTCATGTTTACCTCTTTTAAATTCAGCGGAAAAGTACGAAACTGCTGGGATGTATTCACTGATGTATAAATAACCCCACACAAGCAACTAGACATCATGAAAGTAAACCCTTAATTTACCTAAAATGGTTTTAAAATGTGCATGACTTAAACTACTTTTGGTTATAACTTTTTTATTATTCAGCCTGCAGACAAGGTTGAACCATCATTTTTTATTGTAAATTACTTTGTTTCCATGTATTCCATTTTCAATGAGATAATTTTATTTTCAAAATTTTATGAACAATGCCTATCTTTGTGAGTTGTAAATTAAGAAAGTTATTATATACTTCAAGGGAATCTTTGTGAGTTGTAAATTAAGAAAGTTATTATATACTTCAAGGGAATTCACCCCGATTTTAACAAGTACATCTTTCCCGTCAAACATCTTCAAGCATGGCGTTCTCATCCATCTTTAATCTTACATCGCGTCCGAGTTAATTACGGGTAGGACACAGGCCGCGATGATTTTTTATTTTTTAATAGCCGATCGGGCAAGCTGTTGAGCAAAATAACTTGCCCGAATCTTGCCCGAAATATTTTTGACTGGAAACCGAGCCGGGGTCATCGTCAGGTCATGAGATATGCCGAGTGCTGACTATGCCAGGTTGAAATGCAAGATTGTACATGTTTGTATTTGTTTACTTCAGTCTACGGACAGTTTTATTTCTGTTTTTAAACAAAGTCAGCGACAATTTGATGAACTTTATTGTGGTAAGAATGAAATCTTAAGCTTAGCTAAAGAGTCAATAGTCAACCATTGCAGCATACTGAAAAAATGTGATTGCCCGAACGGGCACTGCTACTTGAAAATGTAGTAGCCCGAAATGAATAGCACTTGCCCCGGGCATTCGGGCAGCGTAATTGTCGCAGCCTGGTAGGACATCCTCCATCCTTCAAGATTTTTCATCAATTTGGATATCTACATATCTCTGTCTCTGTCAGAGTCTGACTTTTTCATCAATTTGGCTAACAAATGCAGCTGAATAGGGATGGGCCACAGGGTTAACCTAACCAACGCCATGGTCAGAATTTCAAGGAGAAATCGAAAATCCTTTGCAGGAATCTAAATGGATTGACCTTTGACGAAATTCTGACCCTACAATGCCACGTCCAAAGTTGTGGGACAGCTGCATTGAAAATTAAAAAAAACACCTATAATATGATATATAATCTGAAAATTTTATATCAACATTAATTCATTCAATTGAATTATTTTGCGATCATAATTGGGCAATATGATCGCAAAATTACAAGCATGCATAATAAGATCGTTTTGAAAACTCTCCAAAATACAATCATAATCCTGAAATATGATTGTAAAATTACAAGCATAATTATGGTCGTTTTGAAAATGTTTTTTAAAACGATCATATTATGGTCGTAATTTTACGACCATATTTTCACGACCATATTATGGTCGTAATTTTACGACCATATTTCATGATTTATGGTCGTATTTTTGATCGTTTTCAAAACGACCATATTATGGTCGTAATATTACGACCATAATTCACAATTATGATCGTATATTTTTGGTCGTTTTCAAAACGACCATATTATGGTCGTAATTTTACGATCATATTTTCAAGATTATGATCGTATTCTAAAATTACGACCATAATATGGTCGTTTTGAAAAACGATCAAAAAATACGATCATAATTGTGAATTATGGTCGTAATATTACGACCATAATATGGTCGTTTTGAAAACGATCAAAAATACGACCATAAATCATGAAATATGGTCGTAAAATTACGACCATAATATGGTCGTATCGAAACACGCGATCATAAGCGATCATAATTATGGTCGTAACGATCTAAATTAGATCGTTACGACCATAATTATGGTCGTTACGATCATAATATGATCGCGTCTTTTTTATAAGGGATATTATCACATTGTATTACTATTATAAAATAAGTCTCATAACGTATTAACATAATTTTTGCTTGATCCTCGCGTTTATTTAATTGAGTTTCGCTCGTCATAGTTTCTGCTAGAATCATGCTTATAGGCCATCATCAATTGTTAATATTTACTCATGTATTTCGGCTGCTAGAGGCTTTCAATAAAGACTTTGTATACATAAGTGCTCGTTCGTCTGGTATCCATGTAAGCACAGTCCCCGTGGTCTAGTGGATTAACCAATCGCCGCGAATGCGAGAGGGACCGGGTTCGAGACAGTGTATTTTTAAGGTCATTGTTAATTTAATTCTCGCCAGTTTGTCCGAGTCTATATATTATTTATAATTAATGATTAATGGAAATTTTTAAAAAATCAGAAAGTAAATTTTTGGCAAATACCAAAAATGGGTTGGAATGCCACATAATTGAAACTTTATGCCTTGTTTGATATGAGAATTAGTAAATTACTATATGAGGCCTGATTAGGATAAAATGAACCAATTAAATAAATATTTCTGAACATAAATTCATGCAATGGAAGTAACTATAACACTTATTTTAAATTTAAACTTTTGGAAATTCTAATCCGTGATTATTACACCAAAATCGGTCGAACAAATGAAATCCTGACAATATTAATTAATATGAAATAGATACATGATAATCGTCAATATTCTGATTATACAATTCAGCTACAGTTCCTGTCCGAAAGGCTTCGATTTCATTTTGACGAAAAAGAACCTTTATCCGTTCGGCCTGGTTCCATTGCTCTGTAGATAATCCATTCAGAAATAGCTTCTCTTCTGCAGTAAGAGTTAATAAGTCACTCTGAAGATTACTTTTAATCATTTTTAGCCTTAATAGACGTGTTAGAAATGTAAACGTGATCGTGTCTGTTCAGTAACTGTCACTGGTTTAGTTTAGCGGAATTTTTCATTTACTAATTTACTAATTAGTATTGGTTATTGTTGGTCAGCGAATGGAAGGTCAGTGCTGAGATGAATATATTCGTCTCAGGTCAGTGAATGAAAAATTCCATCATATGGGTCAGTAGAGCTAACTTCTAAATTCAGTCCCTGTGATAGAACGTAGATATATGGGAATTAAGATTAGACATACTAAATTGGCTAATTCTAATTTGAAAGAATGTTATAGAAGAGTTCTAATAATATTTTATTCTTGAAATGAGGAGAAAAAAGAAGAAAAAAAAGATGAAAATATATTTTAAATCAAGTTTTTTTACGCAGCATATTATCACATTGTATTCATATTATACAGTAAGTCTCATAACGTGCGATATCTATATTACCATATGAGTATTATTATTTAACGTGATATTATAAGATAAACTTGTTTAGAGGGAAATAAAGACTACACTACCTCTATGAGGTTTTAATAAATGAGAGAAAACATAATAATAGAAGTGTTCTCATTGCTATTTTGAAAAGGAATTGAAATAAATTAGCACAAAGTTGAATGCAAGTGGTAAATTTGTGTGTGATAATCTGATGTGCTTTCTAGTTTGAATTTTAAAAGAATGTTATGAAAGAATTATAATTCTCATTGAATTTGATTAATAAAATGAAGTGTATAGTAGTATTGAAATTGAAAAGGAATTAACAAAAGGAAATAAAAAACAAAACAAACAACTCTCTGATGGGGTTACCAAATAACCAGTGTCACACTTTGCCAATTTCTTTCTTATGACCATTAATGGCGGTCAGAAGGCGAGCGTCCGGGCTGAAAATAGGGATGGCGCTGTTTAAATAATCATATCGTAAAATATAATTGGAATCCGTAACACGTATTTATGAAATTTTAATACTTATTTATTAGAATGAAGCATTCGAGACTTTCCAAAAAGAGTTACTAAGGCAATGGGACACTTATTTAGTGCTGTGCCCCATAATCTAATAGGAAACCGCCAACTTGATACAAGTTCGGCTCACCGATATAAATTTGTTCAAACACAACATTAAAACGTAATGTCCAATTTCAGTCAAATAAAAAGCATTTTGAAGCTAATAATTTAGTGCATATGATGTTTGACCTAGCCAAAAAACACATATCCCCTCTCCCAGACCCACCAACCCCCCTCCTCAACATGACCAAGTAGAAATCAAGAACGTTTTCTTGACCATTTTAGTTTAAAACTGGAAATTTTTGAGTGCTTCGCGCGAATTAGTTTTAATGTATAATTATTCAAGCTTTACAAGATGGCTTTAGAAACGTTATCATTAGTAAAAAAAGTGGAATTTGTTGCCGTAGCCAAACACATACTTTATCGTATACAGTACTACAAGAATTCCTTTAAAAAAGGCAAATGACGTGATGATAAGTTGCACAATATCAACACTTTATTGTAGTAGAATACAAAGTTCAGGTTTTGCAGAGATGTAGATATGATGTTAGTGTACACATGTCTGAAGTTTCAAATTGGTTGGTTTTGGACTGCGGGGTTCTGTGATAACTATTTCTGTGTTTGATATAAATAAAATATATTTAAATTTCCGAAATATGAAGGCATGTTCGGAGGCCTGTGGGACCGTAAGTTGATGAGATACAGTGTTTCTGGCATCATATCCAGTTTATGTGAGTAGCAAGCACCCTAGGTAGCAATTGATAGCTAAATATAATTTACATAATTTGAAATGTGCACGATCCAATATTCAATATCTATATACTAATTTTCGGTCCCTCGGTTTATTAGATAGTTCAATATAATTTTACACTCGCGTCCTTCTTCAACTGAAAAGCGTGGTAATTGCGCCTCTAATAGACGAGCTAATTAGATAGTTCAATGCCAGTATTTTCCCGTTAAGATAATCCGAAATGTTGAATTTCTTTTACTCGGGTAGCTACTGTTCGGGCAAAAATTGTGGTTTTCGGAGTGAGTGATGACGTATTGTCTTCACCCAAAATATTTTCATCAGGGATATAGCTACATTTCTGTATATGCGGCCGTTTGTTATTCTTAAAGATCGCATGAGTACAAGCATTTATACGTGACTAAACGTCCGACAAATAACATTATTTTACGACATTTTCTAAATGTAAATAAAAACTCTTACACAGATCTTAACGTGACACTTTCGCATTAGTAACATAGATGAACGCGTAGTTTGCTAACGATAAAGAAACTGTGGCGGTACCATAACAACCGTTCCTATGTTGAAGCTGCGCGCGATTCGGCGCACACGTAATGACGCATACAAAGTGTATACGCGTTTGTGGCGCAAACTGCACATTGTAACGTGGCAGGGTGAAAGCAGGCAGTCCGTACACTCTTAGAAAAAGGATGCTTCAGGCTTCAGGGGTTCTTGGCTGTCCCGTATGGAACCCTTTATATCACCTTAAAAGGTTCCAAAAAGAACCATTTTAAAGTTCAAAATGGGCAAAATATGGGCAAACATTGGTCTTCTACAGAACCTTTTGGGGCCTTTAAAATCAAAGAACCTTTAAACCATATACGGGACAGCCAAGAACCCTTCTGAAACACCCTTTTTTCTAATAGTGTACCCTAAGCCAGCTCCTCATCTCCGCACTTCCCTTACTTGATAATCTGGATATAAGGGCACATGGGGCATCTGGATAATTAAACGGAACGTGTGGTACATTATCATGATTAGTAAAGAGTGTCTGGATTATTAAGGGCATCCGTGTGGTATCTGGACTACGGGGTTCACTATAAAACGAGTCTCAAATTACCTGGATATACTTATGCGCAGGCGGGCCACCTGTGATAACTGGATTTTAAGGGTGTACACTCAGGTAATATCTCGGGAGGCTTTATAGAACACAGCAAACATGACAAAGGGACTACATACTATACGTTAAGGCCCCACATGTCTATCGGAGGAATAATGTATTTAATGTAAATAGGCCAAACAAAACCCGGATGGCACACATTGTTCTCAAGTACAAGCGTGGAATGGTGCAAGTAACCTTGATGATAGACTCCGCCGACCATAAAACTAAACGACCGACTATAAAACTATAAAGCTCAGAACGTAGGCCTACTGAATTACCTGGATACTGTATGTGCATGGGCAGTGGATGTTAAAGGAGGAAAACGGGATGGCGGGGCAATAAAATAATCGGGGGAGACATTTAAAAGCTAATTGTAAGTAACTTTCAATTTTGACATTAAAATTCAACTTTTTATTATTTGGGGTACAAAATAGGTAGAGACATGCGCTGACAGACAGGAGGTAATAACTGGGGGGGGGGGGGGGGGGGGGTATTAAGAACACGTTGATGGAGTAGGCCTACTTGGATTAGGAACATGTGGTATCTGTATTAATTAAGAGCACATTGGGCCTAGGCTCATGGTGTATTAAGGGCACCATGTCACTTACATTATATTAAGGGCACTTTACATTATATCAAGAGTACCTGATTATTTAAGGACATACTCTTGATATTTATAAACATTTATAACGCTTTGATATTGCTCACCTCTGCCTATACTGTGATATGACTTTTACTGCCCGCTATCTTTGGCACCCGCGTTTAATTTACTTGACTATGATAAAGTAAGGGCACCTGGGTATCTCGAGATAACGGCACACTGCAGTGGGCCTACCTTGATTATGTGGTATCCGGTGCATTATTAAGGGCACCTGGAGTAACTGGATTAGGGGTAGGGCTTAAGCCTATGGGGTCCCTGGATATAATGGGACAAAGGGTACCTGCATTTCAGGTCTCATGGGAGGCCTACGTATGTATCTGGAAACACAAACGTAGGCCTACCTAGATTAAGGCACATGTATACCTGGATTATCAAAAGCACCTACGATATTCGGATTATTTAGGGCCCCGTCTGGATTATGTATGCATGTAGGACATGTTCTTGATATTATTGTATCACATTTTCTTACGCTTTGTTTACTTATTCCCCGTGAAATCTTCTAGCGGGTCCAGCGCGAAGCGCTGGTGCCCGCTAGTATAGATAATCATAGGCCTACCACGTTCAAAACTATAATCGTGGAGGTTAACTAAATCCGTGCCTAACGGCGCAGATATAAGTCGAATTGGAGCATGCAGATATAGCTAGACGCGTTTCGATTCTTCACGAATCTCATCAGTAGCGGGCTGCCAAAGGTCAACTGACCTAATAATGCTACATACACAAATCAAATTCTATAAACATGTACTGTATAGATGGTGTGACCGGTGACGTAGTGCCCAGCGGTTTGCGTGCGCACCTACAGGGGAACGGTGCTTTAATTCACACTTGATTGATCATTACTTACCATGCTTACGGTGTAATAGTGCAGTAGTCATGGTATGCATCCCTAAGCACAATGAGAGATTAGGTACTAAATCTGGTTGCCAGGCGGTTTGCGTGCGCACCATAAGGGCATGTGCTTTTAAAATTGGCGCTCAGTGATGTGAGTTTTGCTTTCATATAGTAATGTATGCAGTAGTCATGGACTAGTACCTCTAGCATGTCTTAGACCAGGCGCTAATCAATTTGTAAACACTACTGATGTAAACAATGCAACGGTCACCTCATCTATAGGCCTAGCGTGACCATTGCTTACAGAAACCAAAATGTTATGTGAAAGAGCGAGATATCTATCTCTAAACATATCGGAACCGTGCTGGCTTCGAAAGAACTCTAAGAAGTATGTGTAGATATAAATATATTCTACACCCACGCGGCAAACTCACCCCTAGGCCTATGAAGTAATTCCTGTCATAAAATGACTACGGTATGTCCCAATAATGCTGGTTTTTCATGATGTAAACTAACCCATCTTCTTCGGATAAGACATCAGAAATGTTGCTTTTGTCCACTTTCTAAGAAGCAACTAGCACTTGATGATGACTCGCCGTCCACACAATAGGAGACACTTAGCATCGTCAACAAAAATGAGGAAAACAATACGGGTTGCTATACGACTGGCTACCGTATTATAGTTCACGTGCAGAGCTCATGCACATTCCACTCCCAAATTCTATTAGAAAACTGTCCATCAAAAACAAATAAAAATAGAAAACTATCGATTTTAGTGATGTAAAAACCACAACACTCAGGCTGGGTTTGGATTATTCAAAACTTTGAATAAAAGAAAATTCATTCATTTGACCTCTTGGTCAAATCTATACTGCCATTCCTGACTTAAAATGTCCTCTCCCTTGAGTTTTAGCTGCTAGGGAGGAGACAAATAAGTTGAGAATGTCCTATAGAGTAGATGCCATGTTGCGGAATTGCCACTTCGTCCAATGCCAGTTCGTCCATTAGCCATTTCGTCTATAGCCGTTTCGTCCAATGCCAGTTGGTCCATTTCCACTTCGCCCAGTATCCACTTGGTCCAATAGCTACTTGGTCCAATAGCCAATTGGTCCAATAGCCACTTGGTCCAATAGCCATTTGATCCATTTCCATTTGGTCCATTACCACTTGGTCCAATAGCCAATTCGTCCATTCCCACTTCGTCCAATAACCATTAGGTCCAATAGCCATTTCGTCCATACCCATTTTGTCCAATGGCCATTTCGTCCATAGCCATTTCCTCCAATAAGCACTTCGTCCAATAGGCACTTCGTCCAATAGCCATTTCGTCCCATAGCCATTTCGTCCAATAACCATTTCGTCCAATAACCATTTCGTCCAATAGCCATTTCGTCCAATAGCCAATCCGTCCAATAGCCATTTCGTCCAATAGCCATTTCGTCCAATAACCATTTCGTCCAATAACCATTTCGTCCAACACCCATTTTGTCCAATACCCATTTCGTCCATTAGCCATTTCGTCCAATAGCCATTTCGTCCAATAACCATTTCGTCCATACCCATTTCGTCCAATAACCATTTCGTCCAATATCCATTTCGTCCAATAGCCATTTCGTCTGATAACCATTTCGTCCAATAACCCTTTCATCCATACCCATTTCGTCCAATAACCATTTTGCCCAATACCCATTTCGTCCAATAGCCATTTCGTTCAATAGCCATTTCGTCAAATAACCATTTCGTCCATGAGCCATTTCGTCTAAACAACAAGAAGCAACCAACAAATAACAAACAATCAGAAGCAAACAGTAAAAAACGATAAGAAGTAAATATGAAACAACAAAACATCCTTACAATGAGATCAGGCATCGTGATCATACCGGTCCACGATATCAGATCCGCACAATTCATACCAGTTGTTACACAATCCAAAGGCTTATGGGGCCCTCACATGTATCCGTGTGAGCTGGGCGGCCCCTTACCGTCTTATAGAAAAACAACAGAGTCCAACACGGTGAACAATCAGCAAAAAATGTCAACGGCCGCATTTTTATTTTTTTTGTCACCGGGTTCATACTGTTCTATACCGGGTCCTTATCGGCCTGGAACCGGGCTCATACCACCTCCTCACCAGGTCCTCACCGGCCGAAACGCTTGGGTACCGACCGAACCGCCTTGATAACGTCATCAAACTGCCCTGTATAAGCTGAGCGCTCAAGCTCGCCGCTTCTCTCACATTCCGGGAATCTCTGTAAAATACATTTGCCCTCACATGTATCCGTGTGAGCTGGCCGGCTCATTACCGTGTGACAAATTGGTGCAGACGGCGGCACACGGTGATGTCACACGGTGGGCCGTTTCCCGTCCGTTGAACACGTTGCCGGGGACATTGACGGCCATCCGCGCCCGGCAGGACCCGGCAGGAATTTTGAACATGCTCAAAACTCTTGCCGGGTGAGCAAAAGCGGCGGCAAACGGTGAGAGCCCGGTTTGAGGACGGTATAAAGACGGCACACCCGTTTCGCGCCCGTTCGCAGGGCGGTAATGGTAGGCGGCCACCTTACCGTCTAATAGAAAAACAACAGAGTCCAAACAATCACTAAAAAATGTCAACGGGCGCATTAATTTTTTTGTTGTGGCCACCGGGTCCATAACGTTATGTACAGGGTCTTTACCGGGTCCTCACCGGCCGTGTACCGGGCTCACCGTCCTCATACATTTCTAGCTTACCGTTCTCACCGGGTGCATAACACCTCCTCACCGGGTCCTCGGTCCATACCGTTCTACACCGGGTCTGTCCCGGGTTCTCACCGGCCTTGTCCCGGGATCACCGGCCTCATACAGTTCTAGCTTACCGTTCTCACCGTGTCCTCACCGTGTGCATACCACCTCCATACCGGTTCCTAACCGGTCGAAACGCCTGGGTACCGGCCGAAACGTCTTGATCACATCATCAAACCGCTCTTTTCAAGCTGAGCGCTCAAGTTGCCGCTTCATTTGCATTCCGGAATTCGTACGACCAACATCTATACTCTCTAAATGTAAAAGAGCTAAACCTCGAGAGCTTTAGGAGGGACGGCTCTTTTAAGAAGTGAAGTTCACTCTTTTCAGAGTGATTTGTCACTCTTTTAAAAGTGATTTGTCACTCTTTTAAGAGTGATTTGTCACTCTTTTAAGAGTGATTTGTCACTCTTTTAAGAGTGATTTGTCACTCTTTTAAGAGTAATTTCCACTTTTTCAGAGTGATTTTAACTCTTTTTAGAGTGATTTTAACTCTTTTTAGAGTGAAAATCGCTCTTTTAAGAGTGAACTTCACTCCAAAAAAGAGCTGTTCCTCCTAGAGCTCTCGAAAGAGTGAGTTTTAGCTCTTTTACATTTAGAGAGTTGCAACATGCCTGCTGAGAGTCCGTTCCGCGAACGGTTAATAGGCTGCATGCGGCCATTCGCAGTCCGTCGCTAAGATGGTCGACGTCCACCACCGTCCTGCGAATGGGCGCGAAACGGGTGCGAAACGGGTGCGAACGGGTGCGCAGTCCTTATACCGTCTTTATACCGGGCTCTTATCGTTCGCCGCCGCTTTTACTCACCCGCCAGGAGTTTTGAGCATGTTCAAAACTCCGGTGGCCGGCAAAGTCCCCTGAATGTGTTCAACGGACGGGAAACGGCCCACCGTGTGTGCCGCCGTCCGCACCCATTTTTCACACGGTAAGGGGCCGCTCAGCTCACACGGATATATGTGAGGGCCCCATTACATAAGTTGAAGCCCTTGGAAGCCCTAATTGGAGGTACTAAAATTATACAAACTTTCAGTCTCTCCCAAAACAAAATCGTAATTTCTCATGCTTTGGCATGTATGTATGTAGTTTAAAAAGGGTACGATTAAAAAAGTAGTCCGACTTTGGATAGGGGTTGTTGCATGAAAGAGGGCAAAGCCCCCATAAAGCCAATGGATCCAGAGTAAACCCTGGGGTGATGCTGATTGAAAATAATGACGAAAGGGAAATATGACCTAAACCATATGAAGCATTTTAATGAAGGCGTGGGGTTCGGGCCTGCGAAGGGCCCCGGAACATTTTATTATTTAAAGCGCTGTATGAGGGACTATTTTCTGGCGTAGTTTAATACTTGACAAATTGAAAAGGCCTATGAATTACTTTTAAATGATTGTACTTTATAGCAAATAGCAATAAAATGTGCTCTTTTTTTTATCCAAATGAAACCGAAATCAGTAACCCGAATAATCTTGTTTATACAAAGGCTAAAATCTTTAAAAATGTGCATAATATTTGTAAATCGACTTCTAGGCGTATCAACAGTGTTACAAATGTGTTTATTGTTCTCTAAACAAGACGTCACGGTTTGTATAAAATGCAACTTAAAGGGACATTAAGTGGTGTTGAAAATTTTAAATGTTTTAAAATTTACTTTAGAATTCAAGATGAACAATAAAAATTGCCATTATTGTTGTTTCCACTAACAAAAAACCCAGTAAAACTTGATTAAAACAATATCATCGCTATTTATTGAAAAACGCCATGTATGCAAATATGGTTCGCGTTATGTATCACGCGTACTACAGGGGAATACTGTAGGACGTAAAATGCTCGTCCCGGCTGTACGAGCATTTTTGAATTGACGTTTTCTTGTACAAAGAGGGCTCCTAAACAATTTCCAGTGGTTTAACCCCCACCGACACGACACCACATACACCTAACAGGCAGGCGCGTACCGCGGCATGTGAGCCAGGGGGGGGGGGGGCAGAAGTATGTCGTCCCGACAGTGGCGTAAATTTTCGTAAAAGGTTTCCCCAATTTGTTCCCAAGTCAGTCACCTCGTGAATTTCACGTAAGTGGGGGGGGGGGGGGGGGGGGGGGGGGGTAGTGTCAAAAATGTTCGCACGGTCAAAAAAAAATTGCACGGTCATACATTTTTGCACGGTCACACATTTTCGCACGGTTACAACATTTCGCACGGTCACAAAATTTCGCCCCCCCCCTGCCCCCCGGTTGGTACGCCCCTGCTAACAGGCCTATAACCATTTACCTTGTGGCTTATCATGCGCCATTTGTAGGAGTGCGTGTGCCGCTGCAGTGAGCCCCTTGCACAAACATGCATGTGACGTGTTACCACAGTATGATTACGCGGTAGTACGCGAAACGCACAATATCGTGCAATTATAGTGGCATTTGTGAGCCAAATTCAAGAGGTTTTTTGCTGCTTTGGAGGTTAATTGTTAAACAATTTCACTGGAATATACTTCCCGTTATTTCCTCTATATTTCATGCAAATAAGGCGACACTTTGATCAAAACTAACGGAGTACTAAGGATAGCAAACGAACAAACACACACCGTTTCCAGATTTATAGTAAGATTACTAATTACTAAATTTGATCTCACAGAGTCAAATAAGTCACAAAATATCATGAGGTCGTTTGCGATTGGTCAGATTTGCTGTGTACTGTATTCCTTTTCGATGAGGAGCACCAAAGATTGTGCTTTGTTTTTCTTGATTTTTGTTTGTTTTTAAATTTTCTACTGAAAAAACAGGGGAAAAAAGTCAGGGTCGGGAGGTAAATTAGGGTCAAAATAAACACTTCAAAAGTTCCCCTTTAGGATTCCCTTATATTTTCAAAAATATACATTGGGTTAAAATGGGTTTTCTGTCAAATTGTTATGAGGTTCATACCAATACTTGACCAAAATTTCAAATCAACAGGTTCTGTCATGCTTGGGTGAGCTTGTATTGAATGACAGAATGTCTTATTTCAAAAGTTGTTAAAATAATGTTTAGTAGTGTGTGTATCCACCACGTTGGTGTATCAATTGACGACATCGATTTCTCATAGTGTTGATGAGGCGCGCTACTCGATTAAAAGTCCAACATTATTTTTATAGCAACTTTTGAAATGGGACATTCCGTCATTGAATACGTGCTCACTCGAGCATGACAGAACCTGTTGATTTGAAATTTTGGTCAAGTATTGGTATGAAGCCCATAATCATTTGACTGAAAACCCCATTTCATTCCAATGTATTGTTTTGGAAATATAAGGGAACCCCTAAAGGGGAACTTACTTCTTTTAAAGTGTTTATAAATACACCATCACAATCGTATGCCTGCAACGTACTGGTGGGTATGTCCTCCACTTAGTCTGTTTATCTTGTCAAGATATCTCTTTGTTTGAATACTGTAAAAGTAGAAATTTTTGCGGGGTTTTTATTTTCGCTAATTTCGCGCATCAATCCTCATCCGCAAAAATATAAACTCGCGAAAATTATTGACTTCCATTGACTTTTGTTCACAAATGTTGTAAATCACGAAATGCCTATCATGACCATTTCATGAAAATATCTTATCGCGAAAATATTGACTTTTACAGTAAGTTGATCAAGATTGAGATTTACATTAAAAGATTTGAAATTTCTTGTACTCGCTGTTTATCGACATTTCACAACCGACTTGTCTGTTTTTTTCTTCGGGGCAGGGCTTATCAACTTGCCAGGCCGTTGCCACTGTAACTCCCATTGCTGAGATTGAAGCCTCTAGTGTGCCAGCGCCACCATTTTACGAGTCACTTCGCTCGTCTCATGTGCCTTA
>CM069447.1:8521425-8771681 GCA_035610835.1 Ophiura sarsii | reverse complement strand
CGACCTTTAAGACCATACCAAATCTGCCATAAGGGATACTATTTTAAACCCGTGGAATTGACGATGTAAACAAGGTAATTTCGAGACATTTCCTCTCTCTTTGCGTTCATTTCTAGAAATGTAAGAATAAAATGCTCTCTCTAAAATGACTTAAAAAACAGTATTTAAACCCAAAATATTTCCTTAATACTTCGGAAAGTGATACATAAATAGTTTATCTTTCCGAAAATGAAAATATCTCATTTTCGACATCCCCCTTGTCAAATCGACTATTTCAGGCCGTAACTCGAAATCAGCCCCAGCGACTTTATGCTCATTTTGTTGTGCCAGGTCACAAATATTAATCATTGTATTACAGGATATTATCTATAGGCGTGTGTGCAGAATGATGTTGACCCGGGGACTTACCATAGCAATGATATAATATTAATATATCATGAGGCAAGCGGAGTGAGCGGCGCGTTTTTTTAAGTAAAATAGTCCAGAAAATGTTTCAATGTTTCATTATTCAAGCTTAACAAGACGGCCATCTTGTTAATCATGAATAATTAAATCTTGAAACTAATTCGTGTGAAGCGCGCAAGACTTGGCAATTTTAAAACTACAAAGGTCCTCTTGTTAATCACAAATAAATAAAAATGCTAGTTTTCTAACTAAAATGGTCCAAAAAAACGTTCATGTATTAACCCATCTTGTTAAGCATGAATAAAACCTTGCAATTAATTCACTTGCCTGATGATATATTAATATCATATCATTGCCAAATGGTCCAGAAAACGTTCCTAAAACCGTCTTAATTAACTTGAATAATTAAACATTCCAACTAATTCGCGCACAACTTGGCAATTTTAACACTAAAAATGTAAATAATTCGCGCAAAGCGCTCACAAATTCTAGTATTTTAACTAGAAAGGTCCAGAAAATGTTCCTGAAACCATGTTGTTAAGCTTTACTAATTAAACATTGAAACTAATTCGCACAAAAATTAGAATTTTTAACGCTGAAAAGGTCCAGTTTGACACACCACCCCCACTTGCACCGTCTATGCTCCTTACCATTCCTTCTCCTCATCCTCCTTAATTACGCCACTGATGGTGGGGGAATGCCGTTGGCGGGGCTGTTGGGTTTTAACTTGTCTGACCTAACTCTCCTTGCTATAAATATTTACATTTGTTATAAAACACTTGACACGGTTCAGAGATGGAGAAAGAGAGAGTAATGCTCCCTTCCCTCTCCCCTCCCCCTCTCTCTCATTTGTTCTCCTTCTGGGGACCCGGAGGGCTTGAGCCCTCAAATCCCCCCCCCCCCCCCCCCCCCCCCCCCCTGGACACGCTACTGGCATCTGATGACCTCTCATCATATAATTGTAATACTTCGCATTAAAATAATATTTTGGTCTAAACTCACCGTGTGAAATGGTCATGCGGTCTATAGCATTAGGGCAAGAGTTGAGACGTGGACTATAGCCATTAGGCCATTTACAGTGGCGTGTCCAAAGGGGCCTGGTGGGGGTCGGTTACATTCAGGGGAATGTAAATGGTTTTACTCCATTTCTATCATTTTAAGACGTCATTCGGCGAAATCAACATCTATAGAATACAGATAAAAATCTTCGTGTGCTACATAAATGACATACGCATTTGCCCAAGAATATAATTCAAAAGCCCGAATAAAACCAAAATGTACCTTAATTATGGTCAAATTCATGTAAATTGTACTAACAAAATTTGTGCATGTGTATACCGCTCCACCATGGTCTGGGTCATTCGGTGTATTTACTTTTCGCTCGTTTGTTTTATTGACATAAATCCTTATAGACAACCATTTACAATTTACAAAGGAAATGGACGGAGTAGTTTTTTTTAGAGATCTGTCACCTTAAAAGATCCATAAGGGTGAGAATCAATGACCTCATTCATGGTGCCTGGTACTGACATGGAGTATGGAAGGGTTTCATTTTCGCTTGTAGGAACAAAATTCGGAGAAAAACTTCTTTTTTAAATATCAAAAATATGATTTTAAAAGAATTGCGCTTTAATGAGAAAAAATAAATTGAATTCAAGTTTTTGAATTTTGAATTACACGCGGCGGCGGCGGCGAATAGAGCGTGGAAATGGGGGGGGGGGGGGGGGGGGGTGGAAGTAATCGGAACTTGAATTACGGGAGGGGTATGGAAGTAAGCAGAAACTTGAATTAAACATCTTTTGAACATATTATTTATGTCAATTACACGCGGCGGCGAATAGAGCGTGGAAATGGGGTGGGGTGGGGGGGGGGGGGTGGAAGTAATCGGAACTTGAATTACGGGAGGGGTATGGAAGTAAGCAGAACTTGAATTAAACATCTTTTGAACATATTATTTATGTCAATTGCACGCGGCGGCGGCGGCGAATAGAGCGTGGAAATGGGGGGGGGGGGGGTGGAAGTAATCGGAACTTGAATTACGGGAGGGGTATGGAAGTAAGCATAACTTGAATTAGGGGGGTGTGGAAGTAAACAGAACTTGAATTACGGTGGGGGAGGGGTGGAAGTAAGCAGAACTTTAATTACGGGGAGGGGTGGAATTCAAAATTCAAAATTCAAAATTCAAAAACTTGAATTCAATCTTTTTTTTCTCATTAGAGCGTAATTCTTTTAAAATTATATTTCTGATATTTAAAAAAAAAATTTTTCTCCGAATTTTGTTCCTACAAGCGAAAATGAAACCCTTATATTTCTGCCATTTCGGATAAAAACACATGTTAAACTTTAAATCGTTTAAAACAATCATCGGTGCCTAGGGCACGTGTTCGAGAAGTGACAATGTCACAGGATCTTGTATTAAAAGACGGTTGGGTGGAGAAAATGAGCTTTTATCCACAGCTCTATGGAGAAAAATTTACATAATCGTCTATATCTCGAAAAGAAAATCATTAATTACACATTTTCTTTTTTCAAAGTAACTTTTTTGGGGAAGCCTATATGCAACTCTTTTCTTTAAAAAAAAAAAAAATTATAATCCTCCAATTAGTCCTACTTTGCTGAACGTCAAATTGCAAATTAACTAGAATTTATTTATATTTCATGTCACATCACACCCATCTCGATCCTAAAAACCACCATTCCCGCCGGAACACACGTCATCACCCCGCCTACCCACCCGTCATGCACGTTACTTCCTTAACACTTTCCACGCGGCAGTCATCTGCAGACGACATTCCGAAAGTTCACAAAATATTTAAAAAACCCATATTGTATTGACTTTCAATACCCTATTTAGAATCACTATGAGAAACGCATTGAAAGAATTTTAGTTGAAAGAAGTACAAACATACCTAGTCTTGGTTCTGTTATCCTTGAGGTATACTTTGAAAATTGGGAAAGGTTTCTGATAAATCTGTTTTGTATAATGTCATAACTAATTGCCGCGTGGAAAGTGTTAAAGGTAGATGACCCGATCACATTTTCATAACACAGATTTTTCTCGAAGATATGGAGATTTTCATATCATATGAAAGATCATATTTTTCTGATTAACATACTGAAATTTGACGGTCCAAATCAGTATGATTACGAAGAAATCGGTGAAATAACATCGAATTACCGCGAAAAGTGGTCACCACCAATATAGTTTGGGCACATTTCAAGGCATCTTGTGCGTCTAAAATAAGAACCATTAGAGTTAAGCAACTCAAACTCTGGAATACGACTTTTTTGAGGATGACCTTTCATGTCGAATAGAAAACTTCAAGTTGAAAATCGGAACATCTACCTTTAACCTCAACCCATTTTGGTGGTTTTCTCAGTTTTTAATCTCACTAGTCATCAAAATGTAGGCGTTAAAAATAAAAATATTGCCTGTCTGTATCTCCAAGTGCGCATGATTCTAAGGAACAGATTCGGGCGAAATGGTGAGAAGTCATTCAGGTTCAGGGAATGGAAGTCCCCCCCCCCCCCCCCACCCCACCTACCACTACCACAAGAATCATGAACACGCCACTGCTTTTATACCGCAAATTTAGCTTTTGGTCCGGAATGGTTTTATGAGTTTCACAAGAGGTAATTTTGGTCAAACTTTATTCTGTCTGAAACAACCGAATTTTCAAATTGAAAGTTTCTAAGAAATCTAAATATACGATGTAATAATCATAAGCATTTTGACCAAAAACAATGTTATTTATAGCTAACTAAATGCACCTTTCCGGTATAAATCATTCGGGACACCCCCACACTATTTTTTCATCTTCTCATAACTGGTTTTCGGTATCTGCTGGTTCTCATTGACATAACACATGAATTCTGTTTGATCAATTACATTGCATAATCTGCAGGAAAACAGTTCCAAACCCTCCTCTAAACACCAAACAGGAAGTGATCTCTACTGACTCTCACAAACAGGGTCAATTAATCCAATATTATTTCCGGAGAAACTGTACTGTATCAGAATGAACTATACCGTGTCTCTAAAACTACATAAAAATACAAAATGATTATTGTTTTAAATTTAAGTACCTGCAATATAAAGAAAGTGAACATGTTTTCCCGCTACATTATATGTTAATTTCAGTGAGATAACTCTTTTTGTTCCCGTGTGGCAAGACTTAATAAAAAATCGATGAAAAACGTGTTTTTAATTTGTTAGCTAAAATAATTCACAGACCTTGAAAAGCCATCGGCAATTCTGATTAACAACTGGTTTCTTCTTATGCGTATTTTATGTCAACTACTTTTATTTTTGAGGTTGATCATTTTGACCAAAATTGAAATCTACCATCTTTACCAGAAAGTCTCTATTTTACATCAGAAATGTCCGATTTTCAAAATCTAAAATTCTTATGAAAGCTGGGCGTTGGCGCAAGATATATATGAAAACGGTTTGAACAATATCGATCGAATTCATACCGTTATAAATAATATTGCCTCGGTATAGTTCATTCTGATGCACCCTGTAGTATACCCACACACATGTTTTTCATTGGGACTTTTTAACCCCTGAGAGAACTACCATAGAGACATTGTCAACACTTTCCATGAGGCAGGCGTCTGCAGACGATATTCCAAAATTTCACAAAATGTTTCAAAAATGTCAACATTACTGAATTTTATTACCATATTTGGAATCATAATGAGAAATGCATTGAAATAAGTGCAAACATGCCTAGTACTGGTTTAGTACCTTACTATATAGACTTATATATAGCATCCCACTGGGAAGGGAAGAAAATTAGTTTATTCTTGTTGTAAGACAGCACAGAATTAACCTAGCATAAAAACCTTTATTGACGGATTAAAGGATTATACAGCTTTATTCAGTCATGGATCTGGACACTAGTCTAAGAGCGTGTTTCTACTGGGGAACTTAACGGTAAATACCACCAAGTTCCCCAGTAGAAACAGCAAGATAAAGCCAAGTTTTTAACCGCAAAAACCTTCACAATTTGTTATCGGTTATTAATTCTAACTTGCCCAGTAGAACAGCCACCTGTTAAATCTTAACGCTAAGTTCTTTTGACCCGGAAGTCTAGACGTATACACGCTGGATTCTACGCATTGTGACTCTGTGTTTAAGACAAATTTTATGTTCTTTTATGGTCTTTGTGTTGTTAACAGTGGTGGATCGTGATATGGTTATGGTGGTGCTCAGCACCATCCTAGATTTCTAGATTCTTAGAAAATATGGTGATCAAATAATATTTGAATGGAATAAAACCCTGCAAATACCACAAAATAATAGTTATTTATAAGTCTTAACCATGAATTATATAGGGATTTTACCATTTTTGTCCAGTGCATATAGTAAAATTTAAACTGGCAACTTAGAAATGGAGCAGAAACCAGTTTCGCTCCACAGTGTATTCAGGATGGGCATCTCTCACACGAAACTGATGTGCATGTACCATAAGGCTTTTCCATAGGCCTCTGTGCAACCTTACAGTACAGCTTGGTGCAGAAAAGAATCTGCACCAACTTTTCATAGTCTTGAACACAGTTCAATCTGGGATGGGGTCCACACAGTGAAAAAGGATTGTCCTACATATAAACCAAAAAGTTCAGATTGCAATGGAGACTAAGACATCATCTTGGGCATAGTGTGTTAAGCATGTAAGAGTAAACAATGCTATACTGCATGTACAGTGTAAAAGTTTAATATCAGTATACCAGAATTAGAGTAGGGGTGGGTGTGATGCTTAAGACATAAATCTACAGCTTTAAACCTCAAGATGAATTTGCACCACCAATTCAAAGCTACACCAGCAGCCGCCACTGGTTGTAACATGCAATATTAAAAGACAAGGAATTAAGACGGCAGTCTTTTTCAAGTAATGCGGCATTTTTGGTATAACAAAAGGTTAAATGTTGTGGCACCTCGATTAGGATCAATAAACTTAGCGGCAACTTTTCGCGAGTAGAAACAGGGGGCGGGGGGGGGGGATTAAAAAGCTAGCGGTAAAACTTAGTGTTAACTTTGCAGTGCCCCAGTAGAAACCTTGCTCTAACTTATGAATGTCTTACACCAAGGATATTGCAAAAAATTGTTGACCCAAAGAAATAATAAAGACAATAATATGAAAAATCAGAAAAAGTGTACTTTAGGTCCCAGATTCTGGAATGTACTAGTATCGTCCGATACTAGAATACCCAGTATCGACCGATACTGGTACAAAGTCAGTGTTCCAGTATCGGTCTAAACTGGCGCATATCAAATGTCCCAGTATCGGGCGATACTGGAACAAAGTTATGTACCAGTATCGTTCGATACTGGGACAAATCTCATTGGTATCACATGTACCAGTATCGACCGATACTGGAACATAAAAATGTTCCAGAATCGGCCAATACTGGAACACAATTTGGTGTTCCAGTATCGACCGATACTGGAACAGTAAAATCGTACCAGTATCGACTGATACTGGCAACTTTTATGTTCCAGTATTGAACGATTCTGGTATACCAGTATCTGGGACCTAAAGTACACTTTTTCCGAAAAATCTACTGGTAATACTTACTCCACTGGTGGCCATTAGAGCATGAATCGTGGTTGATATTGGTGAATGCTATATGTACACAAGTACTGGTCAAGGAGTTTCAAATACAACACTTTATAGTCTAAATTATGTGTTCACAATAGAGGTGTTCTCTATACAGTCCTCAAAATAAGTAACTGACCAGATAATAAATATACTCTTAATTCCACAGTGCATTCACCAGGATGGGCATCTCTCACACGAAACTGATGTGCATGTACCATAAGGCTTTTCCATAGGCATCTGTGCAACCTTACAGTACAGCTTGGTGCAGAAAAGAATCTGCACCAACTTTTCATAGTCTTGAACACAGTTCAATCTGGGATGGGGCCCACACAGTGAAAAAGAATCTGCACCAACTGTTTATAGTCTTGAACACAGTTCAATCTGGGATGGGATGTTCAATCTGGGATGGGGCCCACACGTTAAAATATTAAATTATGAAGTTGTAAAGAAATGACTTGTCTTTAATTTGAGATATTGTTCACGGAGATCGGTTAATGATTAAGAACGCTACATTGAAAAGGATTGAACTGAGAGCAGTTTACATTTTCACACTTGGGTTTTGAACATGCAGGAGAGTGTGACAGGTATGTATAAGGACTGTATTGATCAATTGAAGCATCCTCAAGCCTCATCTTACTATCAACCCATGAGTTATCGCTACCAGTTAATCAATAATCTGCCTGTTGTTAGTCCGAGGCTGCGTGTAGGCGAACAACATGTTAAAATGAAAAACGGACTTTGTTTAGGTTTTAGGCACATAACTGAGTTAATATTCATTCAATCTTCACATGTAATATCTCAAACTAAACAAAGATATTTCCCTACAACTTTATAATTTAATATTTTTACTAGGAGCTATAATGTTGGAGTTGAGAGCATATTTATTACCTGGTCAGTTACTTATTTTGAGGACTGTAGATGCAGCCTGAATGCTTCCCTTCATGAGGCAGAAGGTGTGAAAGCTATGTTATGAGGTCTGATTAATTATGCCGAAAAAAAAGAAAGAAGTTTTTCTCAAAGCTTGCGAAGGCTTCAAAATCGGGCGACGCGCGCTGTTTTTTGTCTTCCATTTTTTTTCTTTTTTCATTTCTTTTATTTGTGTGGCAATTTTTACTCTTACTATTTGCAAACGTTGACACTTTCTGATATTTGTTTTTTCTATTTGAAATGAATATTGTGATGTAGTTGTGTATAACAACAATTGTGCAGCGTTTTTTGAAGATCTGAGTCATGTAAAAGTTATAGAAAAGGAAAATCTGCCGATATTTTTAATAAAAACTCTAAATAAAAATTTGTAGGGAAAAAAAAATTGATTTGACAATTTTCTGCATTTCAGACGCGGTATTTTGGCATTTCAAAACCAATGCGCGCGCAAGCTTTGAGACGAACCTTTTATTTTGTTTGGCCTTATGATATGCTAAAGCCGGCAATATCCTCAAATAGGTCTTACATACAGAATAAAGTAAAAGGCAGCAATTGTTTTGCAGTTGATTTGCATTGTAAAAATGATAGCTGCTGTTTACTTTATTCCGTATGTAAGACCTATTTGAGGATATTGCCCTAAAGCCTGCCGCTGATCCAGACATGCAGTGGTCATAACACTAAAGCTGTGTTCCCACTATAGAAAATGATAGCTATGTGGACTTGTGCCTAGGTCCAAGTCAACATACACATCACGTTCTCAATAGGCATTTGGTACCACGTCGTATCATCGAGGCTACCTCATTTAGGGGTGTGCCACTCAACTTACCGATCGGAAGCCACTTTTGTTTAACTTTGGTGAGTGTCCTATTGTTTGTGGCACTGTTTGTGTCGTCTGTTTTAGGTATTCAGGGGTATTAGACTTAATTGAAATTTACACTGAATTGTTGGGAAAATTCCCCAAAAATATCCCAAATTTAATAGAATCCCTGATAATACACATATTACCAAGCAGACTACGCACATTGTCATTGTTACAATCTGAAGTGATACAAATATACAGATACAGAGACGGAAACAGATACAGAAATAGAAACAGAAACAGACACAGAACAAAAATAGAAACAGAACAGAAACCAAAAACAAAACAGAAATTGAAACAGAAACAAAAACTAACAGGCAGAACAAAGACTGAAGTATTTATTGGAAAAATAGCATATCACCAAGACAAGTCAATATTAACAACAAAGGATATTTTCTGAGCATAACGCACATATCTCCCTGAGTCCTTCATTAGATTCATGTCTGCTATATGCCTCATATATTCGTGAGATAATACTATGGTCTATGGAGTGTTGTGTGGAGGTTTTCACTGCTATGTCTGCCATCACAAGCAGACTACGAACATTGTCATTGCTACAATCTGAAATGAAAATAATAAATAAGAACAATATAAGTTTATAATATAAGTTTAATTTATGTAATACCCTGCAGCCTCTTATCCAGTGTGTAAAGAGCCTCCAGTTGAGATTTCTTGGACACATTCCATGTCTCCCTGATGAAGAGCCTGCTAAAAAGTGGGCCACTTACGCACCAACACATGGCCGAAGGAGACCTGGTCGTCAATGCACATCATATTTGACCAATATACAACAGTTACTAAGGGACTCTGAAGGCATGATCCAAGAATGACAGAAAAATTACTCTTGCTCAAGACCGATGTCCATGGAAGAAACTTGTGGTCGCTTGCTCTCTGCAACCCAACTAAACACTATTGTGCACACTCAGCGCACATCGTCTCCGCAAGCCATATAAACAATATTTTAGCTGGTTGTCAGAAATATATTTGCTATATTACTACAATATCTGTTCCTCAATTCCCTGGGACAGAGTAGTGGACATAAAAAAGGACACAAAATGGGACCAATTCTTTAATAGAAAATAATAGGCATATACGACGGGTATTAAACAAATTATAATTATTATTTTTTTAAACAGGTTCGCCGTCGGGGTACAAAAGAGACAATAATGGGAAAAACGATCTCGCCCGGGATAACTCAGGATCTGTTGATTGCTTGTCAACTGCCTTGTCCATTGGGCCACAAGACCTCGCATGGTAAAGCATCTGAAATTCAAACCTAAGCGATCTCGTTTCCCAGTCTCCTGCCACAATTCTTTAATGTAAGCATAGATAGGAGTCTCCTATTTAAAAACCTAAAACTTGCAAGATGTTCTATAGATTGATCAGTTCCAAATTGGCAAAGCCTCCTTATAGCAGCTAATAAATACAGAAGAGTGCAGCCGCCCATGAAGGCAACATGCACACTGTGCATCATATCGTGAAGTGTGCGTGCGACCAAAACATGCATGTGAGGCCATAATCGCGCACGAACGCTTGGGGATTACTATTGTGAACAGAGAGATAAAAAACAAATATTTCACACCAATTTTGAACTGATTAAACCATGGTAACAAGGACATCAGGTCACTCCTGCATGAGGTTGCTGTAAAGATTACGGTGCATTTATATACCAGTGCATAAAAGTGTCACACAGTAATGAACCATATTGCCGACCATCTCAAGAAAGCTATAGACCTACGATAATACTGTAGAAGGGATAACTTTTGTGCGATTAATTTTTTGCAATTTGCCGATTTTTAACTGTTTTGCACGTTTTTAAATTTGCAATTTGTAGCTTCATCACATAAACCTATATACGAAAGAAATATATTTGTGAGTTATAATTTTCACGGCAGCTGCATCATGTGAAAAGCGTGAAAATAAATGTAGCGCAAAAATGTCCACTTTGACAGTACTAACTACACATTTGTCTTCTTCAGTGTTGTGACATTGATGTTTATTGTGTATTACAGTAGACTTAGATTGGGTTTACCACTTTATCTAAAATGCTGAATAGCTAACGTAGTGTTGTTCCACATTGTCACATAGTTATGAACCAATGTGCCATGCATCTCAAGAAAGCTTTATCGCTACATGATCAACTCAAAGTCAAGTCTTTTACTATTATAATTACTACACATAGTAATGAACCAATGCGACACGCATCTCAAGATAGCTCTATCGCTACATTATCAACTCAAAGTCAAGTCTTTTACCATTATAATTACTACACATAGAAATGAACCAATATGCCGCACATCTCAAGATAGCTCTATCGCTACATTATCAACTCAAAGTCAAGTCTTTTACCATTATAATTACTACACATAGAAATGAACCAATATGCCGCGCATCTCAAGATAGCTCTATCGCTACATTATCAACTCAAAGTCAAGTCTTTTACCATTATAATTACTACACATAGTAATGAACCAATATGCCGCACATCTCAAGATAGCTCTATCGCTACATTATCAACTCAAAGTCAAGTCTTTTACTATTATAATTACTACACATAGTAATGAACCAATGCGACACGCATCTCAAGATAGCTCTATCGCTACATTATCAACTCAAAGTCAAGTCTTTTAATATTATAATTACTACCCATAGTAATGAACCAATGCGCCACACATCTCAAGATAGCTCTATCGCTACATTATCAACTCAAAGTCAAGTCTTTCACTATTTATAATTACTACCCATAGTAATGAACCAATGCGCCACACATCTCAAGATAGCTCTATCGCTACATTATCAACACAAAGTTGAGTCTTTTACTATTTATAATTACTACCCATAGTAATGAACCAATGTGCCACACATCTCAAGATAGCTCTATCGCTACATTATCAACTCAAAGTCAAGTCTTTCACTATTATAATTACTACCCATAGTAATGAACCAATGCGCCACACATCTCAAGATAGCTCTATCGCTACATGATCAACTCAAAGTCAAGTCTTTTACTATTATAATTACTACACATAGTAATGAACCAATGTGACACGCATCTCAAGATAGCTCTATCGCTACATTATCAACTCAAAGTCAAGTCTTTTAATATTATAATTACTACCCGTAGTAATGAACCAATGCGCCACACATCTCAAGATAGCTCTATCGCTACATTATCAACGCAAAGTCAAGTCTTTCACTATTTATAATTACTACCCATAGTAATGAACCAATGCGCCACACATCTCAAGATAGCTCTATCGCTACATTATCAACACAAAGTCGAGTCTTTTACTATTTATAATTATTACCCATAGTAATGAACCAATGTGCCACACATCTCAAGATAGCTCTATCGCTACATTATCAACTCAAAGTCAAGTCTTTCACTATTATAATTACTACCCATAGTAATGAACCAATGCGACACGCATCTCAAGATAGCTCTATCGCTACATTATCAACTCAAAGTCAAGTCTTTCACTATTATAATTACTACCCATAGTACACATCCCTTAGAAATTTGAAATTTGGGACATAATAGCAACCGCCCTCTGTTGATTTTTTTATCACAAACAAGTTTAGCTGTGTTGAGCCTGGTGGCGCTATACATAGATGACAATTATACGACCACAGGCCTACATGTTATAAACATAGGTCGCTACAGGTGTTGAAACAATGAAAGGTGACATTAAATTAGAGAATTCACCAATGATAGATCTTAGATCATTGACGCATTGGATGAAGAAAATACTGAACTTCAACGCAAAAACATTTTCGTGGAGAATTGCTCATCAGAAGAAATACAGCAGCTGCTTAAACTTTCCTAATTTGTCTTCATCAGATTTAATTTTCATGTAGTACCTTGCGTTGAGCTTCGTCGATTTCTCAGCAATTTTGTGTATAGAACTTTAAAATCGGCTAACTAAATCGTCTATTATAGTGACACCAGTAATCGATTTTGAGAATGTAATACCTATAGATTATAATCTTGCGCTACTCTGGCAGTTCCCTCCGTAGCTCAATCGATAAGAGTGCTGTCTATGAATGCAAAGATTGCTGTGCTGCTGCTGGTTCGAATCCGCTTAGAATCACCTTTTTTTTTAAAGTAAAGCAACACGCAAGTCAAACGAGGGCGTCTTGAAAATAATTCCTCTCTAAGGGATGTGAGTAATGAACCAATGCGCCACACATCTCAAGATAGCTCTATCGCTACATTATCAACTCAAAGTCAAGTCTTTTACAATTATAATTACTACCCATAGTAATGAACCAATGTGCCACACATCTCAAGATAGCTCTATCACTACATGTGACATTATCAACTCAAAGTCAAGTCTTTCACTATTACAATTACTACCCATAGTAATGAACCAATGCGCCACACATCTCAAGATAGCTCTATCGCTACATTATCAACTCAAAGTCAAGTCTTTTAATATTATAATTACTACCCATAGTAATGAACCAATGCGCTACACATCTCAAGATAGCTCTATCGCTACATTATCAACTCAAAGTCAAGTCTTTCACTATTATAATTACTACCCATAGTAATGAACCAATGTGCCGCGCATCTCAAGATAGTTCTATCGCTACATTATCAACTCAAAGTCAAGTCTTTTAATATTATAATTACTACCCATAGTAATGAACCAATGCGCCACACATCTCAAGATAGCTCTATCGCTACATTATCAACTCAAAGTCAAGTCTTTTACTATTATAATTACTACACATAGTAATGAACCAATGTGCCGCACATCTCAAGATAGCTCTATCGCTACATTATCAACTCAAAGTCAAGTCTTTTACTATTATAATTACTACACATAGTAATGAACCAATGTGCCGTGCATCTCAAGATAGCTCTATCGCTACATTATCAACTCAAAGTCAAGTCTTTTACTATTTATAATTACTACACATAGTAATGAACCAATGCGCCGCGCATCTCCAGATAGTTCTATCGCTACATTATCAACTCAAAGTCAAGTCTTTTAATATTATAATTACTACCCATAGTAATGAACCAATGCGCCACACATCTCAAGATAGCTCTATCGCTACATTATCAACTCAAAGTCAAGTCTTTTACTATTATAATTACTACACATAGTAATGAACCAATGTGCCGCACATCTCAAGATAGCTCTATCGCTACATTATCAACTCAAAGTCAAGTCTTTTACTATTATAATTACTACACATAGTAATGAACCAATGTGCCGTGCATCTCAAGATAGCTCTATCGCTACATTATCAACTCAAAGTCAAGTCTTTTACTATTTATAATTACTACACATAGTAATGAACCAATGCGCCGCGCATCTCCAGATAGCTCTATCACTACATTAACAACTCACAGTCAAGTCTTTCACTATTATAATTACTACCCATAGTAATGAACCAATGTGCCGCGCATCTCAAGATAGTTCTATCGCTACATTATCAACTCAAAGTCAAGTCTTTCACTATTATAATTACTACACATAGTAATAAACCAATGCGCCGCGCATCTCCAGATAGCTCTATCGCTACATTATCAACTCAAAGTCAAGTCTTTTACTATTATAATTACTACATTATCTCATGAATATTTATGAGGTGTAATAACACATATCGTGCACGTTTTAGTTGGGATTCAACTTCTTTTTTGTAAAAAGTTATACCATGTAATATAGGGTGGCAGTCAGACGACCTGCAGCTGTGAATTACTTAAACACATATTATGCACTGTTTGTTAGGGTAAAAGGCCCTGTTGTCATTGCAACGGTGCTAAGCATGCTGGACTGTACAAGAAATCCTCTTTAAAATCCAAAGAGGATATCTTGTACAGTTCAGCATGCGTAGCACCATGAGGCAAAAAAAAAAAAAGTTGACTTGCCCTTTCCGACTGACTCCAATTTTCGGAAATCTAGGTAAGTTAAAAAAAAAATGAAAAATTGAAAAAAAATTGAAAGAAGCGCATAACAATAAAGAATGATTTGAGTAGTATCTGCGTGTTTAAAAAAAAATTTAAAAAAATTTAAAAAAAATAAAAAATCTTTAAAATGTGTTTTTGTGCAGTAAATTTTCAAAACATTTTCAAAAAAAAATTCAAAAAAAAAAAAAATCCAACCGTCCGACCCAACGACCCAGACTCTGGACCTGAAAGGGCAAGTCAACTTTTGTTTTGTTTTTTGCCTTACTGTGACAACAAGGCTTTTTGGATTCTATTGAGAGTTACCTAATGGTTGATTTTGTTCCATGTTGTTCCATGTCTGTAAGGCTTTCTTGGTGTAGTGTATTAACATATGATTCTCTGTGTCTACAATATCACTTGTGGTAGAGTCTAGTAAGACCTGTTAAAGAGACATATATACAAACTAATAATAACCTGATAACATAAGGTTCTTATACTGATCCAAATAGTATACTCACAACTGTGGACATTTCAGCAACACTGTTGCCTTTCTCAACACTTGGTAGATTGTGGCGAGTTATTTACTGTCACCGACGCTAGAGGGAGTTTCCTCAGCGGCGGTTTTGGAGTTGCCAGTTCGTTTCTTGCGTCTAGCGTCGGTGACAGTAAATAACTCTCCACAATCTACCAAGTGTTGAGAAAGGCAACAGTGTTGCCGAAACGTCCACAGTTGTGAGTATACTATTTGGATCAGTATAAGAACCTTATCTGATCATTTATGTCTACCGATCCTGATGAAATTATTCAATAATAATAATAACCTAATTATTTGGATTTATTCTTACAAAATTGTCTTATTATGTTTCCGAAGGATTCCTGATAAACTATTCCCTCTCTGATAATGAAACTGTTTTCACTAGCTGTGTTCAGACCAGAAATTTAACTTGAGACAAATATTTCACACCCCAGGATAAAATACCAGAAATGTTTTTGCTAACTCAACTGATTGTCCATACGCAAGTCAACTCATCTTTAACATGATAAAATCTTATCCCAACTCCAATGCCGCTGGAGTCAAGTTCCAGATGTTAAACTGCATTACAACGGCTGACTCGACTGGGCCAGATAGGCCTTTTTTTAGAGGTAAATCAGTCGTGATAAGGTTGTGTCAAAAGAGATTGCACACATACAGACTGTAACAAAAAAAGTTATACAATCGCAATTTTATTTTTAATTCAATGTTAAAATCATGCATTGTCAAAATCTCTTACACTCTGTGTTAAGTTCCGTTTTGGCTACCAGAATCATTTTATTTGGTATGTTTAACTACTTGCGTTTAAAAGTTATGACCAATCTACTAAGTCGTCTAGAAATCAGGTTGGGCCACTTTCACAATAATATCATACAATCTTGCTTGCTTAAATTAAATGGTTAGGGTATCATGCAAGGAACATTAAAGAGAACAATATACTTCTTTTTTCAAATAGTTTTATTTCATTTGAATAAATAAAATTCATAAAATAAATAAATAATATTTGTAAAGACCTAACCTTCTTTGTAATACTTTTAACCACTTGAAACGAACCATTGTTGTCTAACAAAACCGCTCTACTGCTATGTTCCTGGTTCGATTCCATTCATATTCATCCCAGTGATGTTACCATTGATTAAACCAAAGTGGCCCAGGTGATTTCATGACTACTTTAGACAATTGACCATATCTCCGCTTACCGACCATCGATTGTCATGAAACAAAGCTTATTCGAAAGCTAAGAAAATTCCCCTTGCAGGCCATTAAAACTCGAAACAGAAATATTAAGGGAGATATTTTTAATATTTTTTTCAAAACTGTATAACTTTTATTGTTACAGCCTGTAGATACTAAAAACAAGGGCAGTGGCGGCACTACCCCTCCCCCCCCCCCATCATGACCTTTGGCCCCTAAACAATAAAAAATAATGACTTTTAATGTGAAAATTCCTTAATTTTTTTTATTAGTTGTATAATTCAGATCAAATAAAGCTAATTTAAGGCAATTTTTACAATAAAAGTCAACATTTCGTCACCTAATATTTTGGTCTTGCCCCCGTCTGATTATGATGCCACCAATGACAAGTAGTGCCTATTGCCGATTCTTAAAGATATTTGTTGCCCAAATTAGTATTTTGAAACGGGAGGATTGTGCCTAGTTATGACCCAAATGACAACCAGAAGAAGAAAAAAATCCTTTGAAAACACTGGACATTTTGCATTAATCCTTACAGTTTTATTAACACATTGAAAATTAAAGAAATGCACTCAAACCCTCACCAACACCCCAAATGAATAAAACAACTATAGAATTCAGCCTTCCACCCCACCCCCCCCCCCCCCCAAAAAAAAAAAAAAAAAAAAAGAAAAAGAAAAAGGGCCCAATCGAAACCAAGTGACTGAGTTAAGTTGCTTAGAATTAAAAAAAATAGCCTCATACCCACCTGTAATTTGGGGTCAACTGCTTCCTGTGGTTTACCCCTAGTATCCTGGCTAACCGAGTGCTGTACAGAGGCTAATTTCATGATGAGTAAGTATCGTCTTAATTTGAGTTTGTAGAGACAGGTTTTGAATTCTTCATTTCCCCAGAACTGGTCTTTGGTTAAGTCTTCTAGACCCTTGGGGAGGGTGTAGTTGGCAACAATGGTTTGTCGGAAGAATTCAACGGAGTCTAACTTGGTGCAGAGAGGACCTATTGAGGATTGATATAATATCATACATTACTGTTGTAAGAGTGGACATTTTCACGCTGCATTCATTTTCGCACTCCAAGCAGCTAACGCGAAAATAAAAACAAGCAAACATATTTATTTTGTGTACAAGTCTATGTACTGAACTTTCATATCGCGAATTAAAAAACAAGCGAAATGGATGAAAATTGGCAAAGCGTGAAAATGTAATCGCGCGAAAAGAACCACAGGCATTCCCTCCCTCTATGTTTTCAGGAACATTTTGGTGAATTTTCAACAATTTTTAACAAAAAAACAACAACAACAAAAATCAAAATTTTTAATTTTTTAAAAAAAAATTCAGTTTAAAAAACTGTTTTTCAAAATATGTTATTTTTCACCATTAAATTTGAAGACGAAAAATGGGTCGGTTGACCTGTGTGATTCCCTTGCACTGGTATTGTGGATCCATGAGATTAAATGCACATCCTGAAACTTGCAAGTAAATGGGATTTTTCAGTTCAAATTCATACTACCCAATGGAAGATGTGACCTTGAAATTTCCACACAGGGTGTGTAGATTTCAAATGGAGTCACCCATGCAGATAACCCCATTTGAAATTAACACTCCTTGCGGGCACTTTCCACGCGGCTGCTAGTTTTACCATAATTATACAAAACATATTTTTGAGAAACGTTTCCCAACTTTTAAAGTCTATGGCTCAAGTATCACTAATCCTATACTAGGCATGTTTGTATTCATCTTAATATATTTCTCATGTTGTTTCCAAATATGGTAATAAAATTCAATAATTTTGAAATTTTTGAAACATTTTGTGAAATGTTGGAATGTCGTCTGTAAACGACTGCGGCGTGGAAAGCGTTAATATAATGTCTTCAATAGAAGGATTTCAAATGGAATAATCCAATGCAAATTCGTTCACAAGTTTTCCCAACACTGCATAGAGGTTAATGAATGGAGTATAGTGATTGACCTTTGACCTACCATCATTATGAATAAGATGTGCTTCTGCCTCCAACTCTGACCTAAGTGGTTTGATCATAGAGGTAATTGAATGGAGTATAGTGATTGACCTTTGACCTACCATCATTATGAATAAGATGTGCTTCTGCCTCCAACTCTGACCTTAGTGGTTTGATCATAGAGGTAATTGAATGGAGTATAGTGATTGACCTTTGACCTACCATCATTATGAATAAGATGTGCTTCTGCCTCCAACTCTGACCTTAGTGGTTTGATCATAGAGGTAATTGAATGGAGTATAGTGATTGACCTTTGACCTACCATCATTATGAATAAGATGTGCTTCTGCCTCCAACTCTGACCTTAGTGGTTTGATCATAGAGGTAATTGAATGGAGTATAGTGATTGACCTTTGACCTACCATCATTATGAATAAGATGTGCTTCTGCCTCCAACTCTGACCTTAGTGGTTTGATCATAGAGGTAATTGAATGGAGTATAGTGATTGACCTTTGACCTACCATCATTATGAATAAGATGTGCTTCTGCCTCCAACTCTGACCTTAGTGGTTTGATCATAGAGGTAATTGAATGGAGTATAGTGATTGACCTTTGACCTACCATCATTATGAATAAGATGTGCTTCTGCCTCCAACTCTGACCTCAGTGGTTTGATCATTACCTTAGCTGTTCTCTCTGCAGATTTGTTGACCCCACATACTCTGTAATGAGATGAGTGGTGAACACATCAGTTATCTTATAATAATAATAATAATAATTAAAGGGACATTAAGTGGTGTTGAAAATTTTAAATGTTTAAAAATTTACTTCAGAATTCAAGATGAACATTAAAAATTGCCATTATTGTTGTTTCTACTAACAAAAACACAGCAAAACTTGATTAAAACAATATCATCGCTATTTATTGAAAAACGCCCTCTATGCAAATATGGTTCGCGTTATGTATTACGCGTACTGCAGGGGGATACTGTCGGACGTAAAATGCTCGTCCCGGCTGTACGAGCATTTTTGAATCGATGTTTTCTTGTACAAAGAGGGCTGATTTTTCTTAATCCTTATAGGTGTAAGTTCATACATGTAATACAATAATAAAAATATACTAATCCCAGTTGTTATCATAATTGAGGGCGCAGCCTCCAACACATCTTTTAGTGTCCCTCTAAGAAGTGTAACTCCTTCATTATCCATTTAATCTTATATAAAAATATACACTTTCTTGAAGGAAAGGTTTCATTTAATCCAACCAGGAACATGAAATTGACCATTTTGTAGAAAATTATAAAAAAACCTGCTTTTGACCCATTTAAGGTTCTGCAAAGATAACTCAAAATATATTTTGTCAAATGTTGTCCTTCTAGTTTTATTATAATCCTAATAAAATTCTCTAGGAGTGTTTTTTTGGTTTTTTTATATCTGATTTATTTTTTGAATTATTGACTAAAAAGTGCCATAAATGTGATTTTCTTTTCTCCTCCAAAATCATGAAAATCATGAAGTTACGGCAGTTTTACGGCGGCTGTACCTGAGAGTCCACACCCCCTCAAGCGACATTTCTTAAAGCGCCTAATCAAAAGTGGTCAAATCGCTGTACCAAATCCTGACTTACTGACTACAACAATACAATATAATCAGAAGCATAAACACAATCTAAGCAAATAAACACAAAGATAAAAACAAGGTGGCATCCGTAAGGGGGAAACTTAATGTTGAGGAAAATATGGCATTTCAGAGCTTTTTTGAATATTTGAGTTGTGGTACATTGACGCAGGTAGGTACAGAGTTCCAGGGAAAGAAAAAAATTGGTCGGTAATTATTAATTAATTTTTTTATCTGAAAAATATATGGTTTATGTCAAGACAAAATTGGTATAAGCCTATATATCAATCTAACTAATGTTTCTAGTGATATTATAGTCTAAAAACATTTATTAAAAATAACTTATTCATATCAAGCAAGAAACAGTATTAATTAGACAAATTTAAATCTGAAAAATGAAAATGAAGAAAAAAAAAGAAAAAAAGAAGAAGAAAAAAAACCAGATGAAAAAAAACCAGATCCTAAATTTTGCAATTTTTTGGGCCTAGGCGCAGAGTAGCTGCGTAGAAGGGCAATGTCTCCAGCGATACGAGGTTTGGTGAGAAGCAATTTGTCATCACCTGACCTTAAATAAGGTCTATTTCGAATGTATGGAGAATGAAAGCAGTGAGATAATACGGAAAAGTCCGTGAACACTTTTGAAGGTGAGTAACACAAGTTTAAAAATGGTCCTCGATTCAACTGGCAACACTGAAACTAGATCAGTTCAAGCGATTACTTGTTCAGAAAGCCATCCTTTTCAGGAAGTATCACCCATAATCCCTTGTAATGTATACACGCCGATATATAGTTGTGTAATATCATATATATTATGTTCAGTTGTCCATCCATGCATTTGCTTGTTTATCCTCTTCCTTTGTTATTTGCTCGCCCTCCAATGGCGGTCTGTATACAGCTAATAAATAGTGGGAGAAATGTGTAACTTTGCAAAGGGACTTTGTAAAGATGTCTGAAGGATCACATATCAAAATAAAGTTTCTGGCTCCTTCACTTCTGGGTGATTTCTAAAACTTTATGATACCCCCTCGTATTTAGTACCCAATTCTATGAAAATAGCATTTTTAGGGCGAACATTTTTGTATTTAAAAAGAAAACTGCTACGCTAATTTTGTTGTGATTTTAATCAAAATTGCGCATTAATAGGCACTACAAATTAATGAAATAAAAAATGGGGTCACCGACTTTTGGGTTTTTGGGATAATACTATAATTCTTCTATCTAGAAAAGTACACAATAAAAAAAATTCTTTGACAGTTTTTTACATAATTTGATGATGTTCCATATCACCAATTTGGAGCAGGTCGCAATTCAAAATAAAGAATTGTATAATTGCAGTGTATAAGGTGAGGTGCTGGCGTATACAGGCATGCATAGAAAGATGGACGATACATATGCGTGCGTAAATGCTGCGCCTTTGAAGTTACGTCAATGTCCAGAGGAAGTGAAATAGAGTATACTTTTAGGGTGTAAATATCATATAATTAAAACGATTACCCTGGAGATCTTGCAATTTCTCAAACTTACTCGGTTATCAGGCCTACGTATGTACTTCCAGCAGAGATTCCTATTCCACACTGTCTGAGCTGTGATGGTTTGGGGGGTTCAAGTACCTCCAAGTCAACATACTTACTCTGTTATCAGGCCTACGTATGTACTTCCAGCAGAGATTCCTATTCCACACTGTCTGAGTTGCGATGGTTTGGGGGGTTCAAGTACCTCCAAGTCAACATACTTACTCGGTTATCAGGCCTACGTATGTTCTTCCAGCAGAGATTCCTATTCCACACTGTCTGAGCTGTGATGGTTTGGGGGTTCAAGTACCTCCAAGTCAACATACTTACTCGGTTATCAGGCCTACGTATGTACTTCCAGCAGAGATTCCTATTCCACACTGTCTAAGCTGTGATGGTTTGGGGGGTTCGAGTACCTCCAAGTCAACATACTTACTCGGTTATCAGGCCTACGTATGTACTTCCAGCAGAGATTCCTATTCCACACTGTCTGAGCTGTGATGGTTTGGGGGTTCAAGTACCTCCAAGTCAACATACTTACTCGGTTATCAGGCCTACGTATGTACTTCCAGCAGAGATTCCTATTCCACACTGTCTGAGCTGTGATGGTTTGGGGGGTTCAAGTACCTCCAAGTCAACATACTTACTCGGTTATCAGGCCTACGTATGTACTTCCAGCAGAGATTCCTATTCCACACTGTCTGAGCTGTGATGGTTTGGGGGGTTCAAGTACCTCCAAGTCAACATACTTACTCTGTTATCAGGCCTACGTATGTACTTCCAGCAGAGATTCCTATTCCACACTGTCTGAGCTGCGATGGTTTGGGGGGTTCAAGTACCTCCAAGTCAACATTTAATCCTGAAAAGACAAAAATAGTGACATTAAAATTGACGTTGGTAGATCTACAAGTTGATGCCATTAACCAGGTAATTTCAGGCTTAACTTATGCAAATTAGATGCAAATCAGAGCATTCATTTATAACCACCACAAACTGGTATATTCTATACAAGTATTAACTCTGTTAAAGTTCAAAGTTGATTGGTACCTCCGAATTTGAATGATGGCCTTAATATGATACTATGCATTTGTGCAGATGCCGGACATGGGCTTGTTCATGAATATTCAAGGCTAAATTATGCGAACGAGGTTCTGTGATCAAGCGAATGGGACGAACGGTTAACGACGGATTAAATTCACAAAATGATACTAACACTGGAGTTGGTTATCCAACTCCAGCGATTTTAGGATGAAATACAACGTGTGATGAATTTTCCGGGGTCATATAATCAAAATCCATTTTTTACAATGAAACCAACGGAGATTAACAAATTACACCAACAGTGTTCACCATCATCTGCTGTGAAGAACAGATTAAAGCATTACATCAAAATGGGATGGTCATGTGACTCGTCATAATCAAAATGACAGCAGTGGCGTCCGACGTGTCTACCGCTGCTCTCGACCTTGTTGATCTATCTACATAAAGCCTTTTAAGATGTATGGTGAACTGTGCACACCCGACTGCACATTCTTTGTATTTCACGGGTTTTACCCATACAGAAGTACGCCCTCTCCTGTTGAGTATACCCATTACAAATACTGCCCTCCTATATCCACCATGCTTCATGTATCCACTATGCATTATTGTACCATAGGTGCCCGATCATAATGCCAAACTCAAAACCACGCAGCGATTATGGAGGGTGTAGGTAATTTAGGCTATTTTTGCCAATCCCCATTTTCTTTTGGTGAAACTATATTGTTTGCCGATATTTTCAAAAATACACGAGCGCTTAGCATCTGGATACCTCAGGGGTACTCAGGTTGATGTGAGGGAGTATTCTAGGCCTCTAGATACTCAATCGCTCCACGATCTTACTCGATCCTGGCCAAAAAAATGGTGGCAATCTAACCATGGGAACTGCCTTGCAAGCTCCGTAATATACAAGGCAACGGTGTCAGCAGATAACACAGAAGCAACCTACATAGACTTATCTGGTGGCCAATTCAAGACCAGGTTCAATAACCACACCAAAAGCTTTCGTCACGAGAAATACTCAACCGACACAGATCTCTCAAAACACATATGGACACGAAAAAGGAAAAATCAGAACTTCACCATAAAATGGGAAATTATCAAAGCATCGAACACTACTATGAGACCATCCGGGTTATGCAACCTTTGCTTGGAGGGAAAAAAATCATCAATAACTCAAGTACTCTCAACAAGAAATCCGAACTAATTTCAACTCGTCACCATAAAAAGAAAACCACCAAGCCGTGCGAAGAAGAATTAACGTAAGAAACAGACAGATCCTGTGAACTGCTGTGGTACCTACCTACATTGCTTTCTGTGATAACAGCCTTCTGTAGACTACCATCTGTACTACAGCTCACCGCCATGTTTTCCTTCATAGATAAACCTGTTAAATCAATATGGAAAAGGTGATATTTACACCAGAGAAGAGTATACAAATAAATTGATAAATAAACCACTCAAAAAAGTTCAGAATTTTTCTTTCAATGACCTAAATTTTGTAGAGTTGTTTTGTATTCATCGTGTGTTGCACATTAACCCTAAGGCCAAAACAAAAATTGTTTGATTGTCCATAGATCACTTTTAAAAGTTGGTGCCCAAAAATGTGATTTTTCATGATTTTGGCGGTAACAAATCACGTTTTTTGGCACTTTTTGGTCTGTAACTTAAAAAAGAAAAAAAGATAATAAAAAAAAAAAATGCTCCTGGGGAATGTTATCAGGATTATCATAAAACTAGTATGACAAAATTTAACAACATATATTTTGAGTTATCTTTTCCAAACCTAAAATAGGTCAAAAAACGTGTTTTTTATAATTTTTTCCAAAATGGTCAATTTCATTATCATGGTTGGATTCATTGAACCCTTTTCTGCCCAAAACTGTAGGGTAAAATCGCCTATTTTCGGTCAGCTCCTATTTTCGGTCACCTCGCCCAAATCGTGTAATAAAAATGACTTCTTCGTTATAAACTGACGACTAAAAAAACGCGCATAGTTGATGCCCGGTATTGCTTTTAAAATGGCGACGACCGATGCAATTACACGATTTTGACCAGTGACCGAAAATAGGCGCTGACCGAAAATAGGCGACTTTACCCTATACGTTTATAAAGATTAAATGAATATTGAAGAAGTTACGGCAGTTTTACGGAGACTGTACCTGAGAGTCCACACCCCCCGTAAGAGGGTCGGGCGGACGAGGACAATCAAACAATTTTTTTGTGTGCCTAACCCTGCTAAATCCAACAGAAGCAACGCACCGGTGGACCCCCATTCCACAGTCTATCCCATTGCACAATCACACAAAGGTACATACAGGGTGAGTCAAAAAGAAGTTTACCCGGATTGGTGATGTTTTAAAAAACAAACAAATGACACTCGAGAGGTCAGTAAAACATATATTTAACAAGCATTCTCTCCTTTAAGAAAAAGGAATGACACAAATTGATCATTGCTAAGCGGAGTTATGCCTAATTTAATAAAGGTACTCATTTTGCAAGCTGTCCAAGGAATACTTGACAAAACAAATGTAAAGTAAGCATTCCATGGACAGCTACAAACATGAGCGCTTTCAGTAAAACAGGCATAACTTCTCTTAGGAATGATCAATTTGCTTCATTGATTTGCTCTAATAAGCAGCAGAGTATGTTTGGTAAATAAATGCTTTACTGAACATTTAAGTGTCATTTATTTGTTTTGAAAAACATCACCAATCTCGGTCAATAGAGAAGTACGCAGCTAAAATGCATACTTTACATTTGTTTGGTCAAGTATTCCGTGGACAGCTTGCAAAATGAGTACCTTTATTAAAATGTACATATAACTCCTCTTAGCAATGCTCAATTTGTGTCATTACTTTTTCCTAATAAGCAGGAGAGAATGGTTGTTAAATATATGCTTTACTGAACTCTTGAGTGTCATTTGTTTGTTTTTTAAAACATCACCAATCCGGGTAAACTTCTTTTTGACTCGCCCTGTATAGGCTCCAAAAAATTGTTTTTGGGATGCACGATCACCTAGACTCCGGCCGCAGCAGCCAAGGTTTGATTCCCAGGGGCACACAGAAATGTTTCTGTCCGTATTTGTCCTGTGTTTCCCCCTTGTTAGCTTTATTGCTACCCCCACCCCCCCCCCCCCCCCCATGAGGTGTTAGGGTTATTGGAAAACTGATGTGTTCATCTTTTCACTGAATCACTTGTTTCAGTGCTCAGCAACTTGCTTGAGAATATGGGGAGGTCTCTATCTGAATGTGCCAAAATCATCACTAAATTTTGTGCTCAAAGGTCAGTAGAGCATCACTCTACACTGTAGTTGTACATGTAACAGACAACATGAGTTGTTCTTTTGAATGCAAAATGGTGAATATGGCGCATTTTGATTGATACCATCCAACATTCCTGAGCAAGGGTTGAGCACTGAAAAAAGAGATTGCTAAAAATGTGATAATGACAATAGAGCAAAAGGACAAAATACAGTGGCGTAACTATGGGTGGGCGAGGTGGGCTCGAGCTCGATTTTGCGCGCCTGTTTGGGGAACGCCACGCCACAAAGACGGAGTAGTCGGGTGTGGACGGCTCACCAATACGTCTAAGTAAGATGTGTGGATTAGTGCATAAAACATCCAGTTCTTCAAAAGGAAAGTTAGAGCATGTTTCTATTGGGCAACTTAACGGTAATTAACCCTAACCCTACCAAATACCATGGCAGAGACTATCTCCTAGCGCATGCGGGATGGTTTTCCATGAAGCAATCAACCAAACCTATATACAAAGCGTGGTATACTGTCTGAGCAAAAGCTGATAGTCGTGACTTGCCTATCGGGCCGGCGGGTTCATGTGCGCGGAGCGTCCCCGGATCGGTGTGACTTGCCTATGAGGGTCGGCGGGTTGATGTGCGCGGAGCGTCCCCGGATCGGTGTGTCCCCGGATCGGTGTGACTTGCCTATGAGGGTCGGCGGGTTGATGTGCGCGGAGCGTCCCGGATCGGTGTGACTTGCCTATGAGGGTCGGCGGGTTGATGTGCGCGGAGCGTCCCCGGATCGGTGTGACTTGCCTATGAGGGTCGGCGGGTTGATGTGCGGAGAGTCCCTGGTTCGATTCCAAGTCGGGAAGCGGCGATTTATTGGTTCATCTTGTCCTCTTTCCCCATTTTTGTTTAAAACAGGATGGTTGGGTTAGAGTTCATGCTACCAATCGGTCTTTTTGACCAGTAAAAACAGTCTAATAAGCGCTAAAATATCTAACGGCAAAAACCTGCAAAACACAGTTTGGTAACGGTAACTACGGCTAACTTGCCCAGTAGAAACAGCAACCCGATAAATGTTATCGCTAAGTTCTCATGACTCGGGAGTATTCACATACTTGTAAATAAAAAATGATCTGACCTCTGCAAATTTCATCGCCATCGTATTCAAAGGCAATACTTCCCGAATTTGAATTCAACTGTCAAAATTCAAATTTATTTTGTTTGTTTGTATATTTGCAAGTTCTATAAGTGCCGCAGGCTTGTTTCCTGCTACATATAAAAAATAAAATGCACCGAAAAATTGGGGCTTTTCTTTAGAATCACATATCATTTTCCAATGTATGAATGGCATGGACAGACAAACCGCGCACATTGGACCAGAATCACCTTGATTAAACGTGCCAAAAGCTGAAAGAGAACGTAATCGTCATAAAAACAAGATAAGATTGCCAAATTAGGGGTTTTACTTTCCTCATCTTCTGTAAAAAATGTCATCCAAATTGAAAACACAATTTTTTTAAAATAATTTCAGAATCAATTAAAAAAAAAGGATTTACACTTACCTGTGATGGACACTGCATGATGGCAGCATATGTGGGTCTTATGCACTAGGCTGACATCCTTCTCAGTGATATTCAACATGAATACCATTATGTAGGTTCCTTTAGCAGCCACAAGAAGCGGTTTCCTTGCCTAAATTAATGAACATGTGAAATGCGTTATTCTCCCTTGTTATTCATTGTTCCCCCACACTGTATTTTGTTCCTGGTTCCGTTGGATTCATCTTTTTACATTTTAGAACATGCAACGGTTATTAAATGTTAAATGTCAGAAGGGATGGAAGGGAATTCCAACCCTCACCCTACTACACCATACGGCCAGCAGCGCTTATAGGCCAACCCTAACCCTACTACACCATACGGCCAGCAGCACTTCTAGGCGAGCGCACACAAGTTCTATCCCATGGTGCATTAAACCGTTATATCCTATTATATCAATATTGTTAAACAACTGAGGATTTAGACCAAGTATAAGCAACAAAGAATTTTGGGAAGACCCAGTGTGCCGTGTGCAAAGCTTCAACGCACATGGTCGTACTGGACAAGCCACTCGCAATGTTTTGATTGACAGGTGTCCTTGAGAGACTATGACCAGGTAAACATGATAAATAAAAAGAGTAGATAATTATAATTTTTTATTTAAAACATTTGAACTTGTTATTCACTCGTTACAATCTGCTTTGCTAAGTGCACAAATGCTACTTAATAATATTTACACTATACACAAGAGAAATTTACTGTTATTACAGGCATTGCAGTGCACTTGCGCACTAAATCGGTGATCGGATCAGCCGATCAAAGAGGAAATGATCGGCAATCGGCGTATTCAGAACTGAGCTGATCGGTTAGACACTACTCATCGCTACTACATTTGAAGTACAAACCTGATTATTCATAGGCTTGCTATTCCCCCAACAAAGTTGTCTAACTGGTAGAAGATCCTTCTCTGTCCAGATGTCCAGACACTTCTTGGATACAGACGTGTCTTGTTCCGTACTGTCCACTTTCCACAACACAATTCTCCCATCTATGTCTCCAGTGGCCAAGTAACCTAAGGACAACGAAGTGTTGGTAAGTATAATCATTATTAACGCTTTCCACGTGGCTCATTAGTTTTACCATACAAAACAGATTTTTCAAAAACCTTTCCCAACTCTCCAAAGTCTATCTCAAGAATTACTGATCCAATACTAGGCATGTTTGTACTTATTTTATTGTATTTCTTATGGTGATTCCAAATATGGTGATAAAATTCAATAATTTTGACATTTTTGAAACATTTTGTGACATTTTGTAACTGTCGTCTGCAGACGCCTGCCGCGTGGAAAGTGTTAACAGTAATTCTCTGTCCATATGTCCAGACATATCTTGGATACAGACATGTCTTGTCCTGTACTGGCCACTTTACACAACATAATTCTCACATCTATGTCCCCAGTGGCCAAGTAACCTAAGAAAAGCAAAGTGTGGTAAACATTAACCCTAACTCTACCCCCCACTTTTTTCAGAATTTTTTCTTCAATATGGAAAATCGACCAAAATATCCCCCCGATCCCCCCGGGATTTGATCACCACGGCTGTTAAGGATAGCTTGCGCAGTGTATTGCGCAAACTTTATGGGATGGGTCCACTTTTTCATCAAAAAACATCCACGCCGGGTGGCATCAACGTGCCCAGTCGTGGTATTTTGGGGTATATGGTAGGGTTAGGGTTATAGCAATATTACATGATATTTTTTGATTTTTAACACATATTTTTTTCTCTCTTATAATAAAATTTGTCTTATCAGGAAAGACATTCCTAGACTCAATCTTGACTGTATTTTCTGTGAAAAAAAACATCACAGAACTTTACTAAATCATAATGGAAATCTGCTTCAAATTTAAGGGATTTTTAACATTTTGTTTAGATTTTCATTATAAATCATTCCCTACTATCGTGTTTACTTGTGTGCAGTTGCACCATCATAGTCGGACACACAAGTGTTCGTAGACGGACACACTGAAAACAGCATTAACACAGTGTCAAACCATTGAATTCTATTTACGAACGAAAAAACACTCAGAAAATAAGTTAAGTCATAATAAAAACAAATTCTTAAAAAGCCTTATTTGTAATCTTTGATACCTCTTGTATCCAACCAAAGCCTCAAATTCAGATATTAAATTTTCATTTACTCCATTGATTAAAGGCACCCAAAACTATAAAAATGTCCGTAACTTGACAATTTGTATTTGATGTTTTGAGGCAAAGTGATTTTCAATAATCCGTTACTTTGGTTAAGAATGTGATATAACATTGACTTTGATACTAAAATGTCCCTTAATTATTATCATGATACAAATAAGTCAATATTCATATGTCCCTCAATGTGCCACATTTACTCATGTTTTTCAAAATGTTCAATTACAAAAACAAAAACAAAAAATTCTAAACAAATATTTTTGTTGCAATTTTTAAACAAATGGGTCACTCGGGCCCGTACAACAGGTACCCCTATAACCGAATAAGGGATCCTTGTTGGTTTTTAGGGGTGTGTGAAAGAGGACATCTATAATTGTATAGAATTGTACGAAGAAATATTAACACTTGTTTTATAAATAGATGCAGGTATCTCAGAACTCAGAACAACTTCAACAAATATTTTATAGTAGTCACAAGCGAGCTTATCATAATGGTGTGTATTGAAAACAGCACAGACATTGAACAAAAGATAAAGAAATAGCAACAGTTTAGAGACAACAACAATCATAGACAAAGTGTTCGAACACTGACCCTAATTGCCATGCTGTTTGTACCATAACACACACGATATTTGATTCACGTGAAAATCGAAACTTGTGTCTGGTAGCCTGAAGTATCCCCTTCCTTATACACTTCCCCCTTTCCCACCGATCAATGTTGCGAGGCCCTGTGCTGATGGTGGGCAAATTGTTGGTTTCAACATTGATCAGGGGGAAAACTTTACATTACACCTACAAATGGTTCGAACAATATTTTCTAACATTGTAGTCAAAAACTCATGTATTTTTCACTTGAGTCTATGAGAATACTGAGATGCCGTTTAACACAATGGACGCACCTCACATGAGGTTGACCTTTCGACCTCACTCAAAGGTCAACCGCACTCCAAAAATGATGCAACGTACATCCGTGGTGCGCAATACGAAGGGAGGATCACACCACTAAATAGGGCTCCATAGTTGAGGATTTTGTGATGCATACTTTCCAATTCTAGCTTTAAACACTGTCCTTAACGGTAGGGGATACCCATTTAGTGTAGTGCACCCTTAAAGCTCGACCTCACAGTTCTGATTGGTTAGCGGCATTTTGTGTGTTTTCAAGCACGCCCGCGCAGCTGATAGAAGTGAGCCCGCGTTTGTCGGACTGTGGCCAGGAGAAGGTCCATACGCCTTAAAATAATGAATGGAGAGGGCACTTCAATTTAAGGCAATTTGAAAGGGGCACCAACTTTCTCCAAGGCAATTATGTACAAATAGAAAACAGCCAGATGTTTAGGGCATCAAGGCAACTTCAATCTTGGAAAAAAAGTCCTTGAAACTCTTTACATGTTTTAGGCAATATGTGCAGAATTGTTTTCTGATCTTCAAACGATGTTTATTTTGTTAAGAGCTGAATAGGACATCTTAGATAACAATTTTCCCTTCCCCACACACCATCAATCAATGTTGGGACACCTTTGAACAACTGCTGAAGACATTAACATTCCTCAACATTGCACAGGGGAAAAGGGAAAGGGGGTGTTAGTTTTCCTTTGTTAACGAGTAAGCGTGCCAAGACTTTATTCCAGGATTGTAGGTGGGGCATCGAAAGCAATTGCCTTCCATGCTTTGGAATAATTTGAGCTCTGACAATAGGTCAACAGATTCTTACCACTTTTCATTAAATGGTCACTATATTTGTAATTACAGCTTCAATTTCAATGTCATTTTCATATGTGTACAGCCGCAACAAAAAGGTGCAGTTGTCTCTAAAGAAAAAGTTTAGATCTTAATACCAACAAAAGCAGCTTGTCGAAAACTTCAAAATGACACCTTTGTGGTTAAGAGTTAATACTGCTTTCTGATTTGATGAAGAAATATTACTCTACTAACAACTGTACTCTCTTGCCGCGACAATACACATATGTGACTTAACGCAAGTAAATGAGGCACAATGAGGGAAAAATGAATATTGAGTTATTGATATCATGATATGTGTAATATGTTAAGAGACATTTTGGAACAAAGTCAATGTCATATCACATTCCTAACCAAAGTTACAGATGTTTGAAAATCACTTTGTCTCAAAACATCAAATACAAATTGTCAAGTTATGGGCAATTAAAGTTTTGGTTTTGTTAACAAATCAATGAAGTAAATGAAAATTAAATACCTCAAAATGTAGTTTTAACTCTTTATTTTCATGAATTTGAGTTACTAGTTAGATACAAGATTTATCAAAGATCAGAAATCAGACTTGTCCTGAATTTGACTTATTTTGACCTTGTCCCACATTCAAATTAGCTACTGCCTCATTCCGCCCATTTACTCATGTTGGGTCGCATATGTGATGATCCGTGAAAACCCGCCACATGGTGGAGTTATTTATATCATAAGAATGCTGAAACTGTGCTGATTACAGAACTGTTTCGATCATTTTTCTATAATCACTACAAAAAAAGTTAGGAGTGAATGATGATTGTGATGTCATAAAAAGTTACAAAACAAGAAATCATGAAAACAGGCCAAAGATACATAGTTCAATAGAATAACATAAGGTTAATTAAAAAAGTGACTTAAGTAAGTTTATGAAGGTGAAATTTCATAATAAATGATGACACAAAGTATTGAACATTCATTTTCTAAAAAATCTTTAAAAAAGACCCCTTTTTTTTCTTCTTCTTTTCTTTTAACATTTTTTACCCATCATCCCTAATTCACATTTTGGGACATCCGACAGGTTTTCACAGATCGCATCACATATGCTTAAGATATTACAGTTTAAAAACATGTAAATATAATCTGTTATAGTACTCACCATAGGGGTTATCTTGTTGAGGATTACTGTTCCAGCCAATAGAGGTCACCATTGATGCTCCACTTGAGAAAGATCCTAATAATGTGGGACTGATAATCAGAGTTCAGAAATGTTAAAGAGAATTGATTAGAAGTGTACCGGGTGTTACAAGTATATGTATTGGAAAAGGTATGTTAACACTGTCCAAGCGGCAGTCGTCTGCAGACGACAGTTCCAAAATTTCACAAAATGCTTCAAAATATCAAATTATTGAATTTCAAACAATGCTCAAGATAACAGTTTTTTACTGGGAGCTACTTTTTTTTAAAGTAGCGCCCGGATTATGATTTTTTTTGAGAACCAAGAGCTACTTTCAGTCTACCGGGAGCTAACTTTTTATTAAATCGTATTGTCAAATCGAAATTTGATGTCTTAGGCAAGCTTACCGATCATCAACAGGCGCTGGTTTGGACAAAATATCAGCGCCCGGTTGTTTATTTTTCAGCATTACCGGGCGCTATGGCAGGAGGACCGAGGAGCCCAGCGCCCGCTTATCTTGAAATGGTTATTGACTGCCATTTGAAACAATACATTGCAGCAATATTGTATCCAAATTTGGTACATTTTCATGCACAGAATTTTATTTGGTGATCTGTTAAAATTTTATAAGTTTCTTTTTTGGCTCAGTGTATATATAAAAATCTGAAGAAATAAATATAAAAGATGACTCAATCCCCTCCTTGTCACAATATGTACGTGTATAAACATTTTTCCTTACAATTTTGTGTTTTTAGTTCATTTTGTCAGTTTCATAGGAAGAAGATTTGAATGTGCTTTAATGTTGACTAATCAAAAATCAATACCAAAATCTGAGATACATTCAATGAGGAGAGTCCTTCTTCGCAGTTTGATACCTCATTTTAAAAAATTGAATAGATACAAAGTTATGATGATTTAGACAAACACGACTAACGACAACAAAGCTGCATTAGAATTGGTTTCCTATGGGATATCATTGATTTGTATTGTCCACTGTGTGCTATCTGAACCAGTCAGGTATGGGGATGAATGGGTAACAGGCATTGACAGGGAGTCTGTACACACACCCCTTCACAGCCTAATAATACACTAAGCAATGATATCCCATAGAAAGTTAATTTTAGTGCAATCATTATTTTGGTAGTTGTGGTCATTGAAACAATCATAACTTCAAAACTATCAACTCGATTTTTATGAATGAAGTATCAAAAAAACGGAAAAGGAATTTGGATCAATCAACATCAAAGCACCTGGTCAGGAACTTTTTGTGTTGGGTGTAACATAGAGCAGAAATTGCAATGGTCTTCACCTGTTCCCAACCAACACCTCCAAATTCGTCCCCATGGTGGAAACAAAATGGCGGCGACGTACTGGATCTCCTTTTTAAATCTATGGTCTTACCTGTTCCCAACCAACACCTCCAAATTCGTCCCCATGGTGGAAACAAAATGGCGGCGGCGTACTGGATCTCCTTTTTAAATCTATGGTCTTACCTGTTCCCAACCAACACTGGTATAGCAAACTTCCACACCGTAATATCATTGCTCTTCATAGCCACAGCAAGCAAGATGTATTGCGTTCTTGAGGTGAAATCTGATGAATCTAAACATCTTTTCTTGGGATCTGAAGGACCATCTTTTGACTGACATTCTTCTGTATAGTTTGTGTGTGATTCCGATGAATCTTTGCTTTGGGATTCTGAATGGATTTCTGCTTCTTTGGACTGGATTTCTGAATACGTGGACTGTAGTACTGCATCCGATGGCTGCATTTCTGAATCTCTGGGCTGGTCTTCTGAAAAGTTGGGCTGGTTTTCTGAACCGTTGGGCTGGTCTTCTGAACCTTTGGGCTGTTCTTCTGAACAATTGGGCTGGTCTTCTGAACAGTTGGGCTGGTCTTCTGAACCGTTGGGCTGGTCTTCTGAACCGTTGAGCTGGTCTTCTGAAAAGTTGGGCTGGTCTTCTGAATCGTCAGAATGGGCTTCTGTCGTAAAGATACCAGACCAATCCATTTCTGGCAATAGATAAAAAGACAGTAGACAATAGATGTCAAAATGTACAATAACAAAGTCTTCTTATTTAAGGATATCGGCATTGTTCCACACAGAAACACAAAATGATTCCTACCCAATTCCACTTTGCTTCTCAAATCCATTTCTAGTACAGGGATACTTATGTGCGCCAAGTCATTTGAAACTATGTGTGTTTCAGATAAAGACTGTGTAGTATTTAGCCCTGTCATGAAATAACTCAACTCCAAGTCATCAATAAATATTCACTCTCGTTCCATGAACGATTGCGTCTATAAGCATCGATCTGACCATGTGCGTGTGGGTTCGAGTTTAATACCTATAAAAACACTGGGTGGAGAAGTTATGTTCAATTGTCAAAAATATTGTTACGTCAATCGGACACGGTGAATGTATGTGATATTTTAATATGTTGAAATTGTAATAAGTATTTACATTTTCACCGTGTCATCTCTTTTTTAACATTATTATGTCATTATGTTATTACCACCTTTGGAATTAACATGAGAAATGCATTAAAATAAATACGAACATGCTTAGTATTGGTTAAGTAATTCTTGAGATAGGCTTTAAAAGTTGGGAAAGGTTTTTGAAAATCTGTTTTGAATATGATTAAACCAATGGCCGCATGGAAAGTGGTAATTTGAATACTGTCTATGACTCATGCACAGGGATGTAGATAGACAATGTTGAGTGTCAGCTAATTTTACTGACAGCGAACAGAGTAAGTATAGCGAATGAGGTGCAGTGGATCACGGCATGGGGGTACAGAGGCCGGCTCAATGTTTTTTGGTTTTTTTTAATGCACTTTGAGGTGGGTTTTTCTTGTAGTGTCGGTTGGCCCGCTTTTCGTGCCGGTTTGCCAGCGTGGGGCAAAAAAAAAAGAGTTGACTTGTCCTTTCCGACCGACCCAAATTTTCAGAAATCTAGGGTCGCTATTTTTTTTTTTTTTTCAAAGTAAAAAAAAAAATTAAAAAGAAAGAAAAAGAAATTAACAAATTGAAAGAAGCACATAACAATAAAGAAAGATGAAAAATAAAATAATAAAAATAATTTTAAAAAATTTAAAAAAGAAAGAAAAAAAATCATCTTTAAAACGTGTTTTTGTGTAGTATCTCCCCTGTTTAAATCTAAATTAAAAAATTGACCGTCCGACCCAGACTCTGGCCCTGAAAGGGCAAGTCAACTTCTTTTTTTTGTTGGCCTGAGTGTCGACTGGCATGGCGACAACCCTGCCCATGCACTTACGTACAGCTGCTAACATATAATGTCTTCTCTTTAATTCTAAGTAAGTTTGTTTTACATCCAGTTCCCCGATGTCGTGCTTGGGATGATATTCTGATCCATAATTCAATGATTTCTGGTGTTCATACCAAAGATTAGACAGCTCTGCAATCTGTTAATAGAACAAAGACACCATAATAAGTATTGTACTGATCCATAATTCAATGATTTCTGGTGTTCATACCAAAGATTAGACAGCTCTGCAATCTGTTAATAGAACAAAGACACCATAATAAGTATTGTACTGATCCATAATTCAATGATTTCTGGTGTTCATACCAAAGATTAGACAGCTCTGCAATCTGTTAATAGAACAAAGACACCATAATAAGTATTGTACTGATCCATAATTCAATGATTTCTGGTGTTCATACCAAAGATTAGACAGCTCTGCAATCTGTTAATAGAACAAAGACACCATAATAAGTATTGTACTGATCCATAATTCAATGATTTCTGGTGTTCATACCAAAGATTAGACAGCTCTGCAATCTGTTAATAGAACAAAGACACCATAATAAGTATTGTACTGATCCATAATTCAATGATTTCTGGTGTTCATACCAAAGATTAGACAGCTCCGCAATCTGTTAATAGAACAAAGACACCATAATAAGTATTGTATTGATCCATAATTCAACGATTTCTGGTATTCATACCAAAGATTAGACAGCTCTGCAATCTGTTAATAGAACAAAGACACCATAATAAATATTGCACTTGTAATACATTTTTAAATCATATTTATCCTTACTTATATTTATAGGAATATCATGCAATCTTTTTATATTGTTGTCAAATAAACATTTTTTGGGGTGGAAGAAATAAATGTGAACCAACAACATTTTTCTGACCCAAAAATTGTGTGTAGCGCGTAAAAATGTGCTATTTCACACTATTTTTTCACCAGGATTGAAGCACATTTTAGCTTTTAACAAGCTTTTATCCAAAAACATTTAATTTCGGAGCCACATGCGCATGTAGCGCGGGAAAATGTGCTTTCTTGCGGTTTACAGTGCCAATCTCAACCGACACAACAGTCAATATTGATTGGGAGGGGATGATCGGCCCCCCTTTCCCCCCTCTGGCTACACAACTGTTCTAAGTTACAGAGAAATACATTCCCTAATTATCTTATCACGCTCCACTTTACCTAACTAACGTACTCCAATTGTATAATGTATCTAACGGTAGAAATGAAGATAGTAGACCCCGACTTCGCTCCTCTTCTGATGCTACCAGGCTTTTTGTTCCTTGATCTAAACGTCAAGCTGGTGATAATTCCTTTCGTGTATGTGGCCTCCGACTTTGGAATCAGCTCCCGGTCAGCATCAGAGAGGCGCCGTCCATCTGTATCTTCAAACGCCGGTTAAAAACTCATTTGTTTCCAAAGTTCTGATTTTTTGTCTTTGCATGACTTGTGTATATATTGTTATTTGTATTTTTATTGTATATAACGCTGTTTCATATTGTTAAGCGCTGTGTTCTTTGTAGAGCGCTATATAAATGCTTATTATTATTATTATTATTATTATTATCTCAAAATCAAATCCATGGTTTGACACTGTATTAGGCAACAAAAAAAGGCCTAAAAAATTAAAATTGGGTCGCTTGGTCAAAAGCTTTTTTTTTCTTGGCTGAAAAATAAATGGTTTATGTTGAGACAAAATTGGTATAGGCCCTAAGTCAATTTATCTAATGTTTCTAATGTGATAATAGTCTAAAAAGCATTAATTTAAGCTCATTTATTCATTTCAAGCAAGAAATAGTAACATTTAGACACTAAAAAATGAAGAGGAAAAAAAATGAAAACCCCCCCCCCAAAAAAAATGAAGAAATAAAAGAAGAAAAAAATGCGACCCTAGTTTTTGCGATTTTAGGGTCGGTCGCTGAGAGCAACACACTCTTATTTGTTGTTGACCTTATCGCTTAATGTCAGGTTGCATTTTTTTTTTTTTTTTTGCCGCCTTAGAGTAAACCAACTCTTTTGCTGGGTAGGGAAACCCTGAATGTAGAACCCTTCCATGTGGGGTTAGTTGATAAGGAAAAACAGAAAAGAAGTTGAGTTAAGAACTGTCACATATGGTGATCGCGCTTTCTCAGTAGCAGCAGCAAGGGAGTGGAATAAACTGCCATCTAGACTCAGATCCGTGAAAAATACTGGTACATTCAAACGTGCACTGAAGACACATCTCTTTGATTTGTAAACTCTCTGTGATTTTATACTGTATTTTGACATGTCGTTTTATACCTGTATGCATGTTTTACAATTGGTTCTGGTATTGTATATATCTTACCAGTTTTATCTTTTATCCTCCAATCTGTGTACTTGTAAATTGTAGTTTTTAATTTGTTGATTTTTAAATTGTTTTAAATTGTAAAGCGCTTTGGTTTTTTTACGAAAAGCGTTTCTTAAATGCAGCTTAGTAGTAGTAGTAGTAGTTGCCCTCAGCCACCGACCCTAAAATCACTTTTTTTTATCTTTTTTTTTAGATTTAAATTTGTCCATAAAGTGTCGAAATGTTACTATTTCTTGCTTGAAATGAATAAGTTAACTTTACTAAATGTTTTAAGACTATTATAACACTAGAAACATTAGTTAAATTGACATGTGTGCCTATACCAATTTTGTCTTGACATAAACCATATATTTTTCAGCCAAAAAAACAAAGAAAAAGAAGAAAAAAAGATTTCCGACCGACCGACCGACCCATTTTTAAATTTTAAGCACTTGAAGGCAACACAACACCTTTTATTTGGGCCTAAGGCTGAGTTCACATAGGAGTATACTATTCGGGTATACATGCACGTTTTGCAGGGCACGCGTATAGCTTAAATCGAACAATGTAATTTCAATATACCGGGTCACATAAGTGGGCACTATTCAAAAAAGCCGTATACCTGCGTATAGTGTAGTATAGTATAGATGGTGTGACCGGTGACGTAGTGCCCGGCGGTTTGCGTGCGCACCTACAGGGAACGGTGCTTTACTTCACACTTGATTGATCATTACTTACCATGCTTACGGTGTAATAGTGCATAGTCATGGTATGCATCCCTAAGCACAATGAGAGACCAGGCACTAAATCTGGTTGCCCGGCGTGTTTTGCTTTCATATAGTAATGTATGCAGTAGTCATGGACTAGTACCTCTAGCATGTCTTAAGACCAGGCGCTAATCAATATGTAAACACTACTGATGTAAACAACGGTCACCTCATCTATAGTATACCGGGAATCGTGCGTGTTCGATTTTCGTGCAGCGTATACCGGCCTGTTTGGATGAAGCAGCTGCAATTTCCCCTATCACGATTTATAAACAATTTATTGCATAGAATAGGGTAAGTTAGAAAAATAGGACACATTTTATTGCAATTTAATAGACCGAGTAGGGCTCGCGTGCTACCCTATGTGACTCGCCGTGCCCGTATAGCGTATAGCGAATACCGAATAGCGTATAGCCGATAGCGTATACCGTATACTTCTATGTGAACCCAGCCTTAGGGATGTCCCTGATGATCCTGTCCCATCCATATAATCTTACTACTTCACACTTTCCATGCGGCAGTCGTCTTCACAAAATATTTCAATAATGTCAAATTTATTGAATCTCATCACCATATTTGAAATCACCATGAGAAATGCATTAAGAAAAGTACAAACATACCTACTATTGGTTCAGTAATTCATGAGATAAGACTTTTTGAAAGTTGGGAAAGGTTTCTGCAAAATCTGTTTTGTACATGCTAAAATTAATAGCCGCGTTGAAAGTGTTAAATAGTTTCCTTAACTCCTAATTCAAACCACCAAGGAGGACTATATTCAGTATCATAATGCCGTGGACAAAATTGAATCAAAGCGCTTCCTGATTGGTCAATCGTGAATCATCATCATGCACACAGGCCTGGAAATAGCACCCGCCCACCTGCACATAGCAGGTAACTTTTGCGTTAGGCAGGTGATGATGCAAAAGTACCTGCTTGGCTGGCAGGTAAAATTGTTTAAACTCACAGTATAATTAAAGTGGTGAGATACACTGGCTGGTGGCATTTCTGTCACTCACAAAAATCCCTGCCTGACTGGCTGGTTGAAATAAATCTGAAGTTCCAGCCATGCATGCGCATGTTGACACATTTGTTCACGCATTTGGACGCAACTCCTCGATCAAAAACATAAACACACTCTCGTAAAATAGCTTGAATTTAGTCCATAACATTATCACAGTGACGATAAGTCATCAAGGGGTTGTGATCAATGATAGGGGGCAATACAGTATGTTCCACTGCCAAATCACATTTATACGCCCGTCATTAATTCTCCAATTTCCATTATAGGCAGGCTAGTGGTCATGCCCTAAATCACTGTTTTGATGTACACCTAACACAAAAAGTCACTGACCAGGCGCTTTGATGTTGGCTAATCCAAAATCAATAAACGATACGAAAATTCTGAGATAAACATTTCATGAGCAAATTTCTTCTCTGTAGTTTGATACCTCATTCATAAAAAGAGTGGATATTGTTGATGTTATGATTGCTTAATCAACCACAACTACCAAAACAATTCTTGCACTAAAAGTGGGTTTCAATGGGATATCCTTGCTTAGTGTGTGATTACGCATTGAAAATGTGTGTGTACCGACACCTGTCGATGCCTGTTACCTATTCATCCCCATACCTGACTGGTTGAGATAGCACACAGTGTACAAATGCATCTGTGGTGCAAATCAATGATATCCCATATATGATATCCCAATTCTAGTGCAACTTTGTTGTCATTTGCGGTTATTGAAAGCACTTTAACATCAAAAGTATTAATTCGATCTTTATGAATGAGGTATCAAACGACGGAGAAGAAATTTGTCCATTTAATGTATATCTCAGATTTTTAGTACCGATTATTGAGTTTGGATAAGCCAACATCAAAGCACCTGGTCAGGGACTTTTTGTGCTAGGTGTTAATATGCTTAGTCAACAATAGCCAAACTAACAGCCTGAAAAACAAACCCTCTTTACGTAATAATACGCAAGTGTTAACACTTTCCATGTGGCTATTAGTTTACCATATACAAAACAGATTTTCAGAAACCTTTCCCAACTTTAAAAGTCTTATCTCAAGAATTACTGAACCAATACTAGGCATGTTTGTACTTATTTTAAAGCATTTCTCATGCTGAATACAAATTTGGTGATGACATTCAATAATTTCAACTTTTCTGAAACATTTTGTGAAATTTTGAACTGTCGTCAGACGACAGCCGCATGGAAAGTGTTTAAAGGCAGTGGAACATATAATGAGTTTGTCTTAGGCCAAAAAAATAAACTGTTATGTTGTCCTCCACAGCTTTCAGAGAGGGGGTGGGCGGGCGGAATTGTTTTTTTTTTTTAATTTAAATTTTCTTTTACCAGCGGAAGCTCAAAGTTCAGCCAACAAGAAGTTGAAATCACTCTAAGAGTCGCACATATATGTTATAAACACTTAATTTAATATTCAATGCCATTTAAACTGTTTTAAAAAAATCTGAAAAGAAGGGAAAAAATCTGAAAAAAAGGGGGAAAATAAATCTGACTTTTTTATTTATTTAAAAATCTGAAAAAAATAAAAATAAATCGGAGCGGCCCTAAATCTGACGAGCGGGCGGTCCAGGACAACATAACAACAAAACATTTTTTTGCCTTACCTTGATTATCTTGTTGCTATTTGCCAGTACCCTATAAATACACAGTCTGTGATCCACAGTCAGACTAGCTAAGATACATCTATAAAATATCAAAATACAAATGCAACATTTCAGTGTATAACATTTGGATTACCGACAAATATGACGCATTAGGTAGAAATAACAAAGACAATGGAGGATGGAACAAAAATGTAAGCTTTAACACTTGATCTATGATTATTTTGGAGATAAATTCATACTTTGAACTTTAACCCTAACCCTGGACCAGACAGCAACAGATGTTCTTTCTGACAGAGAGCATTCACCCGAAAGGTCACCCCGACCCCCCCCCCCCTCCACCGGATTTGAACTACGGACCTCCAGCACCAAAGCCCATCTCCATACCACTACACCACGGCTGTCAAGGCTACTCGGCTCAGTATACTTTGCCTCGTATATAGCTGGGTCCATTTTATAGCCCAAAAACTTGCACGCCAGGTTATAAAAACAGGCTGGCCGTGTTGTTGCCGTGTGGTGTAGTAGGGTTAGGGTAACTCAAGATCTTGCTCAAAGTCACTTGATGTGGCAGATATAAAGCATTTATTCCTCTCATTACATGCCACAATGTCTAATTCGGTGAAATTTTGGACTTTTTTACCAAAAACTGATATTGTTAGGTTGTCTGAAAATTGTTGGCGCCAAAAAGTGAGGGGGCAAAAATGTAAAAATCACTATTATTAGTGAAATTTGATACCAAAAATTGTAATTTTCTCTGACTCAATTCACTTTAAAAACAACAACTTTTATAAACATCACATTTATAGTTTAAAAGTAACAGTGCTTGATAAATTTGGCGCCAAAAAGGGTTGACACCTCCCTTAAGTATTTACCTTCCAGATTGATCACATCCAACAGGTGACCATCTCACAAATTTGTACACATTATATGATGGCGATCTAGTCGAGGTGGGGCTGATGGTCCGGTCTAACATCAAGCTCTGAATGTATGCTGTTAGTGTAATACAGAAAAACAATGTATGGTTAAGTAATGCACTCAAAATCATTGGAGCCCATGAACAGGCTTCTCGTTACATTGCGTTTTCGAGTCTGGGGACGCAATATTTTTGCTAAAAACGCAGTACATTTTAAACTGGACTCTTTATTGCGTCAATAATTTCTAATCGTGTGTCAAGATAATTTTGCATGTGTAAGCTTACAAATATTTGAAAGTCATTTATTTATGGTACTTATCTTTCTCTTTACAAACAACAAAATAAATAGAGAAGACAGTTTTTGGACATTTCAGCGCTGTAGTCCCCGTTTAACCACTCTGTATCCGATTCCGAAGTCACAATTCGCAAATTACATTTTTGACTTGGACCCCATAATTTCTTCTCGGACCCCATAATTTTGAGAATTGGTAGATTATGGGGTCCAGTGGACCCCATAATATTTTTACCTAACGAGAAGCCTGCCCATGAAGCTACTGGTCTATCGCATCTCAGCAATGCCAGCTCATGCGCTTTCATTGCCAACTGCCAGAACTTGCTGCTTATACTCTGTTTGGCCATCTCGAGACAGTGACGTAACCGCGTATTCTACTAATTGCATCGCTGGTGTACAAACACGAGCGTTGAAAGGCAGAAGATACACACGCGTGCGTAAAAGCTGCGCCTGTTCAGTTACGTCACTGTCTCGAGATGGCCAAACAGAGTATGACAGAAGCTTCATCCATACAGGTGTTCTACTGTGGAACAGTCTTCCAGACAATGTTGTTGGCAACATCCTTAAGGAAGGACTCCAATCTTTTTTGTGCTGTGTGAACAGACACCTTCTCTCCAACTCATCAGAGTTTGTTGTCTGCGCTCTCTCAATGTCGATGACTTTCAGATATTTATTTTTTCTCTTATTTATATTTTTGATGTTGTTCTCTTTACGTTTGGGCTTTATCTTATTCCTGTTCCCCGCCACTTTCATTGGCTTTTTCAACCTTGCCCATTTGTCTTTACTTGTATTATGAAAATGTTCTGAGTTGCAGTGAACCAATTGATTGGCCCATCAGAGCTCTCTGTAGAGAGTTACCAGTTTGATTTGTAATCACTCAGTTCATCAACTTCGTTAATGTCTGTTGGGCTATTGTTCACATTTGCTCTTTATACAAAAAAAAACATAACACATCTATTCTCTCCTGGAGGTAAAGAGTTCTGGAAAGTTGTCCATTTTCACTCTTTACTCCCTTTTTTATACTTGTTTTAGCCCTTTTCTTCCTTCTTCTATCCTCCTCTCTGGGGTTTCTTCCCAATTTTAAAAATGCTTTTAAGTTTTAACCCTACCCTTAAAGCAGTATACTAGTATTTTCAATTATATAAACCCCTGATTCTATCATCTATACAAGTCCTTGGTAGGACTGAATCAAACCAAGTTTGGGGATCTGGAAACTTAAAACCATTTAGACTCGGTAGAATTGCATTACTATCTCTCTAGCTACACAGCTCTTATTTAAAGGCATATTATGTGATCTTTTCCAGAGAGCGCCCTCTATTCATGATTTTTTTAGAAAGTAGATTTTCTTGCAGATTTACATTTCTGATTATAAATCGTACATACATTTTAAGTTTCAAAGCGATACAATTCCTAATCACCTCAAAATCATGGTTTTAGAGTGAATTTAGAGTGAAAATATGAACTGTCGTGTTATCCCGACATTTTATTTTCACTCTAAAACCATGATTTTGAAGTAATTAAGAATCGTATCGCCCTGTAACTTGGAATGTATGTACGATTTATGCTCAGAAATGTAAATCTGCAATAAAAATCTGCTTTCAATTTTTTTTTTTCGATGTTGAGGGCATTCCCTAGATAGATCACATAATATACCTTTAATTGTTCAACATCTTTTCCCCATAGGCTACTGTGGTGGTGGTTTTGGGGGAGAGGAAGAGGAACATATATATTTAAGAAGGGTTGCAAGTAGTGTGATGCACATGATCTGATTAGCTTGCAAACATAAACAGTGTTGTTTTTATGCTTTACAGGGTCAGAAGTTTGTCAATGGGTGTAACCCTGTAAAAATCCATATAGATTCTTGCAAAGAATTTGGCGAGAATCTATGGATAATGGATTATCCTTTATTTAAATAGTTTGTTAGACATACTAGTCAGATTATCTACGAGAATAAACTTGGATTCACTGGCTGGAATATTTGCGAGAATGGATTCTTGAACTCTCCTCAAACTTCTGACCCTGTTTAAAGTCTGGCATTGTTTCCATGAATGTATATATTTTTGTATATGTTGGATTCAACAGAATAGAAGCCCCATCCTTTTGCAAGACAATTGAAACTTACTTTCACGTTCACATTCATTGTGTTCATGTATGTTATCTCTGCCGATACCCACATCAAATTTCAGGAACTCTGCTGGTAGGGGCAAAGACGATTTGTTGAAGACGAACGATGGATTGAGGTCAATTGGGTCACATCCAAATCCCTGGAAATAATTGTGAAATGTTTTAAGGTTAATTGGGTAACAATTGGGTTGAGGTCAATTGGGTCACATCCAAATCCCTGGAAATAATTGTGAAATGTTTTAAGGTTAATTGGGTCAATTGGGTCACAATTGGGTTGAGGTCAATTGGGTCACATCCAAATCCCTGGAAATAATTGTGAAATGTTACGGTCAATTGGGTCAATTGGGTCACAATTTGGTTGAGGTCAATTGGGTCACATCCAAATCCCTGGGATGGAAATAATTGTGAAATGTTAAGGTTAATTGGGTCAATTGGGTAACAATTGGGTTGAGGTCAATTGGGTCACATCCAAATCCCTGGAAATAATATTGTGAAATGTTAAAAATACATTGTGAATGTTTAAAGATTTATAACCCTTGGTTAAATAGCTAAAGATCCATCAGTTGCCATGACAACTGACTTGACTTGTGTGACACTTGGCTCAGTATATTTGCCTAGTAATATAGTCTGGGTCCGTTTTGGATCCCAAAAACCTGCACGCCAGATTATAAAAACATTTTTTCCGCCAGTTGCCGTGTGGTGTAATAGAGTTTTAGGGTCAAGGTTCGAAGTGAAGCAGTGGCGTAACTAGGTTATTGATGTTGGGGGCAAGAAATGAGAGTCAACCGACAACATTATTTTGAGTCAAGAAATGCGCCACCAGCGTGCGAAAATGTTCGACTTTCATTTATTTTTGGCACGATTGAGGTACATTTTGGTTTTAAACAAGCTTGTACCAAAAAAAATGCATTTTGGGAACGAGCACATCACTTTTATAATCCCTATTAAAGATCTATGTTCCTTAATTTTTTAATTATAAGCTCTCCCTTTTTGGATCCAGTTTGTTGGAACATGCTGTATTACCCCGAATTGCTTAAATCCTAGACCTATGATAATAGTAATAGTTGAATGATCTCATATAATTATTACCAACCCCAAACGGCCAAAGTTTTTGATTTGATTTTTTTAATTTTGTGAGTACTGTAATTATTGAACTATTAATCAAATGCATATAAAAGTATTCATTTTTGGAAATGAAATGGATCAGAGAATCCAAATTTGGTGTCAATTTTGACCAAAAATGTTGCTTATTTGAGAAAATCACAAAATTCACTTTTTTGACCCCATTTAGTTTGAACAAGGCTAACAAAAATAATTTTGAGTAAAAAATGCCCAAATCGCCTAATGATAATGTAAAGACACTAATTTAGGGACACTTTTTTAAAAATCTACCGTATTATCCCTATTAAGCGCTCAGGGCGGTTAGCAAAATCATTTTGGGTGGGCGCTTATTATGTTACATTTTTTTTAACTCATTTATCGTGGAGACTGTTGAATTGGCAAGGTTGCGATTGCGAAGACATTTTGTTCGGTAAACATACCAATAATATTTAAGGGGGGACTTAAGGGCAGTGTCAACCCGGCACTTGTTTCAAAAATTGAATTTCATATTTCTCAATTATTTAATACTTTTATATGTATTCTATCATTACCATCATAAGTTACTAATCGGAAGCGATTATTTCCCGTTCTTTTGGGTGATTTTAAATTGTTGCTTTGGTAAGTTTGAGTCAGGAAAAGGAGCATGGTTATTTGGCGGGAATTTAAGCGGAGTTCCGCGCTTTTCAAATGCTGCGTCAGCTGTTCGATCATTGCGTCGCGCGCTGAAACTTCCCGCGCGTAATACTAGACGCGCCGCTTAATATCCGCGACGTAGACGCGAAAAACAAAAGAGCGCAAAACAATGTCTAAAAATAGGGACAGCGGTCCCAAATAGGTCGTCCGTTTATATGGGTAGATTAAAAACAAGGTGGATCTCAAACCACAGGCATCTAGAAAGAAATGGTTAGACCACTAGTGGATCCAGGATATAAAAAATAAAATAAACATCCTGGAGTTTGGTTGCAATTGTACTTCACCTGTTTAAATGTAATTAATTTTACATATGCAGCTAATTTTACATCTTGACCTCATATGACCTTTGACCTTGGTATGTGACCTTTGACCTAATTAACATATGAATGTTTCTATGTTGCATCCGTGACCCAAGTTTGGTTGCAATTGGTCATTGTATGGAAAAATGAACAAGAGACCAAAAAAAATGAACAAGAGACAAAAAAAAAGTGTACTAAATTTTACATCTTGACCTCAGATGACCTTTGACCTTTATATGCGACCTTTGACCTCATTAACATATGCGGGTTTCCATGTTGTATCTATGACTGAAGTTTGGTTGCAATTGGTCATTGTATGGAAAAGAAATGGAAAAATGTAATCAATTTTACATATGCCGCCATTTCTACATTTACATCTTGACCTCAGATGACCTTTGACCTTGGTATGTGACCTTTGACCTCATTAACATATGAAGGTTTCCATGTTGTATCTACGACCAAAGTTAGGTTACAATTGGTCATTGTATGGAAAAGAAATGGACAAATGTAATCAATTTTACATATGCAGCTTGACCTCGGATGACCTTGGTATGTGACCTTTGACCTCATTAACATATGAAGGTTCCCATGTTGCATCTATGACCGAAGTTTGATTGCAATTGGACATTGTATGGAAAAGAAATGGAAAAATGTAATCAATTTTACATATGCAGCCATTTCTACATTTACATCTTGACCTCAGATGACCTTTGACCTTGGTATGTGACCTTTGACCTCATTAACATATGAAGGTTTCCATGTTGTATCTATGACCAAAGTTTGGTTACAATTGGTCATTGTATGGAAAAGAAATGGACAAATATAATCAATTTTACATATGCAGCCACTTTTACATATACATCTTGACCTCGGATGACCTTTGACCTTGGTATGTGACCTTTGACCTCATTAACATATGAAGGTTCCCATGTTGCATCTATGACCGAAGTTTGATTGCAATTGGACATTGTATGGAAAAGAAATGGACAAAACAAAAAGTGTATACCAAATTGTAACAAAAAGTGTATACCAAATTGTTGACACACACTACACACACACACACACACACACAGACACAGACTACACACGAAGGATGCTGCCATAAGGTCTCTTCCTACGGACGACCTAAAAATGTAAACAAAGGCCAATCTTATGATCATTTAAATTTCAGTTTTCTTCCAATATCTTCACATTGTGACAATATAAATTGAATCTGATAGTTTATTATGATTGTTCATAATAGTATACTCGCTTTTTAGGTCACACGCCCCTGTATTCCGTGAACATTTTAGCTTTAAATGGTGGAAAATGTCAATATTTTTACTATCGATGTTTTCTAGAAGTTCAAATTTGAAGGAATTTTACGAATTTTCAGACAACATAACTAAAAATATATCAAACTATCAGGTAAGCTTTTACTACCATAGTGTAGAGGACTTTCAGCGCTAGGAGGCAATTTTTTATTTTTTCGATTATGGATTTTAAACTCGAGATATGCATCCATTTCTAGCGAAATGTATGCAAAAAAACACGACTTTTACACTTTTCCGATGTTTTTAGCAATATTTCCAAAACCAAGCCTTATTTTGGTAAAAGAAAAAATTGCCTCCTAGACAAAATTGTCCTGTTTACAAAAATGTATATTAGAACAAATTACCATTTTTTATTTTTTAGTTATGCTGTCTGAAAAATTTGGGGTAAAAAAATCTCTTTTTGGTTCATTTCTCAAAATTTAGTTTATTTGGTATCACATTGATATCACCATCGGATTCCTTATCAAATTTACTTTGTAAAAATGTATACTTTTATGTACTTTTATTCAATATTCTCAAACTTAGAAGCAAAAGTTAATCATCAAAATATTAGGGTTGACACTTCCCTTAAGGAAGTTTTTTGTTAAATTTTGTTAATGCTGTAATTATTGAACCATGACTCAAATGTATATAAAAGTATACCTTTTTGGAAAGGAAATGGATCAGAGAATCCAAATTTGGCATCAATTTTGACCAAAAATGTTGATTTTTTGAGAAAATCACAAAAAAATCACTTTTTGACCCAATTTTTTTGAACAAAGCTAACAAACATAATTTTGAGTTAAAAATGCCCAAATCACTTGATGATGATGTTAAGACACTACTGAAGGGACGATTTTTTTAAATTTTAATCAAATCCAATATTTTTTGAAATTTTGACAAAAAAGTGTTAAAAAAAATTAAAAATCCATTTTTTCACGTTTTTTGGCACTTTTTGGTCAAAATTTTTAAAAATATTAGATTAGGTTTAAAAAAAAAAGAAAAAAATATATAAAGTGATTTGGCCATTTTTTACTCAAAATTATTTTTTGTTAGGTTTGTTCAAAAAAAATTGGGTCAAAAAAGTGAATTTTGTGATTTTCTCAAAAAATCTACTTTTTTGGTCAAAATTGACGCCAAATTTGGATTCTCTGATCCATTTCCTTTCCAAAAATGTATACTTTTATATACATTTGATTAATAGTTCAATAATTACAGCACTCACAAAATTCAAAAAATCAAATCAAAAACTTCCTTAAGTCCCCCTTAAGCTCATAGAAAGAAAGAAAAAAGTATGATTTTTCAATCACATTCCATGAATAGTTGTAGTTTTGTTCAAAAATTGTATAAGAAGAAAAAAACTTAGCCGAAAAATACCATCAATATTCATCTGGTTTTCAATAGGCGGCACTCATGCCTTCGTTTATGGCTAAAATACAACACTACGCATATTCGTATGCATTTCACACCACGCATGTTCAAAACCACTCGCCAGTCGCTGTACAGGCAGTGGTTAGTACAGGAAACCCATACGTTGGTGGGTTTTTTTCTTTTTCTTTTTTTTCCCTATGGGGACAGATAGTGAAACATGCAATATACCCTATGATGAAAACCAACTGATGACAAATAACACTAAGTATGATTTGTTGTACTATGTGGTATCAGTGCTACTGTACGCTTGGTGGGCCCTTAATCCCCTTATAAAGGATTGTTTGTTGGTAGTCATTGAGAAAAAAGGGGAAGGCGCTTATAAGGGCATGGGCGCTTAATAGGGATAATACAGTGATCTAATATTTTTTGAAATTTTGACCGGAAAGTGCTAAAAAAGCGAAGTGAAAAAAATGGAAACTTTTTTGTTGTTGTTGGCACTTTTAAGTGACAATTTCAAAAAAATATTAGATTAGGCATAGTAAAATAAATAACATGTTTCCCGTCCAGACTTTTTAAAAAAAGGAGGAGGGAGGGTCTTACTATTAACTATTTTCCAATTTTTTGCTATTTTTTTCCAAGATGGCTGACAAGTCGAAAGTGACCAACTGACTGTGTCAGGGACACACTCCTAAACAGATTTTCCACTATACTTGCCAGAGAAACAAAAAAAACCACACATCTAGATTCAGTACATTTTGTTAATTATTTGTGCAATAGACGTATTGCCTGTAAAATGATATACGGTAACACTGTAAAGATTTGTAACTAAATGTTTACATATATATTTTTTTCTCTTCAATTTAGGTCAAATAAAATTATAAATGTTGTTTGTAGCCTATGCCTGCCTGTGATCTGGTAAAGAAAGACGTTTCATTTATGAATGATGGATAAAATGACAAATAGGTTTTGAATGCTATTCAACATATCCGTCAACATAACATGCATAACAGCAGTTATAATTTGTTAAACTCAATTTCAAAAATAAACAAAAAATGAAATAAATGTATACAAACATTTACAAATCAGTGTTTTATTATGTTACAGTCAACACTTCTCTTCCCCTATTTTTAAATAGGTATGATTATTTACTGAATTTATGTATTTTTCAAATGTTAAAAATAATTCAAAACTGTATGTATTTCTAAATTATTTCAACAAACCAAGATAATACTATATTTAGGCATGATATAGGTCACTCAAGGAGTCAGGTAGGGTTCAATTGATGCTGTTTAGGTGACAAATTAAACCTCTGAAAATTCATAATTAAAAAATTAAAAAAATAAAAAAAATCATTTTTTTAATTTTTTTAAAAATATCAAATATTAAAAATAAGGAGGCGGCGGCTAAAACGGAGGCGGGCGGGGACGGCAAACATGGAACTTTTTTTACTAGGCCTTAGGTTAAAAAGAAAAATCTTCCCTAAATTAGTGTCTTGACATCATCATCAAGCAATTTGGGCATTTTGAACTCAACTTTAGGATTCTCTGATCCATTTCCTTTCCAAAAATGTATACTTTTAAAAACATTTGAGTCATAGTTTTACTTGCACCTGTAAATATCCACGAAACACGATGGCTGCGTCCTTGTTTGAATAACACGCGCGCATCCACACTCAGTTCGACTATCTTCAGTTACTGAAGTTTGAATTTTATGAGAAGAAGAAGTAAGAAGATACAGTGGCGTAGCTAGGATTTTTTTCAGGGGGGGCAAGATTTCTAAAATTTTCGTAAAAGGTTTCCCCAAAAAAAATTCTAGTCACTTACCTCGTGAATTTCACGTAAGTGGGGGGGGGGGGGGGGGGGGGGGGGGAGGCTCAAAATTTTTCGCACAGTCCAAAAAAAAAATCGCACAGTCCAAAAATATCGCACAGTAAATGTACTACATTTACAATTGTGCCTTCTATTTGCCTAATAACCAACCTCGGTCTTTTGTCTCAATTTTTTCCTATTTCCTTTTTTTCTCACTTTTTTTTTTTTTAGAGGGGTCGGGGGGGGGGGGGGGGGGGGGGGGGGGGGGGGCTCAAATTGGATTTTTTCCGGTCAGGGGGGGCATTTGCCCCCCCTGCCCCCCCCCCCCCCCCCCCCCCCCCACGAGCTACGCCACTGACTGAAGATAGTTCAATAATTAGGCCTACAGCACTCACAGGCCCTTCACAATCGATTTTTGAGTTTCCTGTTAGAGGTTTATAAAAAGGAACAAGGTGACAGATAATTATTAATTATCTTTTAGTTTCTTTATTTTGAAACTAATTATTTTGTGGTCGTAATCAATTTCAACCCCTTATATCAAGGACTAATTCATTTCCAAACTTTATGATTAATTTGATACCCAAGTAACAATGCACTCAAGTTCTATGTTTGTACATCATTATAACTGATGATTAAAGTCAAAAAGTAGCAACTAAAGTTTATTGAAAGTCATTTTAAAGGCGAAAATATCCTAATAAAAATAAGATAATTAAATATTTTGTAATTCTCAATTTCGGACCTGGGCGGCAACAGGAAACTCAAATCAATTGTGAAGGGCCTAACCTCCTACCCACATTTTCCATCCTCAAAAAGGTGCGGACAAAAAGAGTGGCCACACCCAGGGCTTGAACCCACAACCCTCTCGGTTGAGAGACGAACGCCCTACCACTACACCAGTCCAGTGCGCCACCGTGACGGGGGTCAACCATACATGGCCAAGTATACTCGACCAACTATGTAGCCTGGGCCATTATTTCATCGAAAAAGTGCGACACCAGCTTATACACCGACGGACTGCACCGTGGCCATGATTTGTGGTGGTTAGGCCAGGGTTTGAAGTAAGTCTCCCCTTAATTTAAATTTAAAATTAAAAAAGCCAAAGAAATTCAGGACTAAATTACAATGTAGCATTGGGTAGTCCCACTGGAGGAAATGTTAAGCAGTATCCTAAAAGAATGTTTTTATACCAAATTTATATAGCCGAGCCCGAGTAATTAAGCTTACTAACTTTTTTACATGCTTACTTACTGCGGAGCTTCCGAATTTTGCTCCTACTATAATACTTCAGTAATTAACAACTTATTAGACGTGAATTGTAATTTTATAAATAACACATTATATCTTCTTACAATAATATAAACACATTTGCATGTGGCTACGGCTATACGGTAGTCCTCTGACCACGATAGAACATCGTATCCTGCAAGCCCGTGTGAAATCTCCATGGGCGCTGACATCTTGGATTTGGATTATTCTACTTTCTTTGTGGGGGGTTACGGTTGTGTACACATTTGATTTTGAAAAACTCGAACACATGCAGCAAATCTTGTCCGTGGTAATCTACATTCTAATGACATTTTAAATAAATTGATTTTTATTCGAATTGATTTGTATTTTTAAAAAAATAAGATATCCCTTCTTTTTAAATTATTTTACATAATTACACTTCATTCCTCGACCCTCTCTGAAAATAGTTCAGTCATATTTCAGAAAAGGTAAACAACAACAGTCAACGAACCGCATGACCACGGAAGCGGAGATTTGACAAACAATTTGTTGGCTCTGAGTCTGAGACTGAGGGATCGTGATGGAATTTAAGTTCAATTTTGACATCGAAAACGACTGCATCGACAGATTTAAAGAAAACTGATTTTGGAGGTAAGCTCACTTCATGCCTCGATCTCGACAGATTTAAAGTCTAAGTAAAGACGTCTAATCTTGGACTTTTTAAGCTTAAAGGGACATTAAGTGGTGATGAAAAGTTTAAATGTTTAAAAATTTACTTCAGAATTCAAGATGAACATTAAAAATCGCCATTATTGTTGTTTCTTTTAACAAAAAACACAGCAAAACTAGATTAAAACAATATCATCGCTATTTATTGAAAAACGCCCTCTATCATTCCTAGCAGGTGGCCGAATTCCCCAGCCCTGGCAAATTTGCCAGTGTACTGGCAAATATGCCCGCTAAGTGGGCATATTTGCCAGTATTTACAGTTAATCCAAAATTAGCGCTTCCACACAAAAAAAGGCATGTTCTACCTTTCATATATCAATTGTTTAACTCAATACCTAAATATTTCGTGTCGCTTCAAAAAAATTCTTGGTTGCGTTTTGCCAGAAAAAATGATGACATTTCAGTCATTTTGTGGCAAGTAGACATTTTTCCTGTATTTACAGTTAATCCAAAAGTAGCGCTCTCACACACACAAAATGGCATCTTCTATCCTTCCTATATCGATATCTGAACTCTATACCAAAATATTTAGTGTCGCTTGAAACAAATTGGGTTGCATTTTTACCAGAAAAATGATGCAATTTCAGTCATTTTTGGCCAAAATATTTGTAATGTTTGTAATATAATTTTCAAACTTTCATTGAAAGTGCTCTAACATTAACAAAACGGAAATCCTCAATACCTAAACATTTTGTGAAACGTCCAAAAAGTATTTTATGTTTTGTTGGAAAATTAATTAAATGTCAGTCATTTTGGGCCTCCAAAAATCAAGATATTTCATTGAAAGTTTATTTTAATTTGATAGAAATGGGACTTACATACATGTACAAAAAAGCATGTTATTATGCTGTTACAACAGCAACAAATTCTAAACATAAATACTTGGATTCACTTGGATTTTGTAATATCAGAGAAAAATATAAAAGCCTCAAAGTGTATTCATGAATTTTACATGAACATTGTCGTTTAGAATGAGGCTGGGCTGGTTGGCCTACCTTGCCCCTTCCTGCATTGCTACTCAAGTTATGCCTAGGTGCTACACGCTTAGTTTTTGCCATGGTTTGAATACACTAATCAGCTGAGTAAATAGTGTGGCTAGTCCTGTTATGACCCAGCTGATCAAGGCCACTAGCTATATATTGCATCATACAAACATACTAGTACATGTACAGATGACCACGCCTTTGATTCAAGAAAGGTATATTCAATGGACATTCATATGAACAATAGCAACTTTGAAATACAGGTGAACTGAACTAGTAAACAAGATACCTGGTAAAAGCTCATGCATTGAATTATAATTTGCATAATAAAAGCAACCATGCCAGGTGTATGGGATTAGGCAAGATTGCCCAATGGTTACACAAATGCCACATGGTCAGTCAGTTGATAACCTGCCATCATACACTACACATCGATGCTCCAATCTGCACACACTGATCCAACATCTTCTACCATCACATTATTTTACTAGATTCAAATATAAAGCATTTACATCTCAGTATGGCAAATTTGGCTTCAAACATGATTGGTGTAGGCATGGTCAAGGAATTCCAGCAGAGATGGGGTGCAGATTCTGTTCCGCTCTCATTTTACTCTACCATCAAAGGGTATGTATACTACATGTCAGGGGTAGCACTAGGTTTTTAAATTAGGGGTTTTTAGAACTCTGAACCCCACAAAAGTTTGAAAAATAAGAAGTTATTTTGGATTTTCAGATAATTTATTGCGCCAAAATGAAAAAATATGCGCTAAACGCGCAAGAACCCCCAGTAGCGCTATCCCTGCGTACATGTAGGTGACATAATGTTGGTTCATAACAAAAAGCTAAGGAAGACATTTTCTTGTAGCTAATAAAGACCAATTTGAACACAAAAAGAGCAATAATCCTAATTACATACATCAGCCACCACCAAACAAACATCCCCTCCACAAGTTATGAAATTAATCATATTAGAAGCTGTTTCCCTGCACCTTATATCCAGAAAATGATATCAATAAAAAGCAAATACAATACCCCCCCCCCCCTTGAGAAAAAACAACAACCTAGAATAAAATAAGGATTTTTGATTTTTCCCAGCACCCATTATCCAGAAAAAGACCCCCCCCCCCCCCCCCGGATAAAGACAATACCCCCTACCCGATAAAAACAAACAGCCCACCCACACCTGAACAAAAAGACAATCCCCACAGACCACCCCAAGAAAAACGAAAGAAAAAGAAACAACAAAAAGAAACAAACAAGCCAAGAAGTACAAGATTGTCCCCAAATCTACTAGAATACTCACAAGACCCCACCCCCATAACACTTAAAACAATAAAAGAAAAGAAAAACATTGATAAATAAACAAGTAAATAAATGTTTAAAAAATAAGTCACCAAACAGTAAATACATAAATAAATTAATGAATAAATAAATAAAGTTAATATAGACAAAACTAAAAAACCACAAACTGAACAAGAAAACAACAATAAAATACCTTTAAAAAAGCCATTAAAACAACATAATCACACCCAAAACAAAAATATATCAACACAAATACACCCCCAAAAAACTAATCCACACTCATGACAATAAATATATCTAAATAATTCTTCAAAAATCCCAAAAAGAAAGAAAAAGAAAGAAAAAGAAAGAAAAAGAGAGAGAGAACAAATAAAAGTTAGCCCATCACTATTTTAGGATATCCACAAACTTTTTTTCTCAAAGCTGATTGGTTGTCCCTAACCCATGCATAACTGGTTGTCATGAAACCCAGCATATCATTGGCCACATACTCCCCTTGATATACATCAATATTCATACACAATTCAATAGGGATGAGAGTATACACTCCACCTATTTCTATCACAAAAATCATTATGGTACCGTTGTGCCCATCACTACTAATACTTTTTTACAATAGACAAAACTTTTGCTTGATGCTGAGTGGATGTCTCGGACACACCCCTCACACACCCCTTGTATTTAATTGGCTACAAGTACCTATGACATCATTTTGGCTAGTGAGCTCCCCCAGATATAGTGCTGGGAGATATCAAGCTTCCCAACACCAAAATCACCAACTGCCCTTCATCTCTTCAACAAACATCATAATTTGCTTAATTCAAACAGGAAATCAAACTTAAACCTTTCCCCAGCAGATTTTTATTCCATTGGAACAATTATTTTGGGTTTCAAACATGAAAAATAGTGAATTTATTACACATTTTGTCTTGGTGGCCATGTTTGCCCACTTTATCAGGGGCCGAATTTGGCCACCTGATAGGATTGCTATGCAAATATGGTTCGCGTTATGTATCACGCGTACTGCAGGGGGATACTGTCGGACGTAAAATGCTGGTCCCGCGGGACCAGCATTTTTGGAATCGACGTTTTCTTGTACAAAGAGAGCTGATTTTTCTTAATCCTTATAGGTGTAAGGGGAAAAATATAAAAGCCTCAAAGTGTATTCATGAATTTTACATGAACATTGTCGTTTAGAATGAGGCTGGGCTGGTTGGCCTACCTTGCCCCTTCCTGCATTGCTACTCAAGTTATGCCTAGGTGCTACACGCTTAGTTTTTGCCATGGTTTGAATACACTATCAGCTGAGTAAATAGTGTGGCTAGTCCTGTTATGACCCAGCTGATCAAGGCCACTAGCTATATATTGCATCATACAAACATACTAGTACATGTACAGATGACCACGCCTTTGATTCAAGAAAGGTATATTCAATGGACATTCATATGAACAATAGCAACTTTGAAATACAGGTGAACTGAACTAGTAAACAAGATACCTGGTAAAAGCTCATGCATTGAATTATAATTTGAATAATAAAAGCAACCATGCCAGGTGTATGGGATTAGGCAAGATTGCCCAATGGTTACACAAATGCCACATGGTCAGTCAGTTGATAACCTGCCATCATACACTACACATCGATGCTCCAATCTGCACACACTGATCCAACATCTTCTACCATCACATTATTTTACTAGATTCAAATATAAAGCATTTACATCTCAGTATGGCAAATTTGGCTTCAAACATGATTGGTGTAGGCATGGTCAAGGAATTCCAGCAGAGATGGGGTGCAGATTCTGTTCCGCTCTCATTTTACTCTACCATCAAAGGGTATGTATACTACATGTCAGGGGTAGCACTAGGTTTTTAAATTAGGGGTTTTTAGAACTCTGAACCCCACAAAAGTTTGAAAAATAAGAAGTTATTTTGGATTTTCAGATAATTTATTGCGCCAAAATGAAAAAATATGCGCTAAACGCGCAAGAACCCCCAGTAGCGCTATCCCTGCGTACATGTAGGTGACATAATGTTGGTTCATAACAAAAAGCTAAGGAAGACATTTTCTTGTAGCTAATAAAGACCAATTTGAACACAAAAAGAGCAATAATCCTAATTACATACATCAGCCACCACCAAACAAACATCCCCTCCACAAGTTATGAAATTAATCATATTAGAAGCTGTTTCCCTGCACCTTATATCCAGAAAATGATATCAATAAAAAGCAAATACAATACCCCCCCCCCCCCCCTTGAGAAAAAACAACAACCTAGAATAAAATAAGGATTTTTGATTTTTCCCAGCACCCATTATCCAGAAAAAGACCCCCCCCCCCCCCCCCCGGATAAAGACAATACCCCCTACCCGATAAAAACAAACAGCCCACCCACACCTGAACAAAAAGACAATCCCCACAGACCACCCCAAGAAAAACGAAAGAAAAAGAAACAACAAAAAGAAACAAACAAGCCAAGAAGTACAAGATTGTCCCCAAATCTACTAGAATACTCACAAGACCCCACCCCCATAACACTTAAAACAATAAAAGAAAAGAAAAACATTGATAAATAAACAAGTAAATAAATGTTTAAAAAATAAGTCACCAAACAGTAAATACATAAATAAATTAATGAATAAATAAATAAAGTTAATATAGACAAAACTAAAAAACCACAAACTGAACAAGAAAACAACAATAAAATACCTTTAAAAAAGCCATTAAAACAACATAATCACACCCAAAACAAAAATATATCAACACAAAAACACCCCCAAAAAACTAATCCACACTCATGACAATAAATATATCTAAATAATTCTTCAAAAATCCCAAAAAGAAAGAAAAAGAAAGAAAAAGAAAGAAAAAGAGAGAGAGAACAAATAAAAGTTAGCCCATCACTATTTTAGGATATCCACAAACTTTTTTTCTCAAAGCTGATTGGTTGTCCCTAACCCATGCATAACTGGTTGTCATGAAACCCAGCATATCATTGGCCACATACTCCCCTTGATATACATCAATATTCATACACAATTCAATAGGGATGAGAGTATACACTCCACCTATTTCTATCACAAAAATCATTATGGTACCGTTGTGCCCATCACTACTAATACTTTTTTACAATAGACAAAACTTTTGCTTGATGCTGAGTGGATGTCTCGGACACACCCCTCACACACCCCTTGTATTTAATTGGCTACAAGTACCTATGACATCATTTTGGCTAGTGAGCTCCCCCAGATATAGTGCTGGGAGATATCAAGCTTCCCAACACCAAAATCACCAACTGCCCTTCATCTCTTCAACAAACATCATAATTTGCTTAATTCAAACAGGAAATCAAACTTAAACCTTTCCCCAGCAGATTTTTATTCCATTGGAACAATTATTTTGGGTTTCAAACATGAAAAATAGTGAATTTATTACGCATTTTGTCTTGGTGGCCATGTTTGCCCACTTTATCAGGGGCCGAATTTGGCCACCTGATAGGATTGCTATGCAAATATGGTTCGCGTTATGTATCACGCGTACTGCAGGGGGATACTGTCGGACGTAAAATGCTGGTCCCGCGGGACCAGCATTTTTGGAATCGACGTTTTCTTGTACAAAGAGAGCTTATTTTTCTTAATCCTTATAGGTGTAAGGGGTCGTCCAAAATTATCGCCATTTTCACGTACGTACAGAGCGTACGTAACTTTTTACCCCCCTCCCCCCCTTGAGTTACGTACGCAATAAATGGCGAAATTTTTGTAATTTTGTAATTAAAAAAAAAATCCCACCTCTCAAGATCGCCATTTAAGTTACGTACGGTTGGGGTATATTTTGACCCCCTCCCCCCCTGTTACGTACGCTTTGTACGTAACTGAAAATGGCGAAAATTATGGACGACCCCTAAGTTCATACATGTAATACAATTATAAAAATAAACTAATCTCAGTTTTTATCATAATTGAGGGCGCTGCCTCCAACACATCTCTTAGTGTCCCTTTAAGCTCATTTCAAAAAACTGCCTCGACAGATTTGAAGGTCATGAAGGTACTAGTAGTCATTGTCAACTCTGTCAACTCAAAGACACCTCGCAAAATTACCTGTCGAGCGCCAGTGAATAAGGCGTAGGTGTCTTTGCCCATAATCTATCTGGTGTAAAGCATGTCCCAGCTGGCCATTTTACGTTTTTTAAACGTTAAAAACACGTTTCAAGTTGGTGAAAAAAACGTTTTAATATTACGTATTAAAAACGTATAATGTGTGGAGTTTTTTATGGGTTTTAATAACGTTTCCATGTAACGTTTTGAAAACGTTAATATAACGTGAAAATAACCATAATTTAAATTATTTAGTCTTGCAAGATGTTTCAAATACGTTTTAAAAACATGTTTAAAACGATGTTTAACACGTTTTAAAAACGTTTCACAAACACGAAACTTAATTATAACCAATTTAAAACGTTTTTGAAAACTGAATTGATATTTAATTGATAATTAACTGGCAATTTTAATACCAATTCAATAATTTGGCTTTTTATTAACATTCTCCAACAAAATTGTTCATGTGTTTGTGAAGTAATGTTCTTATTTGCCATTTAATTATGAAATGATGCATGTAGCACATCGAAAAACTATATGAAAGAAAATAAATATACAATCCATAGTGTTACCAAACCAATATGACCCGGGTAAGTGCGCATGCGTGTACTTTAATTGCCTACGTTTTTAAAAAACGTTTTAAAAACGTTTCGTAAAAAACGAAACTTATGGTCCAGGACCATAATATTTGGTTTAATTTAGGTTGTAATATAACGTTCTATAAACGTTTTGATTTCGTTTCAATCATGTGTTCGTTTATAAGTATTGTGACAACATTAATTTAACGTTTTTATAACGTTTTGATAAAACGATTTGCAATAAAAAAAATATGCTTTGAAACTGTAACGTTTTTAAGACGTTTTAAAAACGTTTCACAAAAACAAAACCTAATTAAACCCAATTCAAAGCGTTTTAAAAACGTTTTGTGTTTACTGGGGTACTACATGATGTAGACATTCGAGAGCCTTCGAGACAACTCGGCCTTCGAGACTCTGCCTCCCACACAACTCGGCCAATAAAACGAATATAAAACAACTCGGCCACTTGACATTGACAACGAAACATCTCGCACACATTATTTTTTGTTAATTGTTAACTTATTATTGTACTCGCAAATATTATTGATATAAATAATATTAATAGAGCATAGGAAAATGTATTGATCCCGCATTGTGGTGTGAATCATAGATAATTAGCCCATGTCGGCCACATTATTTACACGGCAATTTTAAATGCCACCAAACAAAACGAAACCCACACAATTATTATATTTTAAATTAATCTTTTAATGAAAATAAAGACTAGTTTAAGAGTGAATGTGGCAACATCACTTGGCAAGATCTCATAAAAAGAATTCATACAAATCATGTAATAATGTCAATAATGTTGAAATTCATTTCATTCAGTGATGAGGAACTTATTATCCTATAGATTGTCTAATGGCCGAGTTGTGTGGGAGGCCGAATTTCGGAGGCCGAGTTGTCTCTTAGGCGGATTTGTCTCTTAGGCCGAGTTGTCCCGTAGGCGGAGTTGTCTCAAAGGCCGAGTTGTCCGACATTCGATCAAACAATGTCGTCATCATTAAACACACAATTTATAGTTCTGCCTAATTCTATTGACAACAACGTTTATAGATAGCTCTATGATGAGACGATGACGTCTTCCGATATATCATGACATCATTATCAATCAATCAGCAAGCGCGATTTTTCCAGGATAAATCTTTAGTAAACCAATACAAAACATTTTATAACACAAAAAAGCGCTAGATCTGTGGTTGTGGGTTGTGAATAAATCCCGGTGTGCTCAGTGGTCCTTGCTAAGGGGTATCAACAGTAGCGTAGCCAGGGGTCAAGGTTGGTAGCACCCCTGAAAAAGATTTGACCGGGAAAATCGGGAAGGCGATGTGCACTGCGATGATAGCGATGTGCACAGCGCTAAATCTGTGGTTGAGGGTTGTGAATAGTTCCCAGGGTGCTCAGTGATCCTTGCAAAGAAGGTATCAACAGTAGCATAGACAGAGGCAAGGTGGGCAAAGTGCCCACCCCTGCAAAATATTTGATTGGGAAAATCGGGAAGGCAGCAGAAAATCGGGAAGGCAAAGGAAGGGAAAGAAACGGAGAAGAGGAGACAAAAAGGCAAGGAAAGGGAAAGGAAATGGACAGAAAGGAGAAAGGAAGACAGGCAAATTAGTTGGAAATTGCGGTTTTTCACGCCGGTATGGAGGCGCAAAACGCCTCTAATTTCTTTAATACTCGTTGACAAGTTGACAGCCTAGAAGTGCTTGTCGGTTCACTTTTATTTTCCTATGAACGTAGGCCTTCTCTACAGAGCATGTTGAAAATTGATATGGTTTACCCCCCACCCCCCCTGGCCCGTTACAATAGTACAAAGCTCGGCAAAACAAATTGCTCAGATAATATAGTCATGTTTTTTAAAATATTTTTTTATGAACAGAACTTAGTTCTGGAGAGCCAAGTAAATGTATTCGACCCATCAAAGAAATCCAACAAGGAGAACACCATAAGAATTACGAGGTAAGCTAATCGGCCTGAGCCTCTTTTCATGCTTGTTGTACCCATCTTTCTCCACTAATTAACATGTACCGCATCTACCTGTACCCGGGAGGGGGTCAGTGATTAAGTGAACATACCAAGCCAGGTACACATGCGCATCCAAGCACCTCTGAAATGGACCCTAAATGGCGTAAACCAGAACACAATTTTGATACCCCTAAATGGCGTAACACATACAAACCCTACCCTAAACGGCATAAAAAATCAACAACTTTTTTGATATACCCGGGCATATACAATTAAAGAAGGGAAATATTGAAGACTTTTTTACACATTTTGCATGTTTATTGAAAAGTCTCACTACAACAATTAGTAACCCTAAACGTTGATACCTCGATGCTGTAATGGATACCCTAAAGTGCGATGCCCCCTTAAAAAAAAAACTTTTTCAGAAAGATGTCGACGACATCGTGTGGTGAAATCTGGAGCCTTTTCGATGTTTTTTGGGACGCGGATGCGTACCCGCTTGGTATGTTCACTGACCCCTAGGGCCTGCGCCCATCCCCACCCACCCACTCCCATCAACCCATTCCCCACCCATCAACCCACCCATCAACCCATCCCCACCCCATCATCCCCACCCAATAACCCATCCACACCCCATCATCCCCACCCTTAAACCCATCCTCACCCACCCATAAACCCATCCCCACCCACCCATAAACCCATCCCCACCCCACCCATAAACCCATCCCCACCCACCCATAAACCCATCCCCACCCCACCCCACCCATAAACCCATCCCCACCCACCCATCAACATATCCCCATCTACTTCCATCAACCTACCCATCACCCACCCATTAACTCACCCCCACCCATTATTGCCCACTAACCAATCAACCCACACAACTGAACCTACCAAATCCTCACCCACCAAATCCTCACCCAATCACCCACCCCCTCATCTACCTCGGCCTAAAACTTATCACAATAGTTGGTAAACCATGCATGTTTTAAATATCAAGGAAAAGGGGTATATTTTAGAGTGTCATCAAGGACCAACCGACCCTACCTGAGTGGTCCATTTGCCTGTAGAAGAGGGTTTTTTCCATGACCTAAACATGCTTTATAAATATTTGTATTCTCTGTTTGCAACTGCAGAATATATCAATAGCAAGCTACATTGTAGGTGATGTAGTACTAGATTACTTGGAACCATCTGATGTAGAAGAAACCATAGAATGCAGAGATGAGGAGGAGAATGCAATATCTAAGGCTATATCCAGCCATTCAGATCTACTACCACATGTTTATGAAGGTAGGTGATGTAGTACTAGATTACTTGAAACCATCTGATGTAGAAGAAACTATAGAATGCAGAGATGAGGAAGAGAATGCAATATCTAAGGCTATATCCAGCCATTCAGATCTACTGCCACATGTTTATGAAGGTAGGTGATGTAGTACTAGATTACTTGGAACCATCTGATGTAGAAGAAACCATAGAATGTAGAGATGAGGAGGAGAATGCAATATCTAAGGCTATATCCAGCCATTCAGATCTACTACCACATGTTTATGAAGGTAGGTGATGTAGTACTAGATTACTTGGAACCATCTGATGAAGAAGAAACCATAGAATGCAGAGATGAGGAAGAGAATGCAATATCTAAGGTTATATCCAGCCATTCAGATCTACTACCACATGTTTATGAAGGTAGGTGATGTAGTACTAGATTACTTGGAACCATCTGATGAAGAAGAAACCATAGAATGCAGAGATGAGGAAGAGAATGCAATATCTAAGGTTATATCCAGCCATTCAGATCTACTACCACATGTTTATGAAGGTAGGTGATGTAGTCAGGGTTGTAGCTACGCCGGACGGACCCGGACGGGGCCGTCCGGCAGTCGCGCCCAGCGTCCAGCACTCTTAGAAAAAAAGGGTAAAAAATCCGGCACTAAAAAAAAAAATTTTTTTTTTTTTTTTTTTTCAATTTGTGGAAAAAATCATTTAACTGCCTCATAAAACAAGAAATTATGTTGCAGGAACCCTCAGAGTGCATTTATAACCCCTTCAAAACATTAAGAAGGCCTCTAGACCCCAATCCATGATCCACTGCACTTCGTTCGCTACACTTACTCCGTTCGCCGTCAGTAAAATTGTCCGGCGCTCAATTTGGTCTAGCTACAACCCTGGATGTAGTACTAGATTACTTGGAACCATCTGATGAAGAAGAAACCATAGAATGCAGAGATGAGGAAGAGAATGCAATATCTAAGGTTATATCCAGCCATTCAGATCTACTACCACATGTTTATGAAGGTAGGTGATGTAGTACTAGATTACTTGGAACCATCTGATGAAGAAGAAACCATAGAATGCAGAGATGAGGAGGAGAATGCAATATCTAAGTCTATATCCAGCCATTCAGATCTACTACCACATGTTTATGAAGGTAGGTGATGTAGTACTAGATTACTTGGAACCATCTGATGTAGAAGAAACCATAGAATGCAGAGATGAGGAAGAGAATGCAATATCTAAGGCTATATCCAGCCATTCAGATCTACTGCCACATGTTTATGAAGGTAGGTGATGTAGTACTAGATTACTTGGAACCATCTGATGTACAAGAAATCATAGAATGCAGAGATGAGGAGAATGCAATATCTAAGGCTATATCCAGCCATTCAGATCTACTACCACATGTTTATGAAGGTAGGTGATGTAGTACTAGATTACTTGGAACCATCTGATGTAGAAGAAACCATAGAATGCAGAGATGAGGAGGAGAATGCAATATCTAAGGCTATATCCAGCCATTCAGATCTACTACCACATGTTTATGAAGGTAGGTGATGTAGTACTAGATTACTTGGAACCATCTGATGTAGAAGAAACCATAGAATGCAGAGATGAGGAGGAGAATGCAATATCTAAGGTTATATCCAGCCATTCAGATCTACTACCACATGTTTATGAAGGTAGGTGATGTAGTACTAGATTACTTGGAACCATCTGATGTAGAAGAAACCATAGAATGCAGAGATGAGGAGGAGAATGCAATATCTAAGGCTATATCCAGCCATTCAGATCTACTGCCACATGTTTATGAAGGTAGGTGATGTAGTACTAGATTACTTGGAACCATCTGATGTAGAAGAAACCATAGAATGCAGAGATGAGGAGGAGAATGCAATATCTAAGGCTATATCAAGCCATTCAGATCTACTGCCACATGTTTATGAAGGTAGGTGATGTAGTACTAGATTACTTGGAACCATCTGATGTAGAAGAAACCATAGAATGCAGAGATGAGGAGGAGAATGCAATATCTAAGGCTATATCAAGCCATTCAGATCTACTACCACATGTTTATGAAGGTAGGTGATGTAGTACTAGATTACTTGGAACCATGTGATGTAGAAGAAACCATAGAATGCAGAGATGAGGAGGAGAATGCAATATCTAAGGCTATATCCAGCCATTCAGATCTACTACCACATGTGTATGAAGGTAGGTGATGTAGTACTAGATTACTTGTAACCATCTGATGTAGAAGAAACCATAGAATGCAGAGATGAGGAGGAGAATGCAATATCTAAGGCTATATCCAGCCATTCAGATCTACTACCACATGTTTATGAAGGTAGGTGATGTAGTACTAGATTACTTGGAACCATCTGATGTAGAAGAAACTATAGAATGCAGAGATGAGGAGGAGAATGCAATATCTAAGGCTATATCCAGCCATTCAGATCTACTACCACATGTTTATGAAGGTAGGTGATGTAGTACTAGATTACTTGTAACCATCTGATGTAGAAGAAACCATAGAATGCAGAGATGAGGAAGAGAATGCAATATCTAAGGCTATATCCAGCCATTCAGATCTACTACCACATGTTTATGAAGGTAGGTGATGTAGTACTAGATTACTTGGAACCATCTGATGTAGAAGAAACCATAGAATGCAGAGATGAGGAGGAGAATGCAATATCTAAGGCTATATCCAGCCATTCAGATCTACTACCACATGTTTATGAAGGTAGGTGATGTAGTACTAGATTACTTGGAACCATCTGATGTAGAAGAAACCATAGAATGCAGAGATGAGGAGGAGAATGCAATATCTAAGGCTATATCAAGCCATTCAGATCTACTGCCACATGTTTATGAAGGTAGGTGATGTAGTACTAGATTACTTGGAACCATCTGATGTAGAAGAAACCATAGAATGCAGAGATGAGGAGGAGAATGCAATATCTAAGGCTATATCCAGCCATTCAGATCTACTACCACATGTTTATGAAGGTAGGTGATGTAGTACTAGATTACTTGGAACCATCTGATGTAGAAACCATAGAATACAGAGATGAAGAGGAGAATGCAATATTTAAGGCTATATCCAGCCATTCAGATCTACTACCACATGTTTATGAAGGTAGGTGATGTAGTACTAGATTACTTGTAACCATCTGATGTAGAAGAAACCATAGAATGCAGAGATGAGGAGGAGAATGCAATATCTAAGGCTATATCCAGCCATTCAGATCTACTACCACATGTTTATGAAGGTAGGTGATGTAGTACTAGATTACTTGGAACCATCTGATGTAGAAGAAACCATAGAATACAGAGATGAAGAGGAGAATGCAATATCTAAGGCTATATCCAGCCATTCAGATCTACTATCACATGTTTATGAAGGTAGGTGATGTAGTACTAGATTACTTGGAACCATCTGATGTAGAAGAAACCATAGAATGCAGAGATGAGGAGGAGAATGCAATATCTAAGGCTATATCCAGCCATTCAGATCTACTGCCACATGTTTATGAAGGTAGGTGATGTAGTACTAGATTACTTGGAACCATCTGATATAGAAGAAACCATAGAATGCAGAGATGAGGAGGAGAATGCAATATCTAAGGCTATATCCAGCCATTCAGATCTACTACCACATGTTTATGAAGGTAGGTGATGTAGTACTAGATTACTTGGAACCATCTGATGTAGAAGAAACCATAGAATACAGAGATGAGGAGGAGAATGCAATATCTAAGGCTATATCCAGCCATTCAGATCTACTACCACATGTTTATGAAGGTAGGTGATGTAGTACTAGATTACTTGGAACCATCTGATGTACAAGAAACCATAGAATACAGAGATGAGGAGGAGAATGCAATATCTAAGGCTATATCCAGCCATTCAGATCTACTACCACATGTTTATGAAGGTAGGTGATGTAGTACTAGATTACTTGGAACCATCTGATGTAGAAGAAACCATAGAATGCAGAGATGAGGAAGAGAATGCAATATCTAAGGCTATATCCAGCCATTCAGATCTATTACCACATGTTTATGAAGGTAGGTGATGTAGTACTAGATTACTTGGAACCATCTGATGTACAAGAAATCATAGAATGCAGAGATGAGGAGGAGAATGCAATATCTAAGGTTATATCCAGCCATTCAGATCTACTACCACATGTTTATGAAGGTAGGTGATGTAGTACTAGATTACTTGGAACCATCTGATGTAGAAACCATGGAATGCAGAGATGAGGAAGAGAATGCAATATCTAAGGCTATATCCAGCCATTCAGATCTACTACCACATGTTTATGAAGGTAGGTGATGTAGTACTAGATTACTTGGAACCATCTGATGTAGAAGAAATCATAGAATGCAGAGATGAGGAAGAGAATGCAATATCTAAGGCTATATCCAGCCATTCAGATCTACTACCACATGTTTATGAAGGTAGGTGATGTAGTACTAGATTACTTGGAACCATCTGATGTAGAAACCATGGAATGCAGAGATGAGGAAGAGAATGCAATATCTAAGGCTATATCCAGCCATTCAGATCTACTACCACATGTTTATGAAGGTAACTACCTGTATAAACCTACACCCAATATACAGATGGGTATAAGAGTCAGTCAGATAAACAATTTTAACACTTTCAACGCGGCTGGCGTCTGCAGACGACATTCCAAAGTTTCACAAAATGTCAAAATTATTGAATTTCATTACCATACTTGGAATCACCATGAAAAATGCATTGAAATAAGTACAAACATTCCTAGTATTGGTTCACTTATCCTTGAAACTTGACTTGCCGAGTAGAAGCCATGTCATGCTGATAACTTGATCAAGAAATAGACGGATTGGCAATTTTTCACCTGTCCACTTTTAAAGGGGCATTGAGAGATGTATCGATATACTATAAATGAGCAAATAACGTAAAGATAATCATCAACATAGCCTAAATCCAAAATGTCGTACAATTCCGACATCGCCTTCATGCCAAAATAAGCAAATAACGGCACTTCCGGATTGAGATTTGCCGCGAAAGTCTGTGAGTAAAACGATGCATAACTTCCGAATTCAGCACCTGAGTTTCGATATGATCATATCGAAACTAAGAAAACCATGAAATTTTATATGATAAACAGCGAAAGTTGGTAAACTGTTTCAGATGGTAGTTAGTATTATGCCTAAGTGTATCTTTGATGAAAAAAAACCTGATTTCCAGGATAATTGAGGGCGCACTCCCATACGTATCTCTCAATGCCCCTTTAACACTGCCCGTCAAAGGACAGGTGGACAGGTCACTGGCTAAAGACCTTGCCTGCAGCAATGCATATTCTCAACTAAAATATCTATCAATTAAAAAATGTTTTTAAAATGAATCCCATATTTTGTTTTACTGATAATGATTTATCAATTTATCATTTGATCACAGGAGGGCTGAAAGTATGGGAGTGTACTCTGGACCTGATCCATTACCTTCATAAGGCTGACATTCCTTTCAGCAACCAAAGCGTATTAGACATTGGCTGCGGTGCAGGTTTACTGGGGATATATGCCCTGAGGCGTGGTGCGGACCATGTCTTATTCCAAGACTATGTAAGTCACAGGGCTGACATTGATTTCAGCAATAGAGAGTATTTTATTTATTTATGCTTTCTTTAATGCTTCAGTGACTTGGACTGTCGTAGAAGATTGCCTTATTGGCATGAAACTCAGAGTAACGACACCTTTTCAGGAAGGTCTGTTCTTTGAATTTTTACATACAAACATACTTAAATGTGACCTGCTCCCACAAAATGAGCGTAAAGTCGAGCAAAGATGTTGCTGAATTGAGCTAGGATAGCATGTTATTGATTTGCCGTTTAAATTGTTGTTGGTATGGACCCAACAAGGTCCCTTCTATTATAGGGGAATTCTAAAATGACAATATGTATACTTATTTTAAGAGTATTACCAGCCATGCCAGGCTATTTATTTTATAATCCCGCTATAAACAGAAGGGCTTGGTCCATACTAACAGCAAACGGCAAAAATCAATAACAAGCTATCCTAGCTCAATTCAGCAACATCTTCGACGCGACTTTACGCCGCTTTTGTGGGAGCAGGTCACAAATAACAAATTATGACATTATTCAATTATGACAGAGTTGAAATATAAGATTTGAATTGACCTAGTGACATATTTTCTAAATCAGTACAGATAGATCGTGAGCTGTTCCACTATTATAGTTGGCCAGATCTGAAAAGAAAAGTATGCATACCAGAATTCGCGTTGACTTTAGGGATGATTAAAATATTACTTGTATGATTTCTGGTAGTATGATTGTGATAATTATGTACAAATTCAAAATTGGATGATAAATTTGTTGGATTCATATCTTTTAAACAGTTGAATACAATAATAATCATTTGAATGCAATTCTCGGGAAATCATGCTCCCATATGACTCAATTTAATTTTTGGGCGGGACTCAGATACTTAGATTTCTCCAAACATAATCTGGGTTGTTGTTATAGGGCACCATCTTTTGTTGAAATTGTGTCATTGCGTGTTTCAAGATGGCGGCACGGTAAACATGGAACTGAAAATCCGCGCCGAGAATCAGATTTTAGCGAGCATAAGATTTGCATTAAATAAGAGTGATTAAAGCTGACGAGTTGTTTCATATTAGTATGCTTTTTATTAATTTGTCAATCGTTTATTTTCGGGATTCGGGAAGGTGAATTTTGTTCCTAGGGATTCAAAATTTTCTGGCTGAACTTGATTTTGTCGGGACTCGCTCCCACCCCTAAGAGAGAGTTATCATTTCAAAACTTTTTATCTAGAAACGTTGTTGCAAAAGCATTTGCTTTGTGCTATAAAGAGATGGATAATCAATAGAAACTCAGCCATAATATATTTTCGAACATCTTTTCTAAACATTGACATTACAATTGTATAAATTTGCATCTCATTATACTCTACAGAATGAAGAGGTCCTTCAAGAGATGACAATATCCAACGTGCTTCTCAACATTGCCGAGGCTGATGATTCAAAGAAGAGTGATGATGTTGCTAAGCGATGCAGATTCCTGTCTGGAGATTGGAGTCTTATGAAAGCATTCTTGAACGATTCATCTGAGTTTGTTATGAAGTAGGTATCCATCAATATTAGGCCAAACTTTTTTTCTTTTTAATTGTCCTTGTCCGCCAGACAGTCCTAAATCCTTCTGACCCATTTTTTTACACATTTTAGTCGAAAATCAAAATAATTCCTTAACTCTAAGCTCCTACCCACATTTTCCACAGTTTTTTTCCCTCAACTACAAAAAGTGCGGACAAAAAGAGTGGCCGAGCCCCCAGGGCTTGAACCCACAACCTCTCCGTTGGTTACCACAACAAGTACATCTCATTTTACTGTTGGTATCTGAACAAAAGGGCAAGGGAGAAAAAAGAAAAAAATCACCCGACCGACCGACCGACCCAACTTTTGAAATGATCTTTGGACAATAAAAAAAAAAAATTGCCTTATGGATGTTTATGTACAGGCAACTCCTCCTGGTATTCATGTTGTTGTCACAAGAGTTTCAAGATAATTTAGACAAATCAATGCATGCGCGCTGATGTTGATGTGTGAATAATGGCACGACCCTGCAGGGGGTGCTATTGTGAGTATATCAACATTTGCATTGATTTTTTTTCTTTTTCTTCATGAATCAAACATGCATGTATTGACCTAGCTAATTCATACACGACATTATACAAATCAAAATTCACAATTTGAGCATAATTTTGATCTATGTAATAACGAATAAAAACATGTGTTACAAGTTTGCTAACACCAGCAGTGTAAATTGGCAAACCTGCGATGCCTGAACAATGAATCAAAACAAAGCACCGCGTATTGAACGGCAAGTACACACTTTCAATGCACTCCGCATATTTTAGTTTCTTGCTTCTGATTGGTTCGACACTACTAAGAGTGTATAAATGGAAATCAGTGTTTATAAGCGGTGGGAAGAGTAAGATTAGAGCCCAAAATGTCTGCTTTTTAAAGTTTAAAGTCTGCTTTGTAAATTCAACTTGTGCTTTCTTCAGTTTTCGATTTGAGCTAAGGATAATCATTTCTTTTATTGTATATTTTTAGACCAAGGTGAACATTAATTTACATGAACTATTCGGCAAGACTATTTGCTTGTGTATTATTTGATTGACAACTTCGGAAACAAAAACATGAAATTCCGCTTTCATTAAGGGTAAGATTACAATTAAAAATCCATAATTGTCCAGCGGAACAGCGCGACATTTATAATCATGAGGTTGTGAGTTCTAGCCCCGCCCTGAATAACAAGTTTGTATCCTTGGCAAGATACTTGTCTCAATTGTCTCGTTGACCCAAGCGAGATTGTGTAGCTGTTAAAAAGGGTGATATTACGATTTAAGTGCTGATATGGATGTGCGCCTAGCCAGCAGCCACATAGATGAAGCGAAATGATTGTGACGATTTCCTAATGGCATTCTGGAGCGTCCTGTACGATGGATAAGTGCACGTTATAAATCCAAGTTATTATTATTACTGCATTCCATTAAACTCGCAATTTATTTTCTTTCTTCACAGGTATGACACCATCTTGACATCTGAAACCATCTACAGCATAAAGTCACAACCAATTCTACATGATCTGATAAAAGCCATGCTAAAACCAACAGGTATAGCGTATCCTTGACAACTATAAATTGGTCATTCTAATACGAATCAGTATTCTCAATGGCGTAGCCAGGGTCACTTGTCAGGGGGGGGCTAAGGGTATTTTTTCCCGGTGAACACCAGTTCGACTCGGTGGCATAGCCAGGTTTTTCATGAAACTTTTAGAGTCGTTGCGTCCCCCATACCGACGTGAAAAACTGCAATTTTCCAACTAATTTGCCTGTCTTCTTTTCTCCTTTTTGTCCGTTTTCTTTCCCTTTTCCCTTTTCTTCTTTCTTTGTCTCCTCTTCTCCTTTTCTTTTCCTTCCCGATTTTCCGCTGCCTTCCCGATTTTCTCGGTCAAATTCTTTCCAGGGGAACTCTAGCCCCCCCCCCTTGCCCCTCCCCCTGGCTACGCTACTGAGTATTCTTTTAATATCAAAATAAAATAGGGGCAGAACTTTGGTAAGATTCTCTCTTGTAAAATTACAAGAATCAAGTTGATTTCCCAGATTTTACATTTTAACACTTTCCACGCGGCAGGCGCGTCTGCAGACGACATTCCAAAATGTCACAAAATGTATCGAAAAATAAATTACATCACCATATTTGGAAACAACATGAGAAATGCATTGAAATAAGTACAAACATGCCTAGTATTGGTTCAGTAATTCTTGAGATACACTTTGAAAATTGGAAAAAGTTTCTGAAAAAAAATCTGTTTTGTATAAGCTAATATAGCCGCGTGGAAAGTGTTAACACTTTCCACGCGGCTACTATTTTTACCTTACACAAAACTGGTTTTTCAGAAACCTTTCACAATTTTCAAAGTTTATCTCAATGATTACTGACCTAATACTAGGCATGTTTGTACTTAATTCAATGCATTTCTCATGGTGATTCTAAATATGGTAATGAAATTCAATACTTTTGACATTTTTTAAACATTTTGTGAAATTTTGGAATGTCGTCTGCAGACACCTGCCGCGTGGAAAGTGTTAATATACTATTTGAATAGAGAGATTCGATTCTCGTAAAAATTTATTCTTGCACGTGATGAACTTCTGAGCCTGTGAAACTATACTCTGTTTGGCTATCTCGAGACAGTGACGTAACTGAACAGTTCAGTTACGTCACTGTCTCGAGATGGCCAAACAGAGTATAAGAGGAATGAGTCGGATGTAGGGGAATCCCAAATTGAGATATGGCCAATTCAAAATGGCGGCTTACATAAGTTTTGATGGAAATTCATGTATACAATTTGACATAACTTTGGAACAAAACGTCGTATCGACATGGGGTTTTCAGTTTCTGAAAGCTCTAGGTGTCTTCTTTAAAACTTTATTAAAAACTACGAAAAAGTCATAATGTTCTTTTGAATTCCCGATGAAACTATTTCATGTATTAAAAACTCATTTTCGACCAGGGTCGACATCCGACTCATTCCTCTTGATCGCGTCACATATGCGTGCATAAAAGCTGCACCTGTTAAGTTACGTCACTGTCCAGAGGAAGCCAAACAGAGTATAGTTGGATTATGCTTTATTAACCCTAATTCCCGCAGTCTTGCAGCGGTGATGGACCAAACAACGAGGGAAGGGGGTAAAAGGGAGGTCAAAAATATTGAGTGGCAGTCCGCCCCCGGGGGTTGGGGGTATAGGTATGTGCTGCACTGAAGACTTCCTTTTTCACCCTCTTCAGCTAGCTCTTCCCTTTAAAGCCTGCATTAGCTTTTTAGACCCCATTTTGTTGAAATTCAAAAAATGCAAAAAAAATAATTCCAAAGCCCCAATTATTTGAAATGTGCATTCTTACTAATCAAATTTGAAAAACAAACCAGTTATTTTTCGAGAAAATCAGTTTTTAAGATCCTATTTTTGTCCATAAAATTCTCCCTACCAAAAAAAAGGGAGTGCCCCCTCCCTGGGAGTCCGGCGCCTATCCAACTGAGCTACAAGGAGGCAAGCTTGCAAACACTTTTTGCTGCACATATGATATGCCCACCTGAGTGAGGCTGGCGATAGACTGGGGAGAATAGAGTAGTATTCTTTTAGCATACAGAGCCGTAAGGCGACGAAAAAACACACACCCTGTTTTACGGGCGAACAGACCTGTCAAGTAGGGTCGGTCCGTCAGGGTTTTTTAAATTTTTAAAATTTTTTTAAACCTAAAATGTCACCAAAATCTGCAAAAATCGGGACTTTTTTAAAAAATTGGTGAAAAAGATTTGTTGACAGATTTTAGGCCAAAAAACGGCTAATTTTACAAGATTTGAGAAAAAAAATTCTAAAAAAATAAATCTAATCATTCTTGAGAAACGCAAAAAGTGAGCCGGTCGGCCTATAAAACAGGGAATGTTTTTTTTGTCACCTAAGGGTTAATATTCTGTTATGTTAAATCATTTAGCAGAATATTGTTTCAAGAAAAGTTCCAGAAAATATTTCAACAAATTTGCCGACCTATTGACTTTCACCTCACTTGATTGGCACACGATTTATTTTTGTTCTTATTGTATTTTCGTAAGCAAATATTTTCCTTAACATGTAAGAAATACAGGTATATTGCTGCTAAAACGCACTACTTTGGAGTAGGCGGTGGTACAAGGATGTTTGAAGACCTGGTCAGGGAGAGAGGGGATTTTACCATAAGTGTATGTAAAGAATACAAGGAAGGTAAGACTCTCTCAAATTCAAAACGATTTTCATAAACATGTGGTCATACCTTTCTGTTGCCTTATGTTGTCAAACTTCTATGTGAAGTAGGTTTACATTTAAACCTATCATTTGTCCTTAAAACAGTGTTATCTTAAACCTGTCCCTTGTCCTTAAACATTGTTTTCTCGTGTCCTAAAACACTGCTGTCTTAAACCTCTATTGTGTCCTTAACACAGTGTTGTCTTAAACCTATTTTGGGTTCTTAAGACAGTGTTGTCTTAAACATATCTTTATTCCTTCAACAGTATTTTCTGAAACCTATCTTGTGGCCTTAAACAGTGTTGTCTTAAACCTATCTTTTGTCCCTCAAACAGTGCTGTCTTATATCTATCTTGTGACCTAAAAGTTGTCTTAAACCTGTCTTGTGTCCTTAAAACAGTGTTGTCTTAAACCTGTCTCGTGTCCTTCAAACAGCGCTGTCGTATATATATCTTGTGACCTTAAAGTTGTCTTAAACCTGTCTCATGTCCTTAAAACAGTGTTGTCTTAGACCTGTCTCGTGTCCTTCAAACAGCGCTGTCTTATATATATCTTGTGACCTTAAAGTTGTCTTTAACCTATCATGTGTCCTTAAAACGGTATTGTCTTAAACCTATCTCGTGTCCTTCAAACAGCGCTGTCGTATATATATCTTGTGACCTTAAAGTTGTCTTAAACCTATCATGTGTCCTTAAAACGGTGTTGTCTTGTGATTATTCCCCTCTCAGGTGTGCAGAGAGAAATACTGAAGATGGAATTCAACCAAGCTGCATCAAGTGACAGGTGACGGTGTTGCCATGGAAACGCCAAGGTTATCGTAATCCTTAAAATCAATGTTTTTGGAAATCTGTGCCATGTACGGGATAACAATTATACAAATGAAGAACATTTTATAACATTACTGTAAAACCAGTTAATTTCGCGAGGGATGTGGAGTCGTGAAATTAAATACCCGCAAAACTGACAATTTTGCATTGAAAGTAACAGTAAACTTTCCAGATTCGCGAAAATTAAATGCCTGTTAAAATAGCAGTAATTTTAAATTTGTGAAATAAAGAATCAGTGAAATTAGTGTTTTACGGTATTTATTTGATTGATGTGCTTCATTCAATACCAGTAACTCACTGGTAAATAAACTGTCAAATAACATAATATGAGGGTGGATCAGTAAGTTCAAAGTCGCCAAAAGCTGCCCCAGCTGCACAAGGCAATGCTGTCTTTATTGTGTAACATCATCCTTTACATCACATTCACATTTAGTGGGGATATTTAGCCTGCATAGAATATGTCAAGCCCATTTCTGTAGCTACTTATCTATCTGTGAAACGGAACCTATTCAAAGTCGGTATCGAATCATACTGCATCACGACAATTAGTGATCACAAAGCTTGCCTCACCCCGACTTACCTTGATGAAAATGGTATCCATTTGATGGATCAACCACCGCAATCACCCAACTTGGCTCCCTGCAACTTCTGACTCTTTCCCAACAATCAAATCACAGATTGCTGGGCGGCCCTTTTTCAAGGATGCAACACCTAGCCAAAGCTGTACATTCAGAGATGAGACAATATATACTTTGAGCACCGCTGTAACACAACTGACCAAGAAGGGATGCACTTAGTTAAGAAATCCCGGAATAGGCGGGGACAGTGTTGATCACATAAGTCACTGTTTAACACCAGTGAAGGGTCTGCAGTATGGATAGGTCGTATTGTTATGTGTGTGATCAACACTGCCCTCTTAAGTCTGTTACTCCACTCATGCTTCGAGAAGTGGAGGATGAAGATGCAACGGTGCTGGGTTGTAGCTACGGCAGGCCCACATGGCACCAGCAATTTGCGCCCGACATTTACAGCCAATAAAAGCCCTCCCGCCCAGCACTTATTCACCACAAAATTGTAGTAGCTAAGCTTTTAATACAATTTTAACTGGTGTTGAAGGAACTTAGAAGTAAAACTGATTATTTTTATGGTATTACCCCATTTTGATCACATAATACATCAATATTTGGCCCTTGGACCCCCGGCCGGGAAATTGGAGCCCGGCACTAAAATTGCTCTAGCTACAACCCTGTAGCGGTGTATGGACGTCAAAGGAAGCTTCTTCAAGGGAATGCGACTAGCTTTTAAAATTGTATGGCCATTTTCAGAAACATGGGCCAAGTGACAACATTTTTTGATCCATCCTCGTCCAACAACTCTACAACATGTAGTTGGATGACATTGGGGCTCCACTGTCAAGATGTTTCAACAAGTCTTCAATCATTCTGCCTCTGTAATTGATAAAAGACACATGTTTATCTCAAAACAGGTGTCACATTGTGTACATATATAAAACACATGGCCCGTATTCTCGTACGTAGTTAAACACGGTTTTAAGCTAAACACGCGTCTAACTTTGACTTTAGACACAGCGTTTAACTAAATGCGATTCTCGTACATTTGTTTTACTTAAAGATGCGTCTAACTCACTGAAAAGTATCTAACTTTAAACATGGGTATGGGGGTAGTTTAAGGCGCGTTTAACTAAACAAATACACAAACTGTATGCCTTGAATGATTACTCAACTGTGACTGGTGTAAGCTGCCGATCAGATTGTGTAAGTTTAAAAATACACGTGCGTTTGAGGTATTCAGTCGATATCTATTGTAACCTTAGGGCCACAACAAAAATAAATACCTGTATACATACTATACAGTCACGCACAACCACCCTGGGAACGAGATGCGCCGAGTTTAAAACCGTGTTTAGTTAAACATGTTGTTTAAAAGATAAATTCCCGTTTTAGTTAAACACAAGTTTAGTTAGACACGGTTTAAGCTAAAACCGTGTTTAGTACGAGAATACGGCCCATGATATTCATGTTTTTGTATACATTTTCCCGGTCTGGAGAAAATGCACATTTCGTGGCAAGGTTGAAATCATAGCCCTCCTAATTGTGATGTATTTCTTTATATTTGAGAGCTCAAATTTCCTTTGGCAAATTTCCCTGTGGGGAGCTTCCCAATTGACTAATTTTTCAAGACCTGTAAATCTTGAGCCTTCCACTGTATTATCTTGTAACATGTTGTATATTACTGTAAACTATGGGCCGTATTCTCGTACTAAACACAGTTTTAGCTTAAAACCGTGTTTAACTAAACGTGTTTAACTAAAAGGGGGCTGTGCACCTTCAGGTACAGCCTCCCTAAAACTGCCGTAACTTCTTTATTATTTATTAAATCTATATAAAAGTATACATTTTTTTGCAAAAAAGGGTTCAATGAATCCAAACATGATCATGAAATTGACCATTTTGGGAGAAAATGATAAAAAAACACGTTTTTTGACCCATTTTAGGTTCTGCAAAGATAACTCAAAATATATTTTGTTAAATTTTATCTAACTAGTTTTATTATATTCCTCATGCAATTCCCTAGGATTTTTTTTTTTTGTTGTTAAATTTTACTTCATTATTTTTTGAATTATCGACCAAAAAGTGCCAAAAAATATGATTTTTTACCCAAAAAATGTGATTTTCACGATTTTGGAGGTTAAAAATCATGTTTTTTTAGCACTTTTTGGTCGATAATTCAAAAAATAATAAAGTAAAAATTAAATAAAAAAAGATTCCTAGGGAATTGCATGAGGAATATAATAAAACTAGTATGACACAATTTGGCAAAATATATTTTGAGTTATCTTTGCAGAACCTACATTGGGTCAAAAAACATGTTTTTTATAATTTTCTCCAAAATGGTCAATTTCATGATCATAGTTGGATTCATTGAACCCTTTCCTGCAAAAAAATGTATACTTTTATTAAGATTAAATGAATAATGAAGAAGTTACAGCAGTTTTACGGAGGCTTTGCGAAGGTGCACATCCCCCTTAACTTAAACGTGAGTTTATCCTTTAAACGATGTGTTTAACAAAACACGATTTTAAACTCTGCAAATCTCGTTCCCAGAGTGGTCCTGCGTTGATTGTATACAGGTATTTAATTCATTGTGACCCTAATGGAGTACAATAAATATCGACCGAATGCCTTAAATACACGGTACTTTTAAAGACTACGCGATCCTCACGTCAGCTTGCACCCGGGCATGGATGAGTGATCATTCAAGGCATACAGTTGGTGCGTGAGTTTAGTTAAACACGCATTAAACTACCCCCGTACCCATGTTTAAAGTTAGACACATTTCGGCGCGTTAGACGCATGTTTAAGTAAAACGAATGTACGAGAATTGCGTTTAGTTAAATGCTGTGTCTAAAGTCAAAGTTAGATGCGCGTTTAGCTTAAAACCGTGTTTAACTACGTATAAGAATACGGCCCTTTATGTTTCATGTGAAGATTATATAAGAGCAGTATGAAATATGTAAAATTGATGAAAAAATAAATCTACATATTTCAGTATTAAAATGGAACAATATGTGTGTAATTCTTGTTTTATTTTCAATTTTAGTGCCTAATAAAAATTATCATAGTAATGTCTTTTTATAAACAACCTGTCAGGCGACCTGTAAGGGACTCAGATGTGAAACTTGCAAATAGGCCATCTTGCCTACCATTTTGGAAATTTGCGATTTAGATACATTCTAACCGGATTTATATAATTCTTCAATGGTACATTGCCTTTCAATCTCAGTGCCACATCTAAATTATCTTTACAGATTTCCAAAGTGAATTATGGACTGTCTGTCAACACAGAAAATATGAAGAAAATATTAATGATAGCAATTCAGCTATTAATTTTAAGCTCTATTCATACACTATTAAAAGTGTTGAACCAATCAGAAATCAATCTAAAATATGCGGAGTGCATTAAAAGTGTCTAATGCACTCTGCGTGTGTGCCGTTCAATACACGCTTTGTTTTGATTTGTTGTTCGGGAATCGTGGGTACACCGATTTTTCACTGCGGGTGTTGGCAAACTTGTTATTTTTCTTTTTACATAGATCAAAATTATGCTCAAATTGGGAATTTTGATTTGTATAATTATGTTTTGTATGTTTTGTTTCTCGAAAAATCAATGCACTTGCATAAATGTTGATATGTTCACAATAGCACTCCCCCTGTGGTGTCGTGCCATAATTCACACATCAACACAAGCGCATGTGCATTGATTTGGGCATTATACTTCTCCTCAGTTTCCCCCCTGTTAGCTTTAGTCCTTCAAACCCCTGGGGGGCACTTATGCATAAAAGTTGTAATCATCCGTGTGAAACTGTGAATCCACTCTAAAAAACTACCCTTAACACAGATTCTCAAACAAGGAAAAAGTTACCCGTAACAAGGATTATAGCTTGACGAATCATACTCGCAGTAAAGGATATAGGCCGTCAAGACAGAGTTTAGACTATAACAAACAAATGTAGTAATTGTGTGATTCAGTATTGTTAGTAAATTTGTCTTATATGCCTAACCATTTTGGGCTATTTTTACAATGACCCTAAGTGCGGATTCAGGTTGAAAAAGACACCCTTACTCTGAAATTGGCAATTTTTATACCCTTAGGCCAACAAAAAAAAGTTGTTCGTTTGTCCACGTCCGACTGACCGTGTACCTAGGTGCCGACCGTATTACTTTTTATTTTCGATAATTGTTTTAAAACAACTTTTTGAGCAATTTGAATAGCCAAACGGACCGTTTTATTCCTTATTTCGTATGATATCATCAATCTGGTATTTGCAACACCATCCCCAATGCGCAATCCTGTGTAACATGATGTTTAATGCATGAACTTGGCACCCGCAGGGACTATTAAAAGGACTACATGAAAATCAGTGATCGCACGTGCAAGTGATGTCATTTTTATACTAAAAACACAGTGTGAGAAAATATGAAAAATCTAGTTAATTAATATTTGTTCCCAAAATGTTGCTCAACGGCATGAATATTAATTTCAACATAGTATAAAACAATGTTTGGGGTAGTTAGTACGGGAAAAATAGGTTTAGCAATACTTTCATGTATATACACTCATCAAAAGAAGTTCCTTGCCACTTAAATTAAATTAATATTTAATAAAATATTTATAATTATATAATTATAAATTATCAAAATGATGCACTGCCCGTATCAAAAGTGCTCAATTCCTAAGAAGAGCGTAATATGATGAAAACAAGCAGTAAATTAAGAATTATTTATACATAGTAACTGGCAGTTTCATGCACACCAACCACACAGGGTGGTGGCAATCTTCAATCTTCTGAAGATTGCCACCACCCTGTGTGGTTGGTGTGCATGAAACTGCCAGTTACTATGTATAAATAATTCTTAATTTACTGCTAATTATATAATTATATATATATACACAAAGAATTAAGTTAAGCACCCCCCCGTTTTTTTACAACCTCGCACATTACAAGTTTGTTGTCGTCAAAACAGTGTAGTATACCCATGATATTGCTATATTTTCTGGAGAAGTGATATTATGGTCACATAAAAACATAACAATCATGCCGTTTTCAATATTTTATTCTGAATAATTTAAGGTGACATTTTTTGGGAATTTTAGGCATATTTTCACCTCAATTTAAGTATGGAGCTATAGGTCCATCACGGACAGTGTGGATGACGTTTATGTTTTCTAACGTACAGTCATTGTTCTGAGAAGACCTCTAGCGATCTTTGCGTCAATAACGTGTGTAGGACCCACGTGATCGGATCACTGACTCAACCCTACATCTCATAGACCCTGTAAGCCGTCGTATGCGTTGCTGTGGCAGGTTGTTCCATTCCCGATGTAATGCACGTTCCAATTCATCCAGATTGGCCAATAGCCAATCTGGATGAATTGGAACGTGCATTACATCGGGAATGGAACAACCTGCCACAGCAACGCATACGACGGCTTACAGGGTCTATGAGACGTAGGGTTGAGTCAGTGATCCGATCACGTGGGTCCTACACACGTTATTGACGCAAAGATCGCTAGAGGTCTTCTCAGAACAATGACTGTACGTTAGAAAACATAAACGTCATCCACACTGTCCGTGATGGACCTATAGCTCCATACTTAAATTGAGGTGAAAATATGCCTAAAATTCCCAAAAAATGTCACCTTAAATTATTCAGAATAAAATATTGAAAACGGCATGATTGTTATGTTTTTATGTGACCATAATATCACTTCTCCAGAAAATATAGCAATATCATGGGTATACTACACTGTTTTGACGACAACAAACTTGTAATGTGCGAGGTTGTAAAAAAACGGGGGGGTGCTTAACTTAATTCTTTGTGTATATATAATCGTATTTTGATATACGATTATATATATATAATTATATAATTATAATTATTATTGACAACCATTTCTGGTTAGACTACGACATTTGAATAGAGTGCTCAATACCGTAAACGGTAGAGCGTATAAAAAAATTCAGAGGTATAGACCTTCCGGAATATTATCGCTACTCTGAGTTCCGGAAGGTCTATACCTCTGAATTTTTATACGCTCTACCGTTTACGGTATTGAGCACTCTATTCAAATGTCGTAGTCTAACCAGAAATGGTTGTCAATAATAATTATATTACGCTCCTGATTTTTTCAGTTGAGCACTCTCTGATTATCTTTTGATGTGTACTGACCACTTCGGGAATATTATGCCGCTCTGATTGCTGATCAAAAACACCATTGATTGTGTATTCGCATTATCATATGTGTGCTAGATCTGCGATCAGAGAAGCATCTATTCGCCTGATGATTGGACAAAATGACCGTATGGGATTGTCCATGAAACTCAGAGTAGCGATAATATTCCGGAAGGTCTATACCTCTGAATAATGATATAATTATATATATATAATCGTATATCAAAATAAGCAGAAAGTAATCCTCTAACAGCTTAACATTCATTTGACAATGGCAAGAAGATTGCACAAAATTGGATAATCCCTCCATTCAAATGACTGTAAATGCTCATTTCTTGCAATTTCCTTTTACGCACCTTACCATTGCTTAATGAATGTGCTCAGCCATGCATGAATGTGTACATCTTAATTACATACAAACATTATAGAGAATTGTCTGCTTATTTTGACATGCAATTGTTTAATATATTAAATATTTATGTGAAATATTTGAACTTCAATGAGTGGCAAGGAACTTCTTTTGACGAGTGTATTTCTAGCAAAACTTCAACACAACGTTATTTCACTCTGTGCAACATTCAGTCACAATGGCGGCGTCCTACGGTATCTGAGCAATGCAAACTCAGTACAAAAATAATATTTGATCGAGTTTGTAGTGTTGCAACCAATGCGACAATATTGGAACTTTAAATTGACAATCTGCCCCAGCAGGAGAAAGAGATCAAAATCAGCAGTGTGAAGAGTAAAGCAACAATGTCGCAAACTTATGAAAAGTGAGGTGTTTTGGTGTGTGTTTGGACTGTAATTCACAGTATTCTTGCCGAATTTATATTCCCAAATACAATATCCGTATTAAAAAAAATAAAAAATAAAAAATCCGACCTACCGACCCTACCTGTTGAGGACCCTCTATGGACAAACAAACACCTTTTTTTTGTTGGCCTTAGCATTCGCCCACATTATGGTCAAAAAACACACAAATTGCCTGTTGGGTAGAGTTAATTAAGGATGTGGTGCTCTCACCATAGATGAGGGTCTGGCTCAGTTTCCTACTTCTGACATTGGTATGTTGACTGGGTTTGATCATTTATTCTGATATTAAAATGCAAGGTATAGTCCCCGGGGGGGGGGGGCACTGACATTCGAAAAGGGTATAGGTATGTGCCGCGCTGAAGACCCCCTTTTTCACCCTCTGTTGCTAGTTCTTAAGACCCCCTTTTGAGCCTGCATCAGTTCTTAAGACCCCATTTTTGTGTTCCAAAGCCCCAATTTTTCGAATTTCCAATTCCAATTTTGCGTTCTTAAACCAAAATAAATCGAAAATTGAACTATAGGCCAGTTCTCAAGACCTATTTTTTGGGAAAAAAATCGGTTCCTAAGACTCTATTTTTCGTCATAAAATCCACTCAGTTCAGTTCTTTAGCCCCCCTTTTTGAGACCCTGGGCGGCACACCCTACCCAAAAAAAAGTTGAGTGCCCCCCCCCCCCCCCCCCCCCGGGGTATAGTCTATTTCACTTCCACAAGACACTTTACGTAACAACATCATTCATAGATTGCAGCAGAGGCTCAAATTAATTAAACACCTACAAGGCTATATTAAAAAAAATCATTTGTCTCAAAGCTCCCGCGCGCGTTAGTTAATTGCTGCGCGTTAGAAAATAAAATTATGAAAAAATATATATACATTTTTTTTCTTTCAAAAAAACAACAACAAAAAAAATCCAAAAATGTCACAGATTTTTCAGATTTTCATTGTCCAAATACAAAAAAAATCCAAAAATTTCACAGATTTTTCAGATTTTCATTGATCACATCATTTTAAATACAAAAGTTCACTTTTACAAAGGATTTCAATATTTTATATTTAAAAAATAAAAAAAATAAAAAAAATCGCATTCTGCATTAGCATTAGGTTTTGAAAAACTGAAGAGCTTTGAGACAAAAGATTTTTTTAATATAGCCCAATCAAGGAAAATAATAGTTGGCACACTTGATACAACTATCCCTGTGCTCACAATAGAGAACCGACTTGGGACATAGCACTCTTTAATAGCACGCAGAGGTCTCCCCCTCTCTCTCATCCTTCCCCCCCCCCCCCCCTCAATCAATGTTGAGAGAGCTGCCAATGCTTCTGATGACATGTGGCTCGGATCAACATTGCCTCGGGGGAGAGGGGCACTTTTTTCCTTAATTGGGACTAAGTGTGCCAACTTTTTTTTCCTTGATTGTAGTTGCCTTGATGCCCTCAATTTCTGGCTGTTTTCCCTTCATTCAAAAGTACATAATTGCCTTGGAGAAAGTTAGTGCCCCTTTCAAATTGCCTTCAATTGCATGTCCTCTCCATTTCTAAATTTGAGGCAGTGGCGTAGCCAGGGGGGGGGACGATTGCCCCCCCCCCCCCCCCCCCAATATTGACGTTGTGTCGGTTGAGATTGGCACTGTCGGTTCATTTGACCAAAGGAATCATGGAATTGTGATGGTCAACAGTACACAGATGAAAATTTTTCGCACACTACGCGCGCATATGTCTTCCCAAAATGCAATATTCTTTGGTGCAAGTTTGTTTACAACCAAAATGTAGCACAAAAATAAGGTGTTAAGTCAAAAGTTTTCACATTTCTTGACTCACACAAATCTTGTCGGCTCATTTTCATTTTTGGCCCCCCCCCCCTATATGAATAACCTAGCTACGCCACTGATTTGAGGCCTGGATTGCAGTACATAAACCTGTGCGCCAATTCTAAGTGCTGGCATTACACACACCTCAAAAGATACATGTGTGGGTAAATGTTGCATTTGTTAATAAAATAAACTTAATATTCTGATATTTTGGCGGAAAATATTACTGTAAAGCATGAAATGTTCCTGTGCATCAAAATTCTGTGAGTGCAGCTGACTCCCGAATGTTTTGCTTTTTAAAAGGCTTGTATTGACCAGGCTTCTCGTTACATTGCGTTTTCGCGTCTGGGGACGCAATATTTTTGCTAAAAACGCAGTACATTTTAAACTGGACTCTTTATTGCGTCCAGCTGGACGCAATAATTTGTAATCGTGTGTCAAGATAATTTTGCACGTGTAAGCTTACAAGTATCAGTTTTCGTGACAATCCGAATCAAAGTATTGATTGATAGGGATAGGTTAATTACAGGTAACATTTGAAAGTCATGACGGGTGTTGATGAGCCAGGCTCATCAGGGATTTTTGACTTGGATCCCATAATTTCTTTTCGGACCCCATAATTTTGAGAATTGGTAGATTATGGGGTCCAGTGGACCCCATAATATTTGTACCTAACGAGAAGCCTGGTAATGACTACTCAACACATTAGCAAAATGTTCATGCCGCGACAAAGGCTGAAGTCGGTGATTCACGAAAGTTTAATGCTGCGAACATTTCATGCTTTACAGTATATACAGTCATCACAATAAGTAGCTGACCAGGTAATAAATGTGCTGATAACTCTAAAAGTATAACTCCTACATAAACATATTAAATTATAAACATGTTGAGAAATTTCTCTTCTTGAATTTGAGATATTACACGCTAAGAATGGCTGATTATTAAGGCAGTTACAATCCCAAATGTACTGTCAAGTCTGATTTTCATTTTCACATTTTCAACACGGTGACTCAAACCGGCAAATTATTGATTACTGGTAGTGGTAGTGCCAATTCACCCGTCGATGGCCTGGTTGTTGGATAGTCGACCGGTGGCATTGTTACGGTTGATCAATACGGCACACACGCTTTACCTGTCATACTCTCCCTGTGTTGAAAAGAAAATGTTAAAATGAAAATTAGACTTCCCCTAACGTTTGGGATCGCAACTTCCTCATTAATCAACCATTCTTATATAGCGTGTAATATCGCAAATTCAAGAAGAGAAATTTCTCAACAACTTTATAATTAAATATGTTTATGTAGGAGTTATACTTTTAGAGTTATCAGCATGTTTATTACCTGGTCAGTTACTTATTGTGATGACTGTACATACTTTTTTACACATTACATCCACACAAAAATGATGTACAGTAACATCTAAGTTTCATTTAGTTTCATTCATTATTTATTCCTTCTCAATAATAGGGTTCAATAATTTAAATTATAGCATGTTACATTTCACTCAAAGAAGATTTTAACATCGCACCCACAATGCATTGCGCCAACTCAAGATTTTTCCCCATGATGCATTTGGATTTTCCTTATCGATACTCGTATCAATACGATCGATATATAAGTGACCTTTATACCCCGAGATATCGATATCGTGGCTTTCTGTCAAGCATTGACACGTACGTATCAGAAAATCGATGGTTCCCCTGACTTTTTGGTTTTCTAATAACTGTGAGTAGGGTAAGTTGTTCACTTACTAGTCGAGCTCTTAGGTTTAGAAATAAGAAAAAGGACGACTCAGAATTAATTTAATTTATTGATGTAAACAAGAATCTAAGAGCTTGTACGATGATGGCGCTATGAAGCCATGATTTTGTGCATTCGTCTATGGGAACCGAGGTGAATTGGGGACCAGATTTATGTTTTGCATAAGGCCCCCCCCCCCCCAAAAAAAAAAGTTGACTTGCCCTTCTTTCAGGGTCGGACGGTCGGATTTTTTTGGGGTTTTTTTGTTGAAAAATTTTGAAAATTTACTGCACAAAAACACGTTTTAAAGATTTTTTAAATTTTTTTAAAAAAAATGTTGATTTTTTTTTGTGGATTTTTTGTGGATTTTTTGTGGATTTTTTAAACAAGCAGATACTACTCAAAAACATGTTTTCATCTTTCTTTACTTTTTTTTGTTGAAAAAAAACAAACAAACAAAATAGCGACCCTAGATTTCTGAAAATTCGGGTCGGTCGGAAAGGGCAAGTCAACTCTTTTTTGTTGTTGGCCTAAGCGCAATGTATTGTGGGGATGTCTTTAAAATCTTCTTTGCATATCACTTTTACATTACAGATTATACATAAAATAATAATAATAGTGAACATTTATAAAGCACGCAAATCCGCAAGATGCCCATGGCACATGACGAGCAACAAAACCAGCAGGAAACAAGAAAACTAATTAAATGTTAGATAAGACTAAATCCCATGCTGGTTTTAGGTACAAGCTAGGCAAAATGTATTAATGCCTAATCATACGAAACATTGTGATAATTAGTGGGGTCTAGTACAAACATCACATGCTATTTTGATCCCTGGATCAAGGTTTTAATTTATCAGTGCATTGTTAAATTTAAGTACAGGTCTTTTGAATTTCATATATATATGCAAATGAGCCACTAATTATCAGGCATGAGAATTTTCAGGCTGTGGCCTGAATTCAGGCTATTTTGTTTTCCAAATGTTTGCACTTCCTTTATTTTCAGCCTGTTTTTGGCTTTTATAGGCCAATTTCACGCACTTTATTAGGCTGTACAGGTTTTTTCATTCTCATGCCTGAATTATGCATATTTTTTGCCCTAAATTTAATCAGCTGACAAGATGCCCAATATCCTACTTTCCTGAACGTTTGGTAACTGTAAACCTTACATTTTGCTTAAAACATGTAAACGTGTAAACGTTTTGCTTAAAACGTGTAAATGTTTTGTTAAAACGTGTTTAAGTTTTGCTTAAAACGTGTAAATGTTTTGCTTAAAACGTGTAAATGTTTTGCTTAAAACGTGTACGGTAAACAAGGTTTCCGCAGGTTTTCGCAAAAAATTATGCAAATGAGGTCCTTCCTTCGCATATTTTGGGCCCAAACCAAAATCAGATCATGAACAGTAACGTCCTCTTTATTTTGCACACATTCATAACTGTTGCCATACGCCACACGCCATGCATCTATTGTTGGAACATGCTTTTCAATACTGAATATAAACTGACCTACTTGCTACATCATCCAACATTCTTGTCCCACTGAAAAACATGCCTCAACAATCAGGGGCGAGGCGGTTGCTCAGATACTTTTTTGTAGGGATGTGCCACCAGCAAAATGAAAATTGACCCAAACATTTACTCTTTTTTTTTTGGGGGGGGGGGAGAAATGGACCCATATATTTACCAGAGACCCCTCATTTTCCTACATATTTGACAGAGTTTGCTACAAAGATTCTGAAAAAGAGCAAATTCAAGGATAGTAGACCCATACATTTACCAACAATGGCTACGAAAAGGGGTCATTCATTTACCAGACGGGGGGAAAATGGGACCCTATTTGGCGGCACATCCCTGTGACCTCATATTCACTAAGTGACCCCGACCCCTCCCCCCCCACCCCCCCCCAACCCCCAGGCCAACGATATGCATACTATTATGTTGTTCATGGCACTATAGTCCGATTAATTATTGAACAAGAATTCTTACAGCATATACATAGCTACCAGATACACAACTGATGTACCGGGACGTGGTTCAAAAAAAAGTTGACCCAAGTTCAAATATATTTTCAACCACATTTATAGTTTCAGAGAATTTGTGTTTACTTGGTCTTGATCAGCAGTAGATTTTGAAATTATCCTGAACAAATGGCGTTTAGATTGTTTGGTTCTTCAGATATGGTTCATTACAGAAAGCATGCACAAAACTGACTTGTCCACGGGAGCGTCATTTAGTTTTTATCTTCAATAAAACAGCATGCTCTAGATTCAGAATTGAAAAGCCCGCCCTTACAAAGTATCCCAATCTCTGTGCTTATTTGTCATTCACATTCAACAAAGAAACGTAGGTAGGTATGTCATGCACCAGGCAGATGTTCCATATGTCTCGTTTTTTCTTTTCTCCTTTTTTTCACAATTTTTGTGACCAATGGTGTGCAAGTCCACTTTGTGCATTCTATCTCTATAAAGGACGCTCCCGTGGACAAGGCAGTTTTGTGCATGCTCTCTGTAATGAACCCTATCTGAAGAACCAAACAAGCTAAATTTACCATTTGTTCAGGATAATTTCAAAACTTACTGCTGATCAAGACTAAGTAAACAAAAATTCTCTGAAACTATAAAATGTAGTTGAAAAGTTACCTAGAACTTGAGTCAACTTTTTTTTGAACCACCCAACATGAGTAATTGAGGCACAATAGCAAGTAGCTAATTTGAGTTAAGAGCACAAATGTGGGACAAGGTCATAATAAGTCAAATTAATACTAAGTTGTATTTCTGATCTTTGATTCATAGACTCAAATTCATGAGAATAACGAGTTAAACTTCATTTGAAGTGTTTTTTTATTTACTCAATTGATTTGTTAACAAAACCAAAACTTCCATTGCCCATAACTTGGAAATTTGTATTTAATGTTTTGAGACACAATGATTTTCAATCATTTGTAACAAATTTGGTTTGGATATGACATTGACTTTGTACCAAAATGTCCCTTAAAGAGCCGCATGGTAGGCCAGGCCAAATATGCTTCAGGCAAGTTGCTGCAAGTGTCAGGGACTACATGTAGTGCATTGATGAGTGTTGACATATTATTAACCATACTCACAAACCACAAGGTTGTCTGCATAGTCAGCGTGCATGCAGGAGCAAGTCTGTGTTTACAAGTTTTGACCTTATTTTGTCCTCAAATATTTATGTTAGCCAACTTAGCCAATTATAAAACCATAAAATCCTACGCATGTGTACCACTCAAGTTGATATGTTCCAGGTTTTTAAGCAGGCCTTTAACATAAACACAATATCATGATATATACTTCTAGCCCTTTTCCTTTGTCATGTTATCCATTGTATTCCTTTTGTTTCCATCTTACTGCAGAGCCTGTTATATCTGGTAACTGGCCACTTGAAAAATAACGGTCTCCGCAGAGGCTGTTATCTTTCAAGTGGAAAAATAACAGGCTGTGCGATGAAGTGTGATGGAAGAAATCAGTGATCAATATAGAAACACCAAAAAGGTTATTACAAGTGATGCATTGCCAAGTACATAATTCAACTATGTTAACAAAAGAATTAGAATGAATAATGAAAAGAAAAAGCTTAGAGATTAAACTGTTAAATATCAATTGTCAATCAATATCATAAATGTGTTTCAAATAGAGCGCCATTGAATTCCATGTGAAGGGTGTAGGGAATCTTTCTCAAAACAGTGTTAAAAGCCACTTCAAATGAATCATAGTTTCTCATAGTACTGGCTTTTTTGCAATTTGAAGTGTTTTTTGTCAATTTAAAGTTGACCATTAATACGCCAGAAACAAACTACATTTTTAATTGGCTTTACACAAAGAAATGTGACCCTATTTTACACTTTACATGATATAGTGATAAAAGTAAAATTGCTACAATTATACACATAAGTTTCACTCCAGCTCAAAGTTTATGTATCATATTCGTTATATAAATATGCATATAAATGGTTTGAATTCCTTTTTAACAAAAGAACAATGACATTTGTCATATATCTTAACACTTTTCAAGCGGCAGGTGTCTGCAGACGACATTCCAAAATTTCACAAATGTTTCAAAAATTTCAAAATTATTGAACTTAATTACCATATTTGGAATCACCATGAGAAATGCTTTAAAATAAGTACAAACTTGTCTAGTATTGGTTCAGAAATCCTTGAGATTGATCTTGAAAGTTGGGAAAAGTTTCTGAAAATTCTGTTTTGTATTAAATGTTGGCAAAACCAATAGCCGTGTGGAAAGTGTTAATATTCCATCTCTCTTACATATGATATCTCAGAGACAAAATTATTTGTTTTGAATCTGTGTACTAAATGATATGCAGTTATTGGGCCAAACAAAAATAATAACTAGTTTCTCGTCCTATCTCTCAGGAAAAAGGACTAAACGGCATATCTATATATCTATACCAAGATGTGAGCTTCATAAATATTTTATCCAGGCAATTATGGAAAAATAAAGAAAAAAGAACATTACAGAATCCCAGAAAAAATGTTTGAGGGGGTGAGAAACTACTTTATTTATTTTTAATTGATCTTATGTTTCCATTTGACATACAAAATTAGACAAATAAAATCAATATCAAAAATATATTGTTTATACATTTTGAACAATTTTTGGTGACAGATTTCCACTGTTCTTGAATTTCAATAATATTCTTTGATATTTAGGCCAAATCAAACAAAACAAAAGTGTTGCGTCCCCGCCCGCTTCCTTTTTTGATGCCGTATAGATTTATTTGTATTTCAAAAAACAAAGAAGGTTTTTTTGGTGTGTTTTTTCTTCAATCTTATCCCAGCATCAATAGCTACTGATCTGCATTGAATTTGATACTCAGAAGTGAAAAGCATGGTGCTAAACACTATTAAAACAATTTAAATATGTATCATAATTAACAATAACATAGTGCTAACACTATTACAAGAATGTAAAAATAGAAAAAATAGAAAATTGAAAAATAGAAAATAAAAAATACAAACCCTCTTCCTCCTTTTTTGAAAAAAAACCCGGACTTTAAAGTTTTTTTGGCCTTAAATCAAAAGTAATAGCACCCATAATCATGTATTGGGTGTTCTTTTTGATGCTCTTATTTATTTAAAACTAAAATTACAATTATTGAAGACGCCTCATGGTGGTAAAACTTAATTGGCAGGTGTGAGGCAAGATTCTTGACATTGCTGCTGCTGTCGGGTATGCTGGAAGAAGTAGATGGTTGATTGTCTGTACATGTAGGTTCTTGAAGTTTGATTTTTTTTGGCTGGAGGGGCATTACCTTTAAAATGACAAAGAACCAAATAACAGCCTTCAGTATGCTTTAATACCATGGTTGAATGCTTTAATAATACTAATACAAATCACATTGGATGTAATCAAGTTAAATAAGTCATCACGCTTCAATGACTTAGAAGAGGGCGTAATATTATGGGGGGGGGGGGGGGGGAGGCTGGAAGATTGGGTCGGGCAGAAAGTTTTTTTCTCCATTTATAATGGTTTCCTTTATTTTGAGTTTGATGGGCATTTTTTCCCCTTCTCATCAGTGGGTCAAGGTGTTTTTTCCTTGATAGTGGGTCAAAGTTATTTTAAATTTTCATTTTTAAACATATTTCATCACTTTCGACTTACCTTTATTTCCTTGCAACACTGTACTTATAGTCATCCACAACATTGCTTCTAGGGCCGCTGATTTCCTTAAATGGTGGGTTTTGAAGACACTGTCTGGTGGTAGTGTAAAGACTCTCATGCCTTCCATATCAGTGTCGACCGCTACTTGGTCATATGTAATCCGGCGAAACTACGACCAACCACGCACAACGAAATGGATCATTCACATCATAAGTAAACGGAAATGAGCGTTTCCATGAGCTGACGTGGGCTAGATGATTCTAGAGTCTAGTGATGCCCACAGTTTCTCCTCATGGTCAAGGGTAACCGGCTTGGCTTGTTTCAATGGTTTGTTTATGTCAGGCTGCAGCCTTTTATTTTCATTTCCGAGTCTAAAAGTCAGTTGCACGTCTTTGAATTCCTTTTCGATCAACAATTTGTGGAAAACAGTGTTCATTTCCATGTACTTGTGACGGCTGGTGACCAACTGGTATCATGTTTTCCCTAGATATTCTCCATTCTCCTTCCTATCTAATACTAGCACTCATCTACAGGTATGACTGAACTAGACTGACAGTGACAGCATTATGATTCAAAATAGTCCCTCATGAACCCAGTGTTTAATAAACAAAGTATTCACAAGTTTAACAGTTGCTTTAACAGCTTTTAATTGTGGTTGGATACCTAAACTAAGATATGTATTGTTAAACATGTTAAAATAACTCAATAATTTGCATCAGAAGTGTCAAATTCACTTTTATATATACTTGTCAAGAGGTAAATGTTATTTACAGATCATTGATTATTGCGAGACATAAGTGTAATAAGCAATACTTGGGCCATCACACATAATATATATCACACATTGCCAATAATCTATTGCTTGCTTCCAGTGTTTTTTATTTAGGAAATATTTGCCTTATTATTTAAACAATTTTTAACAAAATAATTAATTAAAACATTATATATTATGATAGTGTTTTCGCTTGAAGTATATGTAAGATAAAATGTTCAAAGCAGCCTGTTATCAATTATAATGGTGCCTTGTTCAGGTCGGGTTCGCATGAATCTGCTAGGGAAGGCTCGACCCTACGGGTCTCGCCTTCCCTAGCAGATTCATGCTCACCAGACCTGAACAAGGCACCATTATAATTGATAACAGGCTGCCTCTCACCCTTTATCTAATACATAAATAACTCAATACTCATATTTCCTTCATTGCACCTCATTTACTCATGTTGGGTCACATATATTAAGTTGAGGGACAATTTGGTACCAAAACCAATGTAATTTCGCATCCTAACCAAAGTTATGGATTATTCAAATCACTTTGTTGCAAAACATCAAACACAAATTGTCAAGTTAGGCCAACAACAACAAAAAAGTTGACTTGCCCTTTCCGACCGACCCAAATTTTCGGAAATCTAGGGTCTTTTTTTTTTTTTTTAAAAGAAAAAAGAAAAAAATTGAAAAAAAAGAAAAGAATTTTTTTTGAAAGAAGCACATAACAATAAAGAAAGATGAAAACGTGTTTTTGAGTAGTATCTGCTTGTTTAAAAATCAAAAAATCAAAACAAAAGAAATCAACAACAAAATTATTTTTTAAAAATCCGACCGTCCGACCCTGATAACATTTCTTTTCTTTTTTGGCCTTATTGACATTTAAAGTTTTGGCTTTGTTAACAACTCAATGTAGTAAATAAATACCTCAACTTGTAGATAACTCTTTATTGTCATGAATTTGAGTCTTTGGTTGGATACCAGATGTATCAAAGATCAAAAATACAAAGTGATAAGAATTTGACTTATTATGAGCTTATCACAAATGTTTGCTCTTAACTCAAATTTAATTAGCTACTGCCGTTAGTGTGCCTCAATTACTCATTTTGGGTCACAGATTATTATCATGATATAAATAACTCAATATTCATATCGAGGGTTTAGTGCAACAAAGGGCTATCTGCATTTTTGGCCAAAATGAGATTTTGGTATCAAAACAATCCGCATAAACCTAATAATCTTAAAACAATTGTTCACCGAATCAAAAAGGTTTGAATAGCATTTCTTTTAACTTGTCAAACCTAGAAGGTGACAATGATGGGTACAAATCTTTAATTCACTTTTTTCTCAAAATGGCCGAAATGCAGATAGCCCTTTGTCGCACTAAACCCTCGATATGTCCCTCATTACATTCCAGTTGCCTGTAAGGTTTGAGCCCAAGTTTGATCCATCCAACACCATTGACCGCATGCTGGGGGACCTTTAGTGTGGCAGCGGTGGAACTAGAAACAAGCCTGAGGGGCTGCAGTATTGCCACATGACTTTCCACACATGGTGATTTTCCGCCAAATTTGGGCTAGTTTTAAAACTAAAATCTGCTCTTTGGATAATATAATGTGATTTTTTTCCCGAAATTTGAACATTTGTTTTATAACATATGATATAGCACTAGTTTTTATGACAAATTGAAATTAAAAGTTGGAATTTGTTATCACAAGAACATTTTCAAAAGTAGTATATACGGCTTCTAGTTACACCAACACTAAAGAGCCTTGAGCTATGCTTAGGATAGCGGTGGAAATGGTAGCACGCATGCTGGCAAGACACAGTTGGTGTAAAATAAATCAGATAAATGGTGTAGGAAGGGATGATTTATTACCCTGGATATGTCATCAAAGACGTGGTCAAGAAAGTTGGATTTTATACAGGGCACGGAACCGCAATGTCATATTGCCTCATTTAGGCCAAAAATATGGTTGTTGCCCTCAAGTGCCAAAAATCTTGAGGTTGGGTCAGTTGGTCGATTTTCCCTTTTTTTTTCTTCTGAAAAATATAACAGACTGTCATTGTTCGTGTCAAGACAAAAGGTATTGGTTACCATCCCCTGATAATTCCTTCATCGCTATGGCGACAGTCGCATATAGACCCACCCATCCTCTCCTGCATGTATCAATTTGCCATCTGGTGTCTCCCCTTCGTTTGGTCTACGGAATATAACACGATCATGTAGACGATTGCTTTGACCCTGCCAGAACTCAACCACGTCGGGAATTAAACGGAAGCCGCCCCTGTCAATGAGAAAATGGAAATTAATATCAGTTTACTATAGTTTGATCAGTTCCAAATTGGCGAGGAAATATTTGTTTTTTATCCCTCTTCGCGCGCAAGTAATCCAAGCGTACGCAAGCGATTATGGTCACACACACATGACTTCCTGACCACCGATTTGTATGAAACAAAATGAAAATTCAAGAAGTTACTTTTGAATTATTTTAAACTTTTTTTTTCAAAATTGTATAACTTTTTTTTTGTTACAGCCTGTACATTGTTTATATATTCAAGAATGCTACGATTAGGTTTTAATTGTCATACTTCTTCTGAATGCCATAATTTTAGCGATATAAATGGATAATTATGTTAGAAATGTGTGACCTGGCACGACAAAATGAGAGTAAAGTCGTGTGGGCTGATTTTGAGTTATGGCCTGAAATAGACGATATGACAAGGGGAGGTCGAAAATGAGATATTTTCATTTTCGGAAAGATAAACTATTTATGTATCACATTTCGAAGTATTAAGAAAATATTTTGGGTCTAAATGTTTTTAAGTAATTTTAGATTTTATTTTATTCTTACATCTCAAGAAATGAACGCAAAGAAAAGAAAAAATTCTCGAAATGTCCCGCGAAATTACATGGTTTACATAGTCGTTTCAAAGGGTTTAAAATAGTAGGCCTATCCCCTATGGCGAATTTGGTATGGTCTTAAAGGTCAGGGCTTTCTGGAGCTATTAATAGTAATTTGAACCCTGTTTATTCCCAAATGAACCAATGACAGGCCGTTTAATAATAGGTCTTTGGCATAAACAATCTTTCGATTAAGTTTTGACAGAATATTTTGGAGAACCAAGTGACGATAAGCTTCACTGACTTTCAAGGCCTTTTTTCTCCAATTCAATAATTCAGCGGTGATTAACTTCAATTTATCATAATTTCACTTGGGAATAGCCTATTATAACAACTTTGGTGTCATTTTAAACCTGAGGACATCTTCTTTTTGAAAATGTGAAGAAAAAAAAAAAACATTTTTTCTTTTTTGCGAATTTACGCTCATTTTGTGCCAGGTCACATTATATCAAGGTCTGTCAGTCGGTCACCATCCCGTACTAAAGTGCGTTCAGGATATTTAGAAAAGTGTGATACACGTGCGGATAACACTGGATTCAAAATAGCGCGCTACTACTCAAAGCATAAGGTCGTGATAGATTCCACTGAATGATGATAATCGATTGGCCAACAACTATAACAATATCGCGGCTGCCTGGATCGCTGCACATTGCAAGTATGAATGGGCGCTTCTTTTCTCTTTAGATATATTAGTCTCAGATCACACCACATGTGACGTGTTCTACCGAAACCAGACACAATTGGGCAAGATATCAAAATTGAGTTAGTAATTGATTATTAAAGTAGAGATCTTCAACTTTACAATGGTACTTTCTTTTTTTAATCTGACTTCCCAAAGCGGAGTTAAATCATTTTCAAGTTCATCTTTATGAAAACTCCAAACTGAGATATCGTTCTTCAAAGATGTACTTACAATGTACTTAAAAAATAAAAATAAATGCATTTTTTTTTGGGGGGGGGGGAGGGGTTGATTTTTTAATCTGAAACTTTCACAATAATGTTATAAACACTCCGAAGATTAATTATTTACAAGAAACTCAAATTCCCAAAAAATCACACCCGATTAGGTTTTGGGCTATTTCTCAGTTGGGAGCTCTGCCCAATTCCGTCTGGTTTCGGTAGAACACGTCACATAATATGGAAATAGCGGTAATCTGTTCACCCTAAATAACCAAATTTATTGCAGGATAACCAGTTTTTCCATGCTGAATATCCAACGAATTACCGAGAATTTAACGCCATAAGGTCATAGCCTAAATGCAGATACTATAAATTGTGGCGGATAACCAAAATCTCCAGCTGGGTTATCCTAATTAAGCTCTGAAGTTTACCACGTTGCAGATTTTCCGCGGTATTGAGGTTAATCGTGGAAAACAATATTTTGATGAAAAGAAGAAAAAAACATGCACAAAAAACGCCCAAAACACAAAATTGATAAATAGTCTTTGAATAAAACAAGATAAATATTGAAAAACGATACGTAATAAAACAAAACAAAACAAGATTTAAATCTACAATTCGTCCCTATCGATCTTAAAAATCGCTGATATATTATAAATATAAACCTCCGCGCTGAACTCCATACCATCATTCATAGGCCTAGATAGTATTATTATTTGCATTGCAACAGATTGCAATTATCCAATTGAACAGCTGCATCGAAATTGACGCAATGCAGTAAATGCAAGAGGTCCGCGTCACTATATTTGTATCAATATTGTTCAACTTTTCCGTGCCGATAATAACCGGTAGTACTTTTCCATAAACTTTATCCAGGCAGTATTTGCGCAGCCGTGCTTTGATCTATTAATAGAGTTGGTACTTTTCCTAGAAACTTCCACCGAGAACATGCGTACGTACTGTGCAGGCACAACACAATTTGAGAAACAAACTTTTGAAACCTTACTTTTGTAAGCTTATTATTATTTGATATAAATTGATAATCATTTGTAGAATGTAAACGTCATAAAATTTAAGCTTTCTTGGGAAAAATTGTATCACAGAAAAATGCAAAATTTACAAAGCGGAAAAACATGGAATTCAACAGTTACAAAGGAGAAAATTTGGGAGCATAGGTTATCCACTGGATAACCAGTTTATTTGTCTTATTTCTAACACTGGTCATGTGAACCCCTAAAAATGATTTAATCTAAGACAGGTTTTTTCTCTCAAAGACTTACCAGTATTCAGGTTTTGGTACTTCTTTGTCTTCATATTGCAACTTTAGTTCGGCATCTCTCTTTGTCAAAACCTGACCACAAAAAAAAACAATCAATTTCTTTGACTTCATTGGCTAATATATATTCATTGACTATGAGTGTGTTTCTACAGAGCCTCCGCCTTTTGCCGGTGGTAACTTAGCCTGCTAAAAAGGCGGTGGTAGAAGTACTGGGCTGTTTCTACAGACGACGTAAAAGACGACTAATCACTTTGTGGGGGTGTGTGCGTAGAAGAACGGCTGATTTCGAAATGACACAGATTAATTATATAACAACACAACAAACAAGCATCTTGGCAATAAACAAACAAAGCAATTTCCGGTTAGACGGCTAATCGGGCGGCGGTCTGTTTCTACAGAGCTCTGGCGGGCAATTAGCAGGCTAACCTACCACCGCTATCCTTGATTTTCTAGGATAATTTGCCCGTGGTAGATTAGCCGGCTAACGGCGTCAGGACCTGTTTCTACAGAGCTGTTAGACGTCTACCCCCCGTGATCAACCGGCTATTGACTCTCTGTAGAAACACGCTCTATGAAAACAGTTGTAGTCTTAAAACATGACAATCACTAACTACACACAATATTTCTGTCAGTGGTGGCACCAGCATCAACATTTGGGGGTAGGGGCAAACGGGGTGAAAGAATCTGGGGGCTAGGCAACAACAAAATTGGGGGGGGGGGGAATGTTTGACTTTTAATGTAAAAATTGCCTGAAATTAGCCGCCTGAGGATTGCACACCGGTAAATAACAATCCGACTTTCTCGTTTTTTGAAGCCTAATCATAAGTAATCAGGAACGGATTGCCCCCAAATCATTCAAGTTTGAATATAATCCTGATTTTAGGACTGCTATCTATTACCACAATGCAATAAGATATCTTTTCAGTCCATTTTGTATGTTTTTTGCGTGATTTTAATTGTATGATCTGTCAACACTGCTCAATTTATCTATAGGGAATCTATTTAATCTCAGAGGACCTTCACTAAAGACATTTTGTACTTACATCTCTACTCTCTATAATTGTACTCTGATGACTAACACAAGCACCTATTTGACTATCCCATGGACGACTGTGGAAATATGCTGTAGATTCCTCTTCAGAAAGCTTCTCAACTCTGCCTTCAATCCGGACCTAAAAGATAATATTTTGAAGAAACTTTTATCATTTGATCAACAGAGGTGCACAAACAGTTTATTCCACTTACCCAATGACTATAAACTTCATCCCATTTGGTGTGTGAATGCAACATGGGAATGAGAGTGTATTCCTGGGGAATGAGAGTGTATTCCTGTGGAATGAGAGTGTATTCCTGGGGAGTGAGGGTGTATTCCTGTGAATGAGAGTGTATTCCTGGGGAATAAGAGTGTATTCCTGGGGAATAAGAGTGTATTCCTGGGGAATGAGAGTGTATTCCTGGGGAATGAGAGTGTATTCCTGGGGAATGAGAGTGTATTCCTGGGGAATGAGAGTGTATTCCTGGGAAATAAGAGTGTATTCCTGGGCGTGAGAGTGTATTCCTGTGAATGAGAGTGTATTCCTGTGGAATGAGAGTGTATTCCTGGGGAATGAGAGTGTATTCCTGGGGAATGAGAGTGTATTCCTGGGGAATGAGAGTGTATTCCTGGGGAATGAGAGTGTATTCCTGGGGAATAAGCGTGTATTCCTTGGCATGAGAGTGTATTCCTGGGGAGTGAGGGTGTATTCCTGGGGAGTGAGGGTGTATTCCTGGGGAATGAGAGTGTATTCCTGGGGAATAAGCATGTATTCCTTGGCATGAGAGTGTATTCCTGGGGAGTGAGGGTGTATTCCTGGGGAGTGAGGGTGTATTCCTGGGGAGTGAGGGTGTATTCCTGGGGAATGAGAGTGTATTCCTGGGGAATGCGAGTGTATTCCTGGGGAATGAGAGTGTATTCCTGGGGAATGAGAGTGTATTCCTGGGGAATGAGAGTGTATTCCTGTGGAATGAGGGTGTATTCCTGTGGAATGAAAGTGTATTCCTGGGGAATGAGAGTGTATTCCTGGAGAATGAGAGTGTATTCCTGGGGAATGAGAGTGTATTCCTGGGGAATGAGAGTGTATTCCTGGGCAATGAGAGTGTATTCCTGGGGAATGAGAGTGTATTCCTGGGGAATGAGAGTGTATTCCTGGGGAATGAGAGTGTATTCCTGGGGAATGAGAGTGTATTCCTGGGGAATGAGAGTGTATTCCTGGGGAATGAGAGTGTATTCCTGGGGAATGAGAGTGTATTCCTGGGGAATGAGAGTGTATTCCTGGGGAATGAGAGTGTATTCCTGGGGAATGAGAGTGTATTCCTGGGGAATGAGAGTGTATTCCTGGGGAATGAGAGTGTATTCCTGGGGAATGAGAGTGTATTCCTGGGGAATGAGAGTGTATTCCTGGGGAATGAGAGTGTACAATTGCTGAACCTGTGATGCATGCTTCCCAATGACAATTCGATAATTTCAGATGAACAATTGTGTAGACAAACCACTCGCATATCTTCCTTACAAAATGCATGATGCATTAAGGCGATTAAAACTAGCATTAAACTAGCACCCTGTTGTACATGCAAATGCACCTCTCAGGTAGGGTCGGTCGGTCGGTTGGTTTTTTGTGGGTTATTTTCCCCTAAAAATGTCCCGAATATTTTTCTTACAGTTATTTTGGGTGCAAATTTGAAGAAAAAAATAGGTCAGTCGGGCCCGTACAAATGGGGTTTTTTTGTCGTGAAACTGTGCCTTATTGAGTAGGTGCCTTTTCAATGGAATGTGCATCACATGATATTTCAATTCTCATTATTCAATATAAGGCTACATGCACTTACCGATCTACTGAGGACTTCCCAATAAAATACTAAGCAAGCAAACGGGTTCTCTATCTGTGATAGGAAAGAACAAACAATAGTGATAATTATACTTATCATGCTGGCTCATTTACACATTCCTTCCAACAATACATAGGTACTATTTTCCATAACTGCCTCTAGTTCCCTAAAATCTTGTCGCCCGAGTCTAAGTTATGTGTAATAAAACAATACCATATGGTTTCTATCAGGGAAATAGGCCACTTTTGATTCAAAACTGATCATTTCAAGGATATTCAATCACTCATATTATGGTCATTCGAATTCTCTCTTGACTTTCCTTCTGTCATTGCTGGGCCACTGCGTCATCGCTGGGCCACTTTGTCATCGTAGGGCAACTGCATCATCGTAGGGTCACTGCCTCATCGTAGGGCCACTGCGTCATCGCTGGGCTACTGCGTCACGGCCTGGCCACTGCGTCATTGCTCGGCCACTGCGTCATCCCTGGGCCACTGCGTCATCCCTGGGCCACTACGTCATCGCTGGGCCACTGCGTCATCTCTGGGCCACTGCATCATCCCTGGGCCACTGCGTCATCGCTGGGCCACTGCGTCATCCCTGGGCCACTGCGTCATCCCTGGGCCACTGCGTCATCCCTGGGCCACTGCATCATCCCTGGGCCACTGCGTCATCGCTGGGCCACTGCGTCATCGCTGGGTCACTGCGTCATCCCTGGGTCACTGCGTCATCCCTGGGTCACTGCGTCATCCCTGGGCCACTGCGTCATCACTGGGCCACTACGTCATCGCTGGGCCACTGCGTCATCCCTGGGCCACTGCATCATCCCTGGGCCACTGCGTCATCGCTGGGCCACTGCGTCATCCTTGGGCCACTGCGTCATCGCTGGGCCACTGCGTCATCGCTGGGTCACTGCGTCATCCCTGGGTCACTGCGTCATCCCTGGGCCACTGCATCATCCCTGGGTCACTGCGTCATCCCTGGGCCACTGCGTCATCGCTGGGCCACTGCGTCATCCCTGGGTCACTGCATCATCCCTGGGCCACTGCGTCATCGCTGGGCCACTGCATCATCCCTGGGCCACTACATCATCCCTGGGCCACTGCATCATCCCTGGGCCACTGTGTCATCCCTGGGCCACTGCATCATCCCTGGGCCACTGCGTCATCCCTGGGCCACTGCGTCATCCCTGGGCTACTGCGTCATCGCTGGGCCACTGCGTCATCCCTGGGCCACTGTGTCACCCCTGGGCCATTGTGTCATCCCTGGGCCACTGCGTCATCCCTGGGCCACTGCATCAGTTGCACTTCACCCCAGATTGTCTTACAAGAACCAACTTGGATTCTCGCAACTCTAAACTGTTCTCAAAATGTTTCCAAGAATAGATTCTGGTCCTGCTGTCACCATTTGATATTACCATAAGGCAAAAAAAAATTGTTATGTTGTCCTTGACCGCCCGCCTGATTATTTTCAGATTTTTTAACAGTTCAAATGGCATTGAATATTAAATTAAGTGTTTATAACATATATGTGCGACTCTTAAAGGTAGATGTTCCGATTTTCAACTTGAAGTTTTCTATTCTACATGAAAGGTCATCCTTAAAAACGTCGTGTCCCAAAATTTGAGATGCATAGCTATTATGGTTCTTATTTTAGACGCACAAGATGCTGTGAACTGTACCCATTGAGTAGTACATAAACTATATCGGTGGTAACCACCATTCGCGGTAATTCAACGCTATTTTGTCGATTTCTCTGTCATTATACCGAATTAGGCCGTCAAATTTCAGTTTGATGATGAGAAAAATACGAGCTTTCATATGATATGAAAATCTCCGTATGTTTGAAATAATTCTGTGTTACGAAAATGTGATCGGGTCATCTACCTTTAAGAGTGATTTCAACTACTTGTTGGCTGAGCTTTAAACATCCGCTGGTAAAAGAAATCTTTTTTAAAAAAAATCCACCCGCCCACCCCTCATCTCCGAAAGTTGTGGAGGACAACATAACAATTTTTGGGGGCCTAAGAAATACACTTCACAGGACAAAAATAGAAGCTTTATTTTCCCAGAGTATAACATACCAATTCTTTGCCTTTTCTGCTTTCATAATTTGTGTAAAACTTGAAGCCATCTTTACCATACCCTTTCAGTAGCACTAACCTTGCAGATGGACGACCATCCCTAGGAAACAAACAAAGAGGTTACTGTCAAAGTGAAAATGTTCGCGCGTGTAAATGTTCGTGCGTGTAAATGTTTGCGCGTGTAAATGTTTGCGCGTGTAAGTAAATGTTCGCGCGTGTAAGTAAATGTTCGCGCGTGTAAATGTTCGCGCGTGTAAATGTTCGCATGGGTAAATGTTCGCGCGTGTAAATGTTCGAGCCTGTCAATGTTCGAGCCTGTCAATGTTCACGCATGTAAATGTTTGAGCGGGTAAATGTTCGCGCATGTACGTTTTCGCGCATGTAAATTTTAGCTTGTGTACATGTTCGCGCGTGTAAATTTTCGCTCTTCGCACACTCAAAGAATGGGGGAAAAGTATCTACACAGTATACTTTGATCAGTTCTAAATTGGCGAGCCTTATCTTTATAACAGTGGGATTGTAGGCGGGCACATACACAACAGTCGCACTGTGTATTGCATGTGTGACATTGTGTATCGCATATGTGACGTTGTGTATCACATGTGACGTTTATAAGTCAATAAATGCGTATGTGTTGTTTCAAGAGAAATTAGACATCAATGCGCGCGCTGATATTGATGTGTGAATGATGGCACGACCCCGCAGGGGGAGTGCTTTTGTGAGCATATCAACATTTGCGCAAGTGCATTGATTTGTCTAATTTTTCAAGAAACAAAACATGTATTGACCTAATTCATACCCGACACTATACAAATCACAATTCACTATTTGAGCTTAATTTTGATCTATATGTTATTTCTTGTTTTCTGATTGGTTCAACATTATTAAGAGTGTATGATTGTGTATCGCACTGGAAAGTTTGCATTACTTTTTTGTGCATATTTCTTGCCAATTTGGAAAGGTATCATTTTTAGAGACTGTACCGTACCCGTGTTATATTTCTCTGACATAAATGTGGGCGGTAGTATTATTTTAAGTGGAACAACGATGCCGCAGGCAGAGTTGTTTGACGCAAAAAAATAATACTACCGAACGCACTGATGTCAGACAATATAACACGGGTACGGTGTAAAAACAATAGCCTACCTTTATTCTCAGATTATGTAATGAATCAAAATCAAAATTTATGAAAAGTGGGTCTAAATTAAGCAAAAATTTTCTAGTGCAGAGATTATCATCTCTATTGAAATGTTGTTAAGAACTGATACTATGTGTGTTTCATAGCACTTTTTGTTTTTAAAGCGAGGTGATAATAGTATAGGCATATTGGTAGTCTCTTGTGACAACAGAATGGCCCTTGTAGTGGCTGGTGTGACACAAAACTAACGTCAAAAAAGAGATGACACATGGAAAGTGTAAACAATTTAAATTTCAACATACTAAGTTATCACATGTATACATTTACCATGTCCGACTAACGTAATTATATTTATTATAATTGGACATAACCTCTCCACCCAGTGTGTTTATAGAATTAAACTCGAACACACCCCCACATGGATAATGTAGATGCAAAGAGTGAATATTTATTGATGACTTGGTGTTGAGTTATTTCTTGAAAGGGCTAAATACTACACGTCCTTAGGCCAAAAAAGAAAAAGAGTTGACTTGCCCTTTCAGGCCCAGAGTCTGGGTCGGACGGTCGGATTTTTGTTTTGTTATGGGTTTTTTTGAAAATTTAAACGGAGATAGGCCTACTACACAAAAACATGTTTTAAAGATTTTTTTTTGTTTTGATTTTTTTAAATTTTAATTTAATTTTTTTTTAAACAAGCAGATACTACTCAAAAACACGTTTTCATCTTTCTTTATTGTTATGTGCTTCTTTCAATTTTTTTCTTCTTTCTTTTTTACTTTGAAAAAAAAAAAAATAGCGACCCTAGATTTCCGAAAATTCGGGTCGGTCGGAAAGGGCAAGTCAACTTCTTCTTTTTTGGGGCCTTATCCTGGTCCGAAACACACATAGTAGCTTCCAACGACTTGGCGCTCATAAGTATTCCTGTACTAGAAAATTCATTGGTCTAAGTATCCCCATCCTTCAATACTACTCACAGGGTTCTAGCCAGGACCATTTTAGTGCCGGGTAAATTTACTGACGGTGAACAGAGAAAGTGTAGCGAACGGAGTGCAGTGGATCATGGCATGGGATCCAGAGGCCTTTTTTAGGTTTATTTTAGGTTATTTTAATGCACTTTGAGGGTTCCTGCCACATAATTTCTTGTTTTATGAGGAAGTTTAGTGATTTTATCAACAAATTGTTCAAAAATCAACAACAACAACAAATTCCCCCTTTTTTTTTAGAGTGCAGGGCGGAGATCCCTTATTTTTTTAGAGTGCCGGGCGGAGATTGTGAGTGTTGGGTGGGGCCGCCCGGCGTAGCTAGAAGCCTGACTATTCATTGAACTTAAATTTCCCTGTGGTAATCCGTAATGTGTACCTTGAAGCTGTTGACAGTGTCATTGCATTGGCTTCACCAACACATTTCTCTGTAGCTAGTTGAAACCAACTTGTAAATTGCCCGATGGGTTCCTTCGCAGCCAAGTCATGTTCTAGAAACACTTCAAAACCCTGTAAAGACACAATAAACCGTGTATTATTAGGCACACACAAAACTGTTGTATTTGCGTAACCTGCTGACCCTAAGGCAAAAAAAAAGAAGTTTGATTGTCCATAGAGTATTTTTATTATCTCAACACTTAAAAAATATTCAAAAATGAAAATTTTGATTTTCGACTAATATTTGTAAACATTAAAATTTTCAAGCAAAAAATAGAATTTTTTATTTTTTTATTTAAAAAATAAATAAAATAAAAAGTTTTGGGGTCGGAATGATTTAAAAAGGGTCAGGCGGACGAGAACAATAATTTTTTTTTTTTAAATTTGGCCTGTTTCTGATTTTTCTTCTTCTTTTTTTGCAGAAGAATTTGTTTATAACTCGCCAAAAAAAAAAAAAATCTTAAAAATACTGGAAGTCACAACTTGCATATTCCTCATGCAATTTCCCTTCAGAAAATGTATACTTTTGCTAGGGGGTATATATACATGTACATGTAAGCAAATATAAATTTGTAAGGTTGAATCATGTCGCGAAAGCCAAAATCAAGGTGTCACACGAAATATGAAAAGAGGCAAGCTTGGAATGTGTGACCCTATGTGATACATTATTAAGTATGTGTGACCCCATGTGATACATCACCCGTCTGGTCCCTTTTTGTTTTTCCCTTTCATTTGTCTTGTTCCCCTTTTTGTTTTTTTTTGTTGGTCTGTCCCTTTTTATTTATTTTAGATGTTCGGGTATCCCTTTAATTTAGTGCTTGTCACTATTGGGTTTGTCCTGGCTCTTCAGCCTATTGTTATAAAAAATATAAATAAATAAATAAAAATGGTAAACATTTTTGGAAAGAGAATCTAGTTTTTGGTATAAAATGTTGAAATTGCACCTACTTCATCTAAAGATACTTCTCTTGGATTGTTTTTTTATTGTTTCTTCATAAAAATGTTAAGTTTTTATTTTTAACCCAAAAAGTGCCAAAAATGTGATTTTATATTATTTCAAAAATGCAACTTTTTACCTTTTATTGATTATGAAAACAAGTAACAAATATTACCCAAAATGTGCATATGCCACCTTTTTGGGGGAGCCAACATACAAAATGTGACCACAAGGCAGCAATTGTTTTGCAGTAGATTTACATTGTAAAATTGACAGCCTTCAGTGGCGTATCTGGGGTCTTTTTCAGGGGGGCAAAGGGTAATTTTTCCCAGTGAACACCAGTTCGACCCTATTAAGTAAAAATATTGCGCAGCTGTGTTGACTATTCCAGCTAATGATGTTCTTCCTAAAGTTGATGCCCACGCAGCGCGCGAAATTTTAACAACATATCTGCACGAATCTGGCCAGAAATTGGTACATTTTTCTTTCAAACGGGCTTCTATAATGATATTCCTGGACAACCACCTGAGGAAAAAACCTCTTTCAAGATACACAATTAACAAAGTGTTCATCATAAAAAACCTCAGAATTTCAAATCATAAATGATACGATTACAAGAAATAAGGCCATCAAATTTAAGTGTATTTTACTTCAATGATGCAGTACAATGTATATTTATAATGCACGTTCTAAATGTACATCCTACATGGTGGTTAGTGGCTCTGTTGCGATCACGAAGGTAGAAATGGATTTATGGAAATCAGCGATCACGGAGGCAATAATTAAAAATTTGTGTGGTGTATTGGCCTGCTGTACAAGTCGTATGGCTTCTAAAAGTGCCTCGAAATCGCTAAAAATGAAAAAATATTGTCATATGGACAGGTTGGTATGTCGAGTATTCGATTTACATCGTATTTGTAATTATTTATTGATGAAATACTAATAATTGTAGTCAAACTTGGCTTATTTTTTCTTAACAAACAAATAATGAAATATTTACCAAATAATGAAATATTCACGCGGGGACCAAAATGTGAGTCGGTCGGGCGACGGGAAACTAACAATTCACTTTCATTAGCCTAATACATGTAGCTAAAGACTAAGTGACAATACTCACATCTTTGTATTTCTTTCTCATTGATGCTACGTCCATTCCATTGGAGCTACTGAAGTTAGCAGGTGCATGACCTGCCATTGTTGCTAATGGAACCAAAAACTTCCTAATCCTGGTCCTTACACAAATCGTAGTAGAAAACTTGCAAGTAGAAACTACACCAGACAAAACAGGCCCATGAACTTGAAGTAGGCGTAATATCCTCATTAACAATGATATGGAGTGTAATTACTACATACAGACATTAATGTTGAGTCCTTGATTAGAGTGGTGAGCTGGCGTGGTGGTGTGACTGCGAGTGTTACTGTAATAAATTTAGTGCCTAAAAATAAGCTTACTAGCTTATTGACGAACTGTATTTAGAAATTAGACTGTAGAGTTAGACCCTGCTCTTCAGGATGGGCCTTAAATTACAATACTAGTTTTGGTAGCCAATATTGTCCAAAAGTCAACACTGTTAGTGTTAATAATAAGTTATTCATGTAATTATTATTGGCGTGTTGATTTTGTTTTTTATGCAACAGCAAAAATTATAAAATTATGTCTGTGGTAAACATAGCCCGTAATCCAATTAAGGGTATTGATATGAACTCGTCGTTAACAAGCTCGTCCAAATATAAATCGTCCTTATTCAACCTTCAGCTCCGCCCCAACCCGATTGAATTAAAACAATAACTTCAAGAAATAAGAAACATCTTATAAGTTCTGCATCAAACACAACCAACTATTAAAGGCCGACTAAAATTAACCTTCAATGAAAGGCTGACCGAGTCAAAACATCACTAATTACAATCTCCTTAGTTTTCATCTAATGGTCCAACGGGGACGCTCAACATGCACAGTGACAGCACCAGCATCAACATTTGGGGGTGGGGGCAATAACAAATCTTGGGAGGGGACAATTTATGTATGGCTAAGTGAAAGAGAAAGACCTTACCAATAAGCTAAGAGAGGTAGAAAATGCTCACATAAACAGCAAGCATGGTAAGAGTTGGAAACTGATAAACCAAATATCAGGAAGACTGACAACAAGAAAGGGGCAAATCAAAGGGTCCACGCAAAAGGAGAGATTAAACAACTGGTATACTCACTTCAAAAATCTACTTGGGAGCCCACCACATATAAGTAATGAGGATGAGGAAATTGCTCCAATACTATCAGATCTCAACATTAAAGTAGGAACCTTTGACTTGGAGGAATATGAGAAGGCTAAGAAGGCACTAGTAGAGGGGAAAAGCTGTGGGGAAGATGGTATTACACCTGAAATGCTCAAAAGATGTGATTTGGATAACATCATTCTCGACTTCTGCAATGATGCCTTGTTTAACGGGAAAAAGCCAGAACAGTGGTCCATTCTCAACATAGTACCAATACCGAAATCAGGTGATCTCAGCTTGGGAGGTAACTACCGTGGAATAAGCCTGAGTTCAAATGTTGCCAAGCTATACAACAAGATGATACTCAACAGAATTAGACCGGAGCTCGACGTCCACCTAAGAGCTAATCAAAATGGCTTCAGAGTAGGACGTACCACTGTAGGTCATATACTTGCCCTTCGAAGAATTATTGAGGGAATAAGATCAAATCACCTGCCAGCCATCATAACCTTTATCGACTTCAAGAAAGCGTTTGACACAATACATAGGGGACGAATGCTGCAAATATTGAAAGCCTATGGTGTACCTGATCAGCTTACAAATGCGATAGCAGACATATACAAAGACACCAAGGCAAAGGTCATATCACCAGATGGAGAAACAGAAGTGTTTGAGATACTGGCTGGAGTATTACAAGGAGACACCCTGGCTCCATATCTTTTTGTCATTGTTCTTGACTATGCCCTAAGAGAGGCCATAGATGGCAGAGAAGAAGAGCTAGGATTCCACCTAACAAAAAGAAGCAGCAGAAGAATAGGACCAACCGTAGTAACAGACTTAGACTTTGCTGATGACATTGCACTGTTGTCTGAGGAAGTGTCTCAAGCGCAATCACTACTCAATAGAGTGGAGACTTCAGTGGGAAGAGTTGGGCTCAAAATGAACGCTGCAAAGACGAAGTACATGTCCTTCAACCAGACGCAAGTACCTGTAATTACCACAAGTGAAGGCATGCGCCTTGATAAAGTGGAAGACTTCAAATACCTTGGAGCCTGGATGAACAACACTGAAAAGGACATCAAAACACGCAAAGCAGCTGCATGGAGAGCTTGTGGCAAACTTAGTCAGCTATGGAAGGCTAAATCATTATCCAGAAAGCTCAAAGAAAGACTGTTCATAGCTACAGTAGAATCCGTCCTCCTTTATGGATGTGAGGCATGGACAGTCACCCCAAAGCTTGGTAAACAACTGGATGGATGCTACACTAGGATGCTAAGATCTGTGTTCAACATCAACTGGAGTCAGCATGTGACAAATAAGGACCTGTATGGGGACATGCCAAAAGTCTCGGACAAGATCAGAGAACGCAGAGCAAGATTTGCTGGACACTGCTTCAGAGGGTCCAAGGAGCTTGTACACAAACTTATACATTGGATCCCAAAGCACGGAGCAAGAAAGCGTGGTAGACCAGCCCTGACCTACATTGACATACTCAAACGTGATACAGGACTGCAGGTGGAAGAAATCAAGACAGCTATGTTGGATAGGAAGATCTGGAGAGGCATTGTGGTTCGGAAAAATCATCCGCCCTAAGTCAAGTAAGTCAATTGAAACTATAACACTTAATAATGTAGCTCTGAATCTACCTCTTTAATAATAGAGTGGGGTCTATTATAGAATGAGCATCATAAATTTACTTTTAGCCATATAATGTATTTTATGTGAGTGCAGAATATACATTACAGAATCGCTCCACCATAAAGCTGGGTCATCGTGTGTATTGACTTTTCTGTATAAAATAAACAAACTCGTCGCCCATTGGTTTTTATTGACATAAATCCTTATAGTTAACAATTTACAAAGGAAGTGGGAGGAGTAGGTTTTTTTTAGATATGTCACAATTTTGGATCCAAAATTGGAGAATCGATGACTTGGTTTTTGGTGCAAGGTGTGTGCCATGTAAATGTCAGATTGAATGCATTCCGATCACAGTGCCTACTCGGGATTGCTTTATCACTATTACAAAGTTGGTCGTGATTGAATAAAAAAAATTCGCACGGTCACAACATTTCGCACGGTCACAAAATTTCGCAGTACAAAAACCACAACAGTCAACAATTTGTTTACTGTTGTGCTTTTTGTACTACGAAATTTTCTTTCTTTCCCTTTCTTCTTTTCTTTCTTTCCCCTTCTTTTCTCCTTTGCCTTCTTCCTCCCTTTTTCCTTTCTCTCTCTCTCTTTTCTTTCCCTTTCCCCCTTCTTTTCATCTTTTCCCTTCCCCCTATTTTTCCTGGTGGATAGGTTTGAATTTCCTGCTGAGCACCTTCAGGGGGGGGGGGGGGGGGGGCACTGTGCCCCCCCCTGCCCCCGGCTGTTACGCCACTGGGGGGAGGTAGCGATGTGGTTGTCCCAAAACCGGCAAAAAAAATCGCATGGTACAAGTGGCAAATGTACCATCGGAACCTACCCAGACAACATACATATATTGGCACAATATTGGCCCAATATTGGCAATATTGGCGTTGGCATTATCTTGTTGACCAATATTGGGCCAATATTGGTTCCCCATTGGCAATATTGGCATTGGCATTTTATTGGTCACCAATATTGGACCAATATTGGCTTTACATTGGCGCTCGTTAATTGGCATCATGTTGGCAACCAATATTGAACCAATATTGGTGACCAATTGAGTGCCAATGCCATTGGCACTCTCTTGGTCACCAATATTGGACCAATATTGGTTTTACATTGGCGCTCGTCAATTGGCATCATGTTGGCAATCAATATTGGACCAATATTGGTGACCAATTGAGTGCCAATGCCATTGGCACCCTCTTGGTCACCAATATTGGACCAATATTGGTTTTACATTGGCGCTCGTCAATTGGCATCATGTTGGCTACAAATATTGGACCAATATTGGTGACCAATTGAGTGCCAATGCCATTGGCACCCTCTTGGTCACCAATATTGGTTTTACATTGGTGCTCGTTAATTGGCATCATGTTGTCAACCAATATTGGACCAATATTGATTGCCAACATGATGCCAATTGACGAGCGCCAATGTAAAACCAATATTGGTCCAATATTGGTGACCAAGAGAGTGCCAATGGCATTGGCACTCAATTGGTCACCAATATTGGTTGCCAACATGATGCCAAGGGGCGGAAAATGACACCATTGATTTGATATACAAATTCTGACGCGGTCTAAAAATTGCGGCTGCTGTTAAAAGTTATCGCTTCCCGCGGCCTTTTGGCTAGGATATTGTGCCTTGTCCTGTCCCTTGAAGATTTTTTCCCTTGTCCTTGGGCTTTCCCTATTCCAAAGTTGGTTCTGGCCACGGGTTGGCCCGGGATCAGCTCACTCCTCTTTAGGGGAAGTAAAACAATATAAAGATAGAATTCTTCCTACCAAACATTTCTCCAAGATCGCCCAATATTGGCTCAATATTGGCACTCATTGGCGAGTGCCAATATTGAGCCAAGCTTGGGCCAATGGCCAAATAATATTATGCCAATATTGTAAGCCAATATTGGGCCAATGAAAAATCAATATTGGGCCAATATTGTTATGTTATATTGGCCCAGTATTGGCCCAATATTGGCACTCATTGGCAAATGGCAATATTGGCCCAGTATTGGCCCAATATTGGCACTCATTGGCGAGTGCCAATATTGGGCCAAGCTTGGGCCAATGGCCAAATAATATTATGCCAATATTGTAAGCCAATATTGGGCCAATGAAAAATCAATATTGGGCCAATATTGGGCCAATATTGTTATGTTATCTGGGTACCTATGACTCCACAAAAAAAGGTAATTGTCAAATTTTACGGGGCGCCCCCCCCCCCCCCCCCCCCCCCCCCGTATCCTGTATCCGTCACATGGTTGTCCACAAAAAAACCACATGGTCAATACGCAAATCTACCGACGGAGGCTCGAGTTTACCGACGGGCTTGTTTCAAACAATAAGCCAGTGGCGTACCCGGGGGGTCCAGGGGGCCGGTGCCTCCCCCTGAAATAAAACAGTCGGTAAAAACGACCCTCCGTTGGTAGATATTTTGACCATGCGATTTTTTTCTCGGCCGGTTATGCGGAAAACTTCATCGCCCCCCCCCCCCCCCCCTTCCCCCCCCCCCCCCCCCCCGTTTTACGTTTTGGAAAAAAAGTTGTCGGTACATCATTCCTATTCCTTTCGTCGGTACAAAACTATGGTCGTGCCCCCCCCCCCAGTTTCCAAAAGCTGAGTACGCCACTGATGAATTTCACGCCTCATATAGTTATATAGTCAACACTCGCCAAAACCCTTCAAGCTAAACAAATCCTGCCCTATTCAATCAAAGCTTTGTTTTCTTTGCACGTCAAAATTGATGCGGCATTTTTTTTCACCAATGCTCATAAGCATTATTTTATAGGTCACGACTTGACACTAAATATCTATTCATCAATGCCCCGGATTTTAGTTTCTCAAAGTGGAAAATAACTTCTAACAACTTTCTATCAAATAAGTCAAAAATTTGCTACTGTTTCCTTCCAAGATTATTAAAAGACAATGGGACAAAAAAATTAAGAGACATTTTATCGTCTGGGGTAAGAAGGGACACCTTGATAAAATAATGAAGCCGGAGGCCGACGGGCACCATTTTTGGTGAAACTAAAGTTTTGTTAAGGCTCTTGGTGATACCTTTTGCTTTGGTGGGTCACTTGTCGGATATTCGTATTACAGCCGAGTAAAATTAGGTGTCCCATCTTACCCCTTAGGTGTCCAATCTTCCTCCAGTCTCCCCTACTATACTAGCTGGGGAGCGCGCATGGTTTTTCCGTCCCGGTCTGCTGGCACAGGGAGTCATATACCAACATGTTCCTTGATGTCTGTAGTATACAACCTAGGTGGACATCCTTGCAAACTCGGATGACATTTAACCTCGACTTAGGGTCAACGTTCATTGTTGAGTGCGATCTTTAGCAAATAGCATATGGTTCTTATTTAGCCTACATGATACATTGTTGAGTGCTATCTTCAGTAGATATACAAAAAGTAGCATATGGTTCTTATGTAGCCTACATGATATATTGTTGAGTGCGATCTTCAGTAGATAGCATATGGTTCTTATGTAGCCTACACAATGCATATTGTTGATTGTTATCTTCAGTAGATAGCATAGGGTTCTTATTTAGCCTACATAGTACATCGTTCAGTGCTATCTTCAGCAGTGGCGTAGACAGAGGGGGGGGGGGGGGGGGGGGGGGGGGGGGGCGAGGGGGGCGATCGCCCCCCCCCCCCCCCCCCAATATTGATGTCGTGTCGGTTGAGATTGGCACTGTCGGTTCATTTGACCAGAGGAATCATGGAATTATGATGGTCAATGATGGGGTTGAGGTTCAAAAAATTTCGCACGGTCAAAAAAAAATCGCACAGTACATGTAATACATGTACTATTTTGCCTTATTTGACTATCTGGGCTGAATATACCAACACATAACCGCCAGCCACCTCGGTCTTTTATCATTATTTTCCTATTTTCTTTTTTCCCCTCCTTTTTAATTTTTTTAGAGGGGCTGGGGGGCGGGGGCACAAATGGTTTTTTTCCGTCAGGGGGGGCATTTCCCCCCTGCCCCCCCCTGAGCTACGCCACTGATTGAGTGCTATCTTTAGTCGATAGCATATGGTTCTTATTTAGCTTACATGATACATTGTTGATTGCTATCTTCAGTAGATAGCATATGGTTCTTATTTAGACTACACGATGCATTGTTGATTAAGATAGCATATATAATATGGTTCTTATTTAGACTACACGATGCATTGTTGATTGCTATCTTCAGTAGATAGCATATAATATGGTTCTTATTTAGACTACACGATGCATTGTTGATTGCTATCTATGTTGATTGCTATCTTCAGTAGATAGCATATATAATATGGTTCTTATTTAGACTACACGATGCATTGTTGATTGCTATCTTCAGTAGATAGCATATAATATGGTTCTTATTTAGACTACACGATGCATTGTTGATTGCTATCTTCAGTAGATAGCATATGGTTCTTATTTAGAATACACGATGCATTGTTGATTGCTATCTTCAGTAGATAGCATATAATATGGTTCTTATTTAGACTACACGATGCATTGTTGATTGCTATCTTCAGTAGATAGCATATAATATGGTTCTTATTTAGAATACACGATGCATTGTTGATGGCTATCTTCAGTAGATAGCATATAATATGGTTCTGGTTCTTATTTAGACTACACGATGCATTGTTGATTGCTATCTTCAGTAGATAGCATATAATATGGTTCTTATTTAGACTACACGATGCATTGTTGATGGCTATCTTCAGTAGATAGCATATGGTTCTTATTTAGCCTACACGATGCATTGTTGATTGCTATCTTCAGTAGATAGCATATAATATGGTTCTTATTTAGACTACACGATGCATTGTTGATTGCTATCTTCAGTAGATAGCATATGGTTCTTATTTAGAATACACGATGCATTGTTGATTGCTATCTTCAGTAGATAGCATATAATATGGTTCTTATTTAGCCTATATATGATACATTGAATGTTCAAAATTTATCGAAAAGCCAACTCTTCATTTTCAATAAATATTTTGTTTTTATCAATGCACAAAAGAAAATGAGCATATACTGCTATATTTTTGATTTTATAGATGGTTTAAAAGCTCGAACATGGGGGAGTGGATGTGACCCCACCCCCTCAGAATTAGATTTTATTTTCGAACTCATTTTGGTGTATACTTTTGACCAATATTGTATTGAAAAGCCATCACTTCATTTTCATTAATATTTTGTTTTTTATCAATGCACGTAAAAAGTTGAGCATATACTGATCTACCGGTATTCTTGATTTAAGTATAGTTTAAAAGCTCGAACAGGGGGGGTCTTAGGGGGATGTGCCCCCCTCCGAATTGGATTTTTTCTTCTTCTTCAATTTTCGAACTCATTTGGTGCTATCTGGTGTATACTTTTTACCAACATTTTATCGAAAAGCCACCTCTTCATTTCAAATAAATATTTTGTTTTTAAGTTATTGATGCACGAAGGAAGTTGAGCATATACTGATATATTCTTGATTTAAGTATAGATGGTTTAAAAGCTCGAACAGGGGGAAGTCTGAGCTGGGATTTGCTCCCCTGAGAATTGGAAAAATGTTCAATTTTCGAACTCATTTGGTGCGATCTGGTGTATACTTTTGACCAATTTTTTTTTATCGAAAAGCCACCTCTTCATTTGATTTGATTTGATATTATTTGGGTCCTACGACCCTGGATAACCCAATAAGCTTATTAGCTTATTTCCATGGGGTCCGTTAGATGTGTGAACAGATACAGACCGGGATCCCCTACTCTTTACGAAAAAGTCTGTAACCATTTTTAACGTGCTCGGGTATTGCTCTTCCGATACACGGGACCTCCATTTATACGTGACTTCCGAACCGCTGTTTTTTTGCTGCCATTAGGAAATCGTCACAATCATTTCGCTTCATTTACCAGGCTATTGGCACGGCGCACGACAGTATCAGCACTTAGATTGTAATATCCCCTAACAGCTCCCCAATCTCGCTTGGGTTGACGAAGCAATTTACACTAAGTACCTTGCCCAAGGATACAAACAAGTTGGCTGTAGCGAGGCTAGAACTCACAAACTTTGTATTGTGAGACCGGCATGCTATCCACTAGACCACACGTGCTCTCATCTTTCCACTAAACCACACGTGCTCTCTCATTTCCAATCAATATTTTGTTTTTATCAATGCAAGAATGAAGTTGAGCATATACTGATATTTTCTTAGTTAAGTATAGATTTTTTAAAAGCTCAAACAAGGGGGAGTCTGAGGTGATGTGCCCCCCTCGAACCCATCGCACCAATGACATCACATACACTATTTGAAAAATCAGGGAAGAGTGATGATAACATTGACCATCCCCCAGGTCAATAAGTGTGGGGGAAGGTACACAGAAAGAAAAAAAGTGAGTCATCATCGAAAAATGAGTCATTTTGTCCATGTAGTGACACACTATGGCTCAAAATGAGTCATTTTGTCCGTGTAGTGACTCATTTTAAGATGATGACTCACTTTTTTCTTTCTGTGTACCTTCTGTTTCTCTTCAGGTCGGCGACAAAGTTATCAAGCCATCTGACAGCGTCCGCAACCTCGGTGTTATGTTGTGTTTGACAGCTCTATGTCCATGCATTCTCACATTAAAACCTTATGTTCTAGCCTGACTTACCAACTCAGAAACATAACCCGGATCCGTAAATTTATGGACCATGATACTTGTCACCTTATTGTGCGTGCGTTGATCTTATCACGTTTAGATTACGGAAATGGGTTGCTCCTCGGTTCAAACGCCTGCGACATTCAACGTCTACAAAGAACCCAAAACTGGGCGGCTAAGCTCATTTGTATGGCTAAGAAATTTGATCATGCAACACCTTGTCTCCAGGAGCTGCATTGGTTGCCGGTCAGAGAACGTGTGACTTTTAAAATCTTAGTTACTGTGCCTCTCAGGCGTAGCACCGGGCTACCTATCATCTTGCCTTTCTCTGAACAAACCACGACGTGTCAACCTGCGATCGGCTTCGGATACTATATACACAGCTAACTCAGCATTCAACCATCAAAACTCTTACATCAGCCAGCAATCGGACTTTCACCTATGTCGCTCCAGCAATATGGAATCACCTTCCTGCTCTCATAAGAAATCAGGACTCTCTACACATGTTCAAGAAATCTGTCAAAACATATTTGTATCCAAATGTCGTGTAACTTGTATCATATTGTACTTTATATGATGTTTGTTTGTTCATTATCCTTTTGTTCCATTGGGTTTGCTTTTCTCACGCGCTTTGATCTTGATGAAAAGGCGCTTTATAAATGCTCATTTGTATTGTATTGTATTGTATATCTCCCCCCCCCCCCCCCGAACCCATCGCACCAATGACATCACATACACTATATGAAAAATCAGGGAAGAGTGATGATAACATTGACCATCCCCCAGGTCAATAAGTTTGGGGGATATACCCCCCCCCCCCATCAGTCCCGCACTGCAAAAACACCGGTGTTAAAAATAACACCAATGGTGTTGTGAGAGGTCCACACCAACACCGGTGCACCGGTGTTAAATTCTTGGTGTTATATCAACACCATGTAGTGTCATTTTAACACTGCAAGTGTGACGAATAACACTGTAAGTGTTAATGTAACACCAAGATAGTGTTGAAATAACACTAATTGGTGTGGACCTCTCAGAACACCGAACAGTGTTATTTTTAACACCGGTGTTTTTGCAGTGCGGGATTTCCGCCCTTGCTATTAGTCAATAGACAATCAATAGAAACAGAACTGAAAGCGTTGTGATGACAGCCTTGCGGCTATGATAATTATATTTACAGTATTCAATGGTATTCTTTAGACTATTGAACAATAAATAATAATAATTTTATATACAAACTATGATACAAGTATAAAATCATGATACAATATATACAATTCATGATAATGAAAATACAATACATGATAATGAAAATACATATAGGCCCTACCATAAAGTTTGGTACATCGAGAGCTCGATTAAATAATCACAATCGGCTTGATCAATTTTTGATCAAACTTTAAACTAATAACTTTGCTATATATATATATACGCAGCGATGGAAATACCCACATGACTTTCCATCCGGGGTAGAGCGACCCGGGGTAGCCCGACCCGGGGTTGATCAACCCTAAGTCGACCAACCCTGGGTGGACTACAATAACGCCCTCACGGAATAAACCATAATACTGTTTAAAAAACACCTTGGAAACTATATTCATTCTAAACTATATGTCAAAAAACTCAGGGGGTAGGCGGTCGGGGAGCCCGGGACTGTCCACCCAGGGACTGTCCATCCAGGGACTGTCCACCGCGGGACTGTCCACCGCGGGACTGTCCACCCAGGGACTGTCCACCGCGGGACTGTCCACCCAGGGACTGTCCACCGCGGGACTGTCCACCCAGGGACTGTCCACCCAGGGACTGTCCACCCAGGGACTGTCCACCGCGGGACTGTCCACCGCGGGACTGCACCGCGGGACTGTCCACCGCGGGACTGTCCACCGCGGGACTGTCCACCGCGGGACTGTCCACCCAGGGACTGTCCACCCAGGGACTGTCCACCGCGGGACTGTCCACCCAGGGACATGTCCACCGCGGGACTGTCCACCGCGGGACTGTCCACCGCGGGACTGTCCACCCAGGGACTGTCCACCGCGGGACTGTCCACCCAGGGACTGTCCACCGCGGGACTGTCCACCCAGGGACTGTCCACCGCGGGACTGTCCACCCAGGGACTGTCCACCGCGGGACTGTCCACCCAGGGACTGTCCACCGCGGGACTGTCCACCCAGGGACTGTCCACCCAGGGACTGTCCACCGCGGGACTGTCCACCCAGGGACTGTCCACCCAGGGAATGTCCAACTGCGGGACTGTCCACCCAGGGACTGCCACCGCGGGACTGTCCACCGCGGGACTGTCCACCGCGGGACTGTCCACCGCGGGACTGTCCACCGCGGGACTGTCCACCTAGGGACTGTCCACCCAGGGACTGTCCACCCAGGGACTGTCCACCCAGGGACTGTCCACCCAGGGACTGTCCACCCAGGGACTGTCAACCGCGGGACTGTCCACCCAGGGACTGTCCACCCAGGGACTGTCCACCCAGGGACTGTCCACCCAGGGACTGTCCACCCAGGGACTGTCCACCGCGGGACTGTCCACCGCGGGACTGTCCACCGCGGGACTGTCCACCGCGGGACTGTCCACCGCGGGACTGTCCACCGCGGGACTGTCCACCGCGGGACTGTCCACCGCGGGACTGTCCACCGCGGGACTGTCCACCGCGGGACTGTCCACCGCGGGACTGTCCACCGCGGGACTGTCCACCCAGGGACTGTCCACCCAGGGACTGTCCACCGCGGGACTGTCCACCGCGGGACTGTCCACCGCGGGACTGTCCACCGCGGGACTGTCCACCGCGGGACTGTCCACCGCGGGACTGTCCACCGCGGGACTGTCCACCGCGGGACTGTCCACCGCGGGACTGTCCACCCAGGGACTGTCCACCGCGGGACTGTCCACCGCGGGACTGTCCACCGCGGGACTGTCCACCGCGGGACTGTCCACCGCGGGACTGTCCACCGCGGGACTGTCCACCGCGGGACTGTCCACCGCGGGACTGTCCACCGCGGGACTGTCCACCGCGGGACTGTCCACCGCGGGACTGTCCACCGCGGGACTGTCCACCGCGGGACTGTCCACCCAGGGACTGTCCACCCAGGGACTGTCCACCCAGGGACTGTCCACCGCGGGACTGTCCACCGCGGGACTGTCCACCGCGGGACTGTCCACCGCGGGACTGTCCACCGCGGGACTGTCCACCGCGGGACTGTCCACCGCGGGACTGTCCACCGCGGGACTGTCCACCGCGGGACTGTCCACCGCGGGACTGTCCACCCAGGGACTGTCCACCGCGGGACTGTCCACCGCGGGACTGTCCACCCAGGGACTGTCCACCCAGGGACTGTCCACCGCGGGACTGTCCACCGCGGGACTGTCCACCGCGGGACTGTCCACCGCGGGACTGTCCACCGCGGGACTGTCCACCGCGGGACTGTCCACCGCGGGACTGTCCACCGCGGGACTGTCCACCGCGGGACTGTCCACCCAGGGACTGTCCACCGCGGGACTGTCCACCGCGGGACTGTCCACCGCGGGACTGTCCACCGCGGGACTGTCCACCGCGGGACTGTCCACCGCGGGACTGTCCACCCAGGGACTGTCCACCGCGGGACTGTCCACCGCGGGACTGTCCACCGCGGGACTGTCCACCCAGGGACTGTCCACCCAGGGACTGTCCACCGCGGGACTGTCCACCCAGGGACTGTCCACCGCGGGACTGTCCACCCAGGGACTGTCCACCGCGGGACTGTCCACCGCGGGTCTGTCCACCGCGGGACTGTCCACCGCGGGACTGTCCACCGCGGGACTGTCCACCGCGCGCCCCACATAACATTGATTTTCGGCCCACAGTGGGCCCTTATGGGACCCTTTATATTTTGTCCACTTTGGCCCATATTACGGGCCAAAGTGGACAAAATATAAAGGGTCCGATGAGGGCCCACTGTGGGCCGAAAATCGATGTTATGGGGGGCGGGACTGTCCACCCAGGGACTGTCCACCCAGGGACTGTCCACCCAGGGACTGTCCACCGTGGGACTGTCCACCCAGGGACTGTCCACCCAGGGACTGTCCACCCAGGGACTGTCCACCGCGGGACTGTCCACCGCGGGACTGTCCACCGCGCCCCACATAACATTGATTTTCGGCCCACAATGGGCCCTTATGGGACCCTTTATATTTTGTCCACTTTGGCCCATATTACGGGCCAAAGTGGACAAAATATAAAGGGTCCGATGAGGGCCCATTGTGGGCCGAAAATCGATGTTATGGGGGGCGGGACTGTCCACCGCGGGACTGTCCACCGCGGGACTGTCCACCCAGGGACTGTCCACCGCGGGACTATCCACCCAGGGATTGTCTTCCGCGGGACTATCCACCCAGGGACTGTCTTCCGCGGGACTGTCCACCCAGGGACTGCATGTCCACCGCGGGACTGTCCACCCAGGGACTGTCCACCGCGGGACTGTCCACCCAGGGACTGTCCACCCAGGGACTGTCCACCGCGGAACTGTCCACCGCGGGACTGTCCATCGCGGGACTGTCCACCGCGGGACTGTCCACCGCGGGACTGTCCCCCGCGGGACTGTCCACCCAGGGACTGTCCACACCCTAACCCTAACCCTTACCCTAACCCTAACCCTAACCCTAACCCTAACCCTCCCTAACCCTAACCCTCCCTAACCCTAACCCTAGTCCATCCAGGTTGGTCGACTTAGGTTTGGTCGACTTAGGGTTGGTCTTCCCCGGGTCGCTCTACCCCGGGTGGAAAGTCATGTGGGTATTTCCATTGCTGCATATATAAGTCTCGATTTCACAGATTTTTTAAACCAGTTAAAAATCAAAAAATAATCTATTTAATAACTTGCCTAGCAAGGTGGCATTACTAGCTATAATCTTAATTTTATTTCATTCAAATTGGTTATTTGTAAAAGGAGATATGATAATCTTTCTAAATTCTGTGAAATAAAATCTGTTCCAACTTATCAAAGGGATCCCTATATAATAATGGATGTTAACGTTTAACGCGCGCCTTTTGAATAAGTCAATCAAAAGGCGTGTTGGTATTCACAGCATTTACAATAGGAAAAAGAGATTCGATTGTCTTTGCGGTTATGTTTTCAGTAGGCTTCGTGCAATCAGAGATAGCCTATAACAAACATTATTGAGTTTTAACAAAATGTTGACCAAAGTATTTTTAAACTTGTTATTTTAATCGAACTGATATGAGAGAAGTCTGAGAGAAAACAGATCTTATATCTTTAAACAGTTTGTGCTTTGGCACAAGTGCATAGTCCATTTTTATGAATATATTTGTGCAATACTGAGTTATATTATAATATATTTAAATATTTTGCATGCAATATCGTTTAATTTAGCAGAGATCCAACAACAAAAAATGATATTTTGGTATAAATTGCAACAGTTATACAGTGTGTTGTGTTGTATGAATAACTAATATTACAGTGATATTAACATCTATCACCAAACTTGGAACACTTTGGATTACGCGTCTTTTCGTAAATATGTTGTAAATCTAGCGTGGAGTATGATATTGTCGTGAAAACATCACCAGGTATGAAGAAGTATGTCTACTCTCATAAACAATGAAAACAATTACCAATTTTGTACAAGAAGTATTTTTCTTGATTTTTTGAAAACGGGACCTGACTATTTTGACTCACCCTGTATACAATAAAATGACATGCGTGTAATCAGTAGTATAATCATAAGCTGTGGGAACTGGATGGGGAGTCGCGATGTTCGTGACCCCATCCCCATTTCCCTACTCCACTGTGACCCACCCCCTAAGATTTGCCAAGTCTCCCATATTTAGAATAATGCGTTAGGCCGAATCATGGTCCGATCGTCCCCCCCCCCCCCCCCCCCACCCCCCGCCTGGGTCATAGATGAATCTGGAGGTTAAGTCCCATGGCACCTATACGGAGCAGCTACACTCCTTAACTACGTAAAATGTAATAAAATCATCAAATTATGCATGCATCTAAAAAGATATGTCAAATGTATTTGACAACATAGATCCAATAGCCCACACCCACCCCACCCACCCACCCACCCACCCACCCCACCCATCCACCTACCCCTCCTCATCAGCTCCCTCCCCCTCTTCCACAGTAATAGAATTTTTGAATCCGAAATGTGGAACTTTTTTAAACCCCGGGTTAAAATACAAATGTGTCGTCGCGGATTACGACTATGCAATGACTCCATGTGGTAAATGAGTAACAGTAAATTGGAAAGTGACTGATCCACTTTGACTTCAAGATTGGCCTATTACTCAAAGCAAATAATTCCTTAAAGGAATGGTCCCGCAAGCACAACATTGAGCATTATTTGTTAGAAACATAATTATCGAGCCGAAGTTACGTAATTATATATATAGAACAAAACACTGTACTAGTCACAAAAATGAATAAAAACTGCCATCACTCAACATGCACTTTTTAAAATTCGCGGCGATTGAAAGTCCCGGTGTCGATGACGTCATGGGTATCGGTGCTCAAATTTGCGCATGTGTATTGTACAACTATGACATCATCGACACTGGGACTTTTGATCGCCGCGAATTTTAAAAAGGGCATGTTGAGAGATTGCGGTTTTTATTTGTTTTTGTCATAAGTGTGGTGTTTTCTTCTATATCATTACAAAAGTTGGGCTCGATAGTTATATTTCTAACATATAATGCACACTTTTATGCTTGCGGGACACCTCCTTTAAGATTACATTCTTCATTGTACAAATTTCTCCTCTATATCCAGCACCTTGGACTCCTCAGTTACTATCGTGACATCATCAGGTAGGATGAGAGTGACTACGGTTATGGTTTCCACGATGGTCAGCATCCGGACTCTCTGGATCAGGGTTTTCCCGCCATTAGGTGAAGCATTCCCACCATTCGATGAAGGCATAGTTGGCGTATTTGGCTTCCCAAATAGCTGATCATACTCGTCAATGAGAAGAGTGATTGCATTGTTCAGGTGACGAATGTTCGACTGCTCCTCCATTGGATCCGTTCCCGTCGGCGCCTAGATCACAGTGGGCCCAAATACCACGCTAAACTTGAGTTCGTCATTTTGTTCGTCTGTTGTGAAAGAAATTAGAATAAACTTAATACAATCTGGATTTATATCTTTGCAATAATCGACTAATAATCCTCCATTTTTCCTTTTACTTTTTTTAATTTTAGTTAAGCACAACTCATGCCGACATTTGCCACTTATGCCGAAAATAAACCTGGCATAAAAGAATCTATCTTGAAAATATCTTTTTGTTGATACAATGTCTATTATGGTTTTGTAAAATAGAATGGTCCCTATTAGTCGGGTATCTACAGAGGGTTAGTGTGCATCCCCCCCAGGACTCCCCCAAACCAACTTTTTTAACTTCCTATTATGATCCTAAGGCATAATCAGGATGTTAACAAAAATATTTTCATAATGCTAAGGGGTTATGCAAGATGGCGTCCAAAATGGCCGCCATAACTGGTCAAATCTCATAAAATGACATATAGCAATCAAATTGTATAGTGAAAGTATAGTTTTAATAGTGGGATGTATGTATTAGACCACTAGACACTCATATCCAGAACTTTTGCTCTGTTAACACACCTAAATCCAAGATGGCCGCCAAAATGGCCGCCAAAATTGGTAAAATTCTATATATTGGCATATATAAACCAACATGTATGATCAGAGTATAGTTTTAACAACGGGATGTATGTGTTAGACCACTAGAAACTCATATCTAGTATTTTTGCTTTGTTAACATACTTTAAAACCAAAATGGCCGCCAAATTAATGGCCAAAAATGGTCAAAAGTGGTCAAAATTCCATAAAATAGCATAATATCAACCGAAATGTATGATGAAAATATAGTTTTAACGATGGAATGTATGTGTTAGACCACTAGTAACTCATATCCAGTATTTTTGCTTTGTTAACATAGTTCAAAATCCAAAATTGTTGCCAAAATGGCCCCCAAAATGGTTCCCGAAGTGGCTGCAAAAATTGTCAAATTCCATAAAATGGGATAATATCAACCTAAATGTATGATGAAAATATAGTTTAAATGATGGGATGTATGTATTAGACCACTAGTAACTCTCATCTAGTATTTGTGCTTTGTTAACATACTTAGAAATCCAAAATGGCCCCCAAAATGGGTCCAAAAATGACTGAACAAATTGTTCGAATTCCATAAAATGGGATAATATCAAATAAAATGTATGATGGGTCCAAAAATGACTGAACAAATTGTTCGAATTCCATAAAATGGGATAATATCAAATAAAATGTATGATGAAAGTATAGTTTTAACATTTGGGTGTATGTATTCGACCACTAGTAACTCATATCCAGTATATTTGCATTGTAATAACATACTTTAAAACCAAGTTGGCCACCAAAATGGCCGCTGTAAATGTAAAAATAGTCTACATGGGGATGAGTGTATGATAACCTCCCAATGGTCTAAATAATTACCACATGTGACCACCAATTGATCAAAATATGGAGTCTACCATTCAATCATACCTTGTCACATACAGATACGTTTACTGGGTGGATTAAAATCTATAGATATAATCTTTTGTTCATATCTAATGTAACACTAACAATAAATCTAATACTGTTTTTCAGTTATTTTAACCTTTTGCAGCCATCTTGGATATTTTAAAATACACAAACTAGATCTACAGCCCCTAGGCTTTATCATAGACATATATTGAATGCTGTTTTATTAGATTTGGGGGTATTGGTATTACATAGTATGGTCATTTACAATACAAAAAAATGTTTTTGGTCATTTAACATCAACTTAACCACTCTGGAAGCCATTTTGGAAAGTGATACAGAGTCAAAATTGTCACAGAGGGGGACTTATATCTAAAAGCAATAGCTTAGCAGTTTCAAACATACTACTATTTGGTGAATGTGATGTAATATACACTCTTACAATATCTATTGTGGATTATCATACACTCATGTAGACTATTTGTATATTTACAGCGGCCATTTTGGTGGCCATCTTGGTTTTAAAGTATGTTATTACAATGCAAATATACTGGATATAAGTTTCTAGTGGTCTAATACATACATCCTAATGTTAAAACTATACTTTCATCGTACATTTTGGTTGATATTATACCATTTTATGGAATTTCGACAATTTGTTTAGTCATTTTGGGACCCATTTTGGGGGCCATTTTGGATTTCTAAGTATGTTAACAAAGCAAAAATACTAGATATGAGCTACTAGTGGTCTAATACATACATCCCATCATTAAAACTATATTTTCATCATACATTTAGGTTGATATTATCGCATTTCATGGAATTTGACAATTTTGCACCCACTTTAGGAACCATTTTGGAGGCCATTTTGGCAGCCATTTTGGCAGCCATTTTGGATTTTGAACTATGATAACAGAGCACAGATACTGGATATGAGTTACTTGTGGTCTAACACATACATCCCATCATTAAAATTATATTTGTATCATACATTTCGGTTGATATTATGCTAGTTATGGAATTTTGACCACTTTTGACCATTAATTTGGCGGCCATTTTGGTTTTAAGGTATGTTTACAAAGCAAAAATACTAGATTTGGGTTTATATAGTGGTCTAACACATACATCCCATTGTTAAAACTATACTCTGTTCATACATGTTGGTTTATATATGCCAATATATGGAATTTCAATACCAATTTTGGCGGCCATTTTGGCGGCCATCTTGGATTTAGGTGTGTTAACAGAGCAAAAGTTCTGGATATGAGTGTCTAGTGGTCTAATACATACATCCCACTATTAAAACTATACTTTCACTATACAATTTGATTGCTATATGTCATTTTATGAGATTTGACCAGTTATGGCGGCCATTTTGGACGCCATCTTGCATAACCCCTTAGCATTATGAATTTTTTGTTGTTAACATCCTGATTATGTCTTAGGATCATAATAGGAAGTAAAAAAAGTTGGTTTGGGGGAGTCCTGGGGGGGATGCACACTAACCCTCTGTAGATACCCGACTATATCGGATGGGTCCCAAATCGAAATACACGATTAAATTCCCCCACGTGTGCCCTATATTGTACACATTTTTAATGTTCCTACCTCTCAGCAAAATGATTCAACTTTAGAACCTTTTGGTCCTCTATATGGAAACCTCAAGAAAATATATATCCTTTTAAAAATTGACGAACACCATATTTATTGTTCTTATAACCTTTTTAGAACTTAACTATTTGGTACCATCGCATTACAGTTCCGTCAAAACCTTGTATTTTTTTTTGGACTTTCAACATGTTTAATAAAACTGCCCGGGGGCTACTTAGTGGGTATGAGGTTACGGGGATGTGCTGCCAAATAGGGTCCCATTTGTCACCCTATGATAACTGAATGACCTCTTTTCAAAGCCATTTTTTGTAAATGTACGGGCCTAAATTCCCATATTTTGCTGTTTTTATACAGAAATCTTAGCAAAATCTGTCAAATGTATAGGATAATTATGGATCTCCGGTATATAAACGTATGGGTACATTTTCCCAAAAAAGTTGGTAAACATATGGGTAAGTTTTCATTTTGCTGGCGGCACATCCTTACTAAAAAAATTCTTCTGAGTCCTCCACCCGGAAAACTGCCTTACGATTATGCATTATTATGTGATGCTTTTAATACATGTTCAGTGGAAAGAGCACTACAAGGCTTCGATTGATGTGTTTTGGCCTTTGAACGTGTTTAGAGCAGCAGCTAGCAGACCAAAGGTTATACATACGAAGTACTATGACTTTACACATTTTAAAGGGCCAGATGGAGATAGATACAACGTTTTGACGGAACAGCGAAACATCACTAATACCTATTCCAACCTACTTCAGTATGAGAAGATATCCGTCCGAAGTGTTCTACCAAGAACTTCAGAGTCTGGTAATGTCTTTCATCAAGACCTTCAAGAATGACACGAAGAGCTTCCAATTTCTCCTTATGGTCCTCTATATATCTTCATTGCTGTCACAATATCTGAGTAAGAACTCTGAGGAATCAGGGACGTGTCCGGCAGATTTCTCAGTATGTCCTTCAAGACACCTGTTCTGGATGTCATTTGCTGCCATCTCTGGTGAACACAAACAAATAACAAAGATATTGGATCAAGACTATTCTTTTCTCATGTCCAAGGCTGACAGCAAAATTGTTATCTTTATTTGTTGGAAGTGGCTCTTTTTACTTCATTCTTTTCTTCCATCTTTTCTAACTTTCATTTCATTCAGCCAGCATGCTTACCGGGTGTCCCTAAAAAAGGGTGCACGTGTTTACCCAACTTGTTGACCATGAAGTTCTAACATTTGGTGTAAGATGTTAACATATATTGAAAGACCAAATACCTGGCTTTTAGATGCTGCTTATTTCATCTGATTCGGATTTGTCAATCCGGAGATATGGACAAATAACTAGAGCTACCCAGAATCGATGTTGTGCCACTTTACAGTTTAAAAGGGTTACTCCTAAGATACAACTTCCACTTGTACGATTGCCCTTCACCAGTGTTATGCAAAATAACATTTTTGTATTGAGATTAAATAGGTTTAAATAATAAAATGAGTGCCTGTGTATCCAAGCAGCAGAACTGAATAATAAACATGTTAGTTACATGATTCGAACCAGTCCTTTTGACGAGGTTTCACAAAATGTTTATTGGGCCTACATTTTCAAAACAAAACAAGACAGAAGTCTATATGGATGGGTGCGGCCTCAATTCATTAGAAGAGGGTGTTCATGGTCTTAAAATATCATGAAACGAGAAGTCCAGCAGAAGTCACTAGAGAGTTAGCCATTCATTTCCCAAACACTCACGTACCATCTAGGAATACACATACAAAGGAGTATTGGAAATACTTGGTAGATGGTACAAGCACTAATATGAATATAGAACATTCTGGAAGACTAAGAGTACGGTATTAAAAGTGGCAGGACACCACATTGAAAACGTGCGGCGTGCCCTTCAGAAGGAACCCAGAATATCTGCTCGTAGAAATCCCTTACCCACATATGCCAAGGACATCATTTTTGTTCCTCAGCCTCTTTTAAACAATTCTTGTCAAATGCACAACCCAATGTTTCAAGACGATTGATGCCCATGGATAGACCAATGTTATATCGTTTTGACGCTCATAATTATTCTTTTGATAAAAGTGGCACAACGTCGATTTTGGGTGCTTGATAAACTGGGTATATCTCAGGATTGACAAATCCAAATCAGATCAAATAAACGGCATCTGAAAGCTGAGTGTTTTCCCTTTCCGTGTGTATTACTATGTTTCATCAAACATTAGGACTTCATGGTCAACAAGTTGCTGAAACATGTGCACCCTTTTTTTAGGGATACCCTGTATATAGGCTTTTTAAACATGGCCCGAGCAATTTGCTTGAACATGGTACCTTCAGGACCCAAGCGTGTGTCCGTATGGACCGACCGTGTAAACAAACAAACAAACAAACAAACAAACAAATAAACAAACAAACAAACAAAGATGATCTGCCACGGATAATTCTCGAATTATTGTGTTGTATCGACAGAACGTAACTGTAAAATTATCTTCCTAATTGATCCTGAAGACTTCATTTAGATTAAGTTACTCAAATAGTGTAGGCTGTTATGTAGGATTTCAAACTAGTGCATTTTTTTTTGCTAAGGATGCATTTTTTGGTGTCATTGGATAGAGTATACCCTCAGCTATCAGAAATCCATTGGTAGCATTTTTTTCCATTCACAGAATGGCCGCCATCTTGGATTTTCAAAATGGCCGCCATTTCCAATGGAATTTGTCATATAACTTTTGTTCTGAGCAACCTATGAAGTCAAAATTGGTGGCAAATCATGTTTTCAATACCTGAGAGTTCAAAAATACTGTATCTATGTTCTGATGTCTTACATACATGCATGGCCGCCATCTTGGGTTTCAAAATGGCCGTCATTTACAAAAAAAAAGATTTTACCCTATAACTTTTGTTCTGAGCAACATATGAAGTTGATTTTTGTGGCAAAGCTCATGTTTTCAAGAGTTATTTACTGACAATTAAGTGTACAGTTCTATCTGTTATCCATTAATTTGACATGAATGGTTGCTATATATAAATTAAGCTGTAAATTCAATACAAATTTCAATTGTTAGCAGTAATATATACTTAGTATTTATTGTCCGGTAGTACCCCACTGGTGATACATTAGGTTGATCACATTGCATTGGACTTATGACAAGAAGACATACCAGGAGCAATCAAATGTATGTTTTTTTATCCACAGCAGCTACCCCCTCTATATTGAAGAGGGGTATTATTGTATTATAATAGGGGGTAATTGCTATTTTGTTCAATTGCATGTATCAAAGGCAAAACCAAACAAACAAAACGAAACAAAAACTAGGAAAGTAAAGAAAAATGGTTAATAATATTAGAGGCCTATTTGGCCTATAAATTAGCCTAATGTGCTTAATTACCTGACTTACTTACTTTGACTTATGGCGGGTGATATTCCCGAACCAAGATGCTCTCCAAATCTTCCTATCCAACATAGCTGTCTTGATTTCTTCTACCTGCAATCCTGTGTCACGCTTTAGTAAGTCAATGTAGGTTAGGGCTGGTCTACCACGCTTTCTAACTCCATGCTTTGGTACCCAATGTATGATTTTGGAGACCAGCTCATTGGACCCTCTGAAGCAATGTCCTGCAAATCTTGATCTACGCTCCCTGATCTTGTCCGAGACTTTGGGCATATCCGCGTACAGGTCCTTATTTGTCACATGCTGTCTCCAGTTGATGTTGAACACAGTTCTAAGCATTCTAGTGTAACATCCGTCCATCTATTTACTAAGCTTTGGGGTGTCTGCCCGGGGTGTCTGTCCATGACTCACATCCATAGAGGAGGACTGATTCTACAGTAGCTATGAACAGTCTTTCTTTGAGCTTTCTGGATAGTGATTTGGCCTTCCATAACTGACTGAGTTTGCAACAAGCTCTCCATGCAGCTGCATTGCGTGTTTTGATGTCCTTTTCAGTATTGTTCATCCAGGCTCCAAGGTACTTGAAGTCCTCCACTTTATCAAGGGACATACCTTCGCTTGTGGTGATTACAGATACTTGCTTCTTGAAGGACATGTACTTTGTCTTTGCAGCGTTCATTTTGAGCCCAACTTTACCCACCGAAGTCTCCACTCTGTTAAGTAGTGATTGCGCTTGAGACACTTCTTCAGACAACAGTGCAATGTCGTCAGCAAAGTCAAGGTCAGTAACTGTGGTTGGTCCTATTCGTCTGCTGCTTCTTTTTGTTAAGCGGAATCCTAGCTCCTCTTCTTTGCCATCTTTGGCCTCTCTTAGGGCGTAGTCGAGAACAATGACAAAGAGATATGGAGCCAAGGTGTCACCTTGTAGTACTCCAGCCAGTATTTCAAATTCCTCAGTTTCCCCATCAGGTGATATAACCTTTGCCTTGGTGTCCTTGTATATTTCTGCAATCGCATTTGTAAGCAGCCCAGGTATACCATAAGCCTTCAGAATTTGCAGCATTCGTCCCCTATGTATTGTGTCAAACGCCTTCTTGAAGTCTATAAAGGTTATGATGGTTGGCAGGTTGTTTGATCTAATTCCCTCAATAATTCTTCGGAGGGCAAGAATGTGGCCAACCGTGGTACGTAAGCAATTAAGGGTCCATATCCAAACTCTCAGTGCTTTTATAGCGTTTTTCTAGCGATTTAAAAGCGCTTTTCCAACGGTATTTTGTTCTATTGTTAAAAGCATCGGGAAAAGATCGGTGATTAACTAGAACCTCTCTACTTATCTGGCGTTAACAATAGAACTATTGTAGTACTCTCGATGACTCAATTAGTGAAGCAGACACATCAAAGCGCGAGGAAGGTTGTGTTATATTCTTTAAGAAATACTATTTATAAGCTTTTTAAATCCGATCATAAAATGTTTACGTTCACCGCCGATCAATGTATCTGGTCGTCTAGAAATATGAATTAAGCTACCGCTCCATCACTCTATTCATCTATTGTTTGGCGCAGTATTGCCAAGATATTGTGAAAGTAGCCCATTTCCCCCTACATTCCATTGAAATCAATGCTGAAAACATTTTGGCGATAGGTCACGTAACATATTTGTACAATGGATGGGTGATGACGGAGGGGGCGTAATATATTGACCATCGTGTTTGGGAGTATTATTAAATATAATACCTATGTATTATACAATATATAATCCAAGTCATTAGTTTAGAGAGGATATTGTTTCCGACTTTTGTCCTTTCGATTTTAGCCTCCGATTTAAGAGATATTTGTATTTTGAACCCTATGTAATGTTTTTCTTCAAAACGTTTATGTATAGCCTTCATTAGCTCAAACGTCAAAGCGCCAGCTTCACAATCATGAGGTCAGTGGTTCGAATCCTGCGGATGGGGATGGTTTTCTTTTCTGTTTTGTTATTACACTGTTTGTTTGAATGATACTTTTTTTCTTTTGCAATTTGACTGCGATAAAGAATGTCCTGTAAATATAATTGTGTTTACTACTCCTAGGCTTACATTGAATGGCCCCTAGCTAGTCTATGAACATGTTCTGCAAAGGCCAATTGTTATGTAAATAAGAAGCCAGTCGGCTCATGTCCTTGAATCGATTTTCCTATTTCCTACACCACCGCAACATTATTTCAATAATAATAATACAGGCACATTGATTTGTATTACATAACGGCTGGCATTTACTTTACAAGTTTAGCTCAATCGATAATAACACACAACGAGTTTCTATTGTATTGGCCTATTGCATAGGACTAGGACAGTTCGGTGGTATACCGCGGTTCATTCACATTTCATGATGCCATGCACACTAAACAGTCAGTGGAAAATTAAAATGAAATCGTAAATAATTCCACATTCCAAAATAAACTATAATTGAACAATAATGAATAATTATACGAAATGATAAACAATATCGAAAACTAATTTAAAAAAAATGTATATAAACGATTAAAATAAAATTTCAAGACGTGATAGGATTCGAACCCACGACCTCCAGTTTACTAGTCCAATGCTCTACCGCTGAGCCAACTATGCGCTATGTGAACGCAATAACAAACAAAAGTAATATGGTTCAACATACCACTCTTCTCTAAATTAGATGTTTAAAATGCTTTATATTTCTTAATCTTTGTAGTTTTAAGATAGTTTCTCGCTCAAAAGTTGATTATTTACTGTTAAAGAAAGTAATTCTGATTTAAATGTAACGAATAACACTACTTTTTGAAACAATTCTAGATATATTATATTTCGTTTGTACAGCATTTTGTCGATTTATGTGCACACTTTTACGACTTAGTTTTGCATCATGGGCTTTTTGCCGGGCACGCGAGGACTTGGGAGCGAAGCGAGTCATGTGATTTTTGTCCAGGACAAACACTTGAGATGTACACGCCCCTTTAAGAATCGGTTCACAGAGTACGGGATTTGTTATTCGTTAAATCTAATAAATCATAGACTCATTTTATAGACAACAACACCGTGTTGAAAAACCCGTGTGTATTTAGGGAATAGTTGAATGAGAACTATATTTGGGTATAAAGCGCTGAGGATTTCAGGAAAATCGAAATAGCTCAGTTGGTAAAGATTAGGACTCCCAATCAGCAGGCCGTACGTTCGAATCTTTGTGGCGGTTTATATTCCTTGTGCTCTATGCTTAGAGCGGTCGAGTCTGGGTAGTGGTCGGTTAGGGTTTTAAGTATGCCGAAATATAATATTTATTATTGTTCTCTCATTATACGTCCGTTCGGGGTTTTCATTTATATTGACACAATTTTAACGTTATTTATTTATTTTTGTATTTACTTTCTTAATTGTTGATGTTTATTTAATTATTTATCAATCAATTAATTATAAATAGGCCTTAATATACTATTTTATTGATATAATTATTAATCTATATATTATTTATTTACATTAATTACTTAATTTCTTCATATTTATTATTTATTTATTATTTATTAGGTCACGTTCAGAGTGTATGCAACATTCTTAAATAGTCTAAAAACGCAGAAAAATGACACTATTTAGGGGAGTAAGATTCATAATGCTACTTGATTACACACATTATGCCTATACCAGAAAACAATAACACGTTGTATGTTTAATGGCTCCCATATTGTTTAGTATTCAATGATAACATTATCCATGCTTGTACCAGGGAGGTGTCATTGACACCTCCCTGCTTGCTCTAAAATCATCCACGGCTGAACAATAGTCTTTAAAGGCCACTTCAAGGAGGATTACGATAAGCATAGCAATGAATAGGCGGCTACAAACATATCGTTTGAGTCGGGGTTTGAGGAGTGTCGCGATTAGCCTCTATCACCTGCCGTGATAAAACCTGGCACTTGTACCCGGGGGTGGGGGGGGGGGGGGGCACTCAACTTTTTTGGGGGTAGGGGTGTGCCGCCCAGGGTCTCAAAAAGGGGGCTAAAGAACTGAATTGAGTGGATTTTATGACGAAAAATAGGGTCTTAGGAACAGATTTTTTTCCCCCAAAAATAGGTCTTGAGAACTGGCCTATAGTTCAATTTTCGATTTATTTTGGTTTAAGAACGCAAAATTATCGAAAAATTGGGGCTTTGGAACACAAAATTGGTGCTTTGGAACGCAAAATTTCGCGATTTTTGAATTTTCAATGAAAATGGGGTCTTAAGAACTGATGCAGGCTCAAAAGGGGGGGGGGGGGGTCATAAGAACTAGCAGCAGAGGGTGAAAAGGGGGTCTTCAGCGCGGCACCTAACTATACCCTTTTCAAATGTCAGTGCCCCTCCCCCGGGACTTGTACTAGAAACCCGATAGGTGTACAATCTGGCAAATGGGTCGCTCTCTACGTCACAACAGGGGTCGGGTGAACACTGGTCAGCTTAATAACACAATCTTCCTCGCGCTTTCATGTGTCTGCTTCACTAATTGGGCCATCGAGAGTACTACAATAGTTCTATTGTTAACGCCAAATAAGTAGAGAGGTTTCTAGTTAATCACCGATCTTTTTCCGATGCTTTTAACAATAGAACGAAATACCGTTGGAAAAGCGCTTTTAAATCGCTAGAAAAACGCTTTAAAAGCACTGAGAGTTTGGATATGGACCCTAAAGTAAGTACGTAACTCGAAAGCAATTTTGATTAGCTCTCAAGTGGATGTCAAGCTCCGGTCTGATTCTGTTGAGTATCATCTTGTTGTATAGCTTGGCAACAATTGAGCTCAGAGTTATTCCACGGTAGTTGCCTCCCAAACTGAGATCACCTGATTTTGGTATTGGTATTATGTTGAGAATAGACCATTGGTCTGGATTTTTCCCGTTCATCAAGGCATCGTTGCAGAAGTCCAGTATTATATTATCCAAATCACATCTTTTGAGAATTTCAGGTGTGATACCATCTTCCCCACTGCTTTCCCCCTCTATAAGTGCCTTCTTAGCCCTCACATATTCCTCCAAGTCAAAGGGTCCTTCTTTTATGCTTAGATTTGATAGTACTGGGGAAATTTCCTCATCTTCATTACTTACATGTATGTGCGGTGGGCTCCCAAGTAGATTTTTGAAATGAGTATACCAATTATCTAGTCTCTCCTTTTGCGTGGATCCTTTGATTTGTCCTTTTCTTGTAGTCAATCTTCCTGATATTTTGTTGATCAGTTTCCAACTCTTACCATGCTTGCAGTTTATGTGGGCATTTTCTACCTCTCTAAGCTTATTGGTAAGGTCTTCCTCTTTCACATGATCATAAGCCTCCCCTAGGCTCTTCTTAGCCTCCTTATAATTTCTCCAATTTTCCTCGTCATTAGTGTTGCATACGCTTCTTCAATTTGTGATCTCGCCCTTGATACCTGGGCGTCATTTGAGAAGTAGGTTATTTTCTCTTTTTTCCTCACAGGAATCACTTCCTCTGCGGCATCTTGAGTGGCTTTAATGAATCTGGAATATTTCTCAGATGCAGTTTCTACTTCATCCTGGAGGGGTTGAAACCTATTATGCACCTCTATGCTATATTTGGCTTGTAGATCATTATCAGTTGTAAGTAGCTTCCAGTCGTATTGCTTTTTCCGTTTGATGATTTTACTCTTTCTGAGGCTTAATCGGATACGAGCAGAGACGATTCTATGGTCAGATCCCACACTAGCTAAGGTGTTATATGCTTCAGAATTGAGAACACTGTTTTGCCATTTCCGCCTGACAAGGATGTAGTCCAGCTGTAGTTTGTTGCCGCTTGAGCTGACATATGTCCACAACTTGCCTTTTTTCTTGCGGAAGTAAGTATTTGCGATTATAAGATCTTTCTCTTTAGCCAAGTCTGCTAGGTACTCTCCATTTCTATTTGTGTCATCATGGTAAGTGAATTTGGCGTCATCTTTTCCAAGCCTAGCATTGAAGTCGCCAACAACAAGCAAGATGTTGTGTGCTGGAATGGAGTCTATTGCCCCCTTTAGACTGTTGTAATGATCTCCTACGATGTCTTCATCCGCCGCATTTGTAGGGTAGCACCACTACAGTTGTTGCTGGGTTACCATGGAAGTTGACTATGAGTGTACGATCAGAATGTGGCTTGATACTTAGTCTTGCTAATGATCTGAGTGCTCTGTTATTGAGTAGTATCCCGACTCCACCTACATCTGCACGTGCTTTATTTCTTGTTGCTGAGGTAGTGATCAGAGTTCCATCCATAAATGCTCTCATACTTCACTGGGTCATCATGGACAATGCGGTGTTCCTGTATCCCGATCATGTCAATTTTACATTTAATTAGATTGGTTACAAGCTCCTCCCTGCATCGACTCTCTCTGATAGTGCTCACACGCATGGTAGATATAGTAAAATTGGTCTTGCATGTTGCAAGTGGTCTCCTATTGCGCGCTCTGCCGTCAAGCTTACTCCTCCCTTTCGGGTTTGGGGGCATGCCGTCATCAGTTGATTTAGAAAAATCCGAGTTTGCTCCAGAAGACGTTATTTTAGGGACTTTAACCCTAGTGTTGATTTGGTTTGCCATCATGGTTTTTCAATTGCTGTAATCACTGCGGTCGCAACTCCTGCAGCATGATTTGTGATCAAAGTTGTCCTTCTTCTAGAATACTTGCCAGCCAAGGCTAATGAGTATACTCTACCCGGGTCTCAGTGATTTAAAGTGAAACCTAAAAAAGCAATGATCAATAGTCCTCCAGACTACTCCAATAGTCCTAGAACTACCAACCATTGCCCCCCCCCCTCCCCCCCCCCCCCCCCCGAGCTCCGTCAGTTAGCACTAACCACAAGGTTTGGCCATCCAGGTGGCACGCGACTAACATGCACTACATTGCAATGCATCTTAGTCTTCGAGGACGTGGAGATGGGTAACTGCAAGAGAAGCGATTAGGGACAGGAGGGCTGATGGAATTGCCTCCTGTATCTACAACCTATAGTAAAGAAAAGCATGGGAAAAGGTGCATAGGAGAGGCATGCATAGTAAGGAGCAAGATGGGAGATAGAGGAAAGGAAGAATTTGTGGTAGAGCAGAAGGTTGGAGTTGCGCTACTTACAGCCAGTTTTAAACCACCCTAATAATTACCCTAATAATTACTACTATCAGCCAATTAATATATAACAACAGATCAGCTATTATACACCCTCTTGTCTTGTAAACAACTCTTGAAAACATGGATTTTGCCACCAAAATCAACTTTATATGTTGCTTAGAACAAAAGTTATATGGCAAAATATTTTTTTTGGTAAATGGCGGCCATTTTGAATTCCAAGTGGCGGCCAAGCATGTATGTTAGACATAGGAACATAGCTAGAGCACTTGTGAACTCCCTCGTATTAAAAACATGTGGTTTGCCACCAAGTTTGACTTCATATTTTGCTCAGAACAAAAGTTATAGGGTAAATTATATTGGAAATGGCGGCCATTTTGAAATCCAAGATGGCGGCCAATCGGCAGATGGAAAAAAATGCTACCAATGGATTTCTGATACCTGAGGGTCTACTTTAGCCAATAAAACCAAAAAACCCATCCTTAGCAAAAAAAAAAGCAAAATTACATAACATCCTACACTAAAAACGATGTGTCTTAGAGTAATATGTTGAGGGTGATTAGGTGTAGTTTCCCCCATCCTACCATACAATGTCGTCACTTAGAGCTTGGCCAATTAGTCGACAGAGAATTGGTTAAAACGTGTAGCCTCATTAACCGTATTTTTAAGCTCTATTTTGAATTGTTGTATTCTCTTTTATAATTAATGATTCCATAATTTGCGTATTCGAAACTTACAATAGCTCATAATCTTACCCTGGGGCAAGTCAGCATAAGGCAAAAAAAAATGTGTAATGTTGTCCTCCACAACTTTCAGAGAGGAGGGGCGGGCGGGCGGATTTTTTTATTTTTTATTTTAAATTTTAAATTTTCTTTTAGCGGAAGCTCAAAGTTCAGCCAACAAGAAGTTGAAATCACTCTTAAGAGTCGCACATATGTTATAAACACTTAATTTAATATTCAATGCCATTTAATTTAAACTGTTTAAAAAAAAATCTGAACAAAATCTGGGAAAAAACTGGAAAAAGAAGAAAAAAACCTGAAAAAAAAAAAATCTGAGCGGCCCTAAATCTTACGAGCGGGCGGTCGAGGACAACATAACATTTTTTTGGCCTATACTAATGCACATAACCACAGCAGTGGCGTATAAGCTAGGATTTTGTTCAGGGGAGGGGGGCAAGATTTCTGACATTTTCGTAAAAGGTTGCCCAATATTGCAGTCAGTCACATCGTGAATTTCACGTAAGTATGGGGGGGGGGGGGGGGGGGGGGGGGCGGTCAAAAAATCACAGTACAAAAATCACAACAGTCAACAAATATGGCCAATCCTCCGGGTTTTAATCAGTTTTCTCTATAACATTTTCCTTTATTTTATCAAAACCCGGGCGAAAAATGGTATTTTTTAAATGGTTATAACGCATGATTATAAGCTCTACATCCGGAGAGTGGGGCGGGGGCACAAAGGGTGCGGGGCCACACACAATTCTGTCAGGGGGGACTGCCCCCCCCCCCCCCCGAGCTACGCCACTGAACCACCGAGTTTCCAACACCCCATAAACGTGTACGCTCTGAAGTTCACCACTTTCTCCCCAATTTGACCCTAATCAAGCGTTATAATTACGCATAAAATATCGGCAGGTTTAGGAATACTTATTGTTCTTGAAATTTTTAGACCCCTAACTCGTACGCGCGTAACGCACACCATAAAAACCTTATTTCGTGTTTTTGTCACGTGTTTTTTCGCTATGTGTTTGTTTACTTGTTTTTGATTGGGGTGTTTGCTTTGGTGTTGTTTTGGTGTTTGTTGGGGTCTTGTTTGTTTGTTTGATTACACGGTTATGGTAAAAAAAAAAACTCAACCGGGTCTTACCTCATCATTTCTATCGATATCCTTATTTTCCCGGATTTCCTCTATTAATTCGCCAACTATTCTCGTGTTCCCCGGGAGTCGGTAAATTCCCACTGTGTTGATGTCTCTCTCGATCAATTGTACCAGAATATCAACAACGTTGGTACAAACTGTAAATGAATAAGTTAAGTGAATGGTTATATTATGAGTCTCCATCATTTCAATGCAAAATTATGAGCTGCTCTTCTGTAGAGAACCAGACTAGAGACATGGTGGGGCGCCCTCTTGAAACTCAAAGGAAAGATTCAAGATTGATATGGCAGGAATGGAGAGATTCGCTGTTGCGTCGATGTTAGGGAAATCAAGGTTTCATTTAGAGGGACATTCACGTTATGGAACTCACCTTGTTACTCAATGAGGGTGAATAGTCGCTTAGTGATAGGGCGGCACTTGTATCTGTGAAGTAACGAGGATGTAAATTATGATGTGTCAGCTTTTATCATATAGGGCCTATAGGGTGGATCATTCACTGTGCGAATGTTTGAAAAAGGAACTTTTTGATTCAATGACATACAGAACAGGTCAGAACCGGGTAGAATCCTGGGTAATACACATTTCCTAAAGACAAAAAAACCATTTGCAACTTCTGGGGTCACTTGTCAAAGGGGGCAAAGGGTACATTTTCCCGGTGGACTTAACTTTACTAGACTGTCAACTTAATTGCCGCCGCCGAGTCAGCAAGTTGGGCCCTTGACCGCCCGCCCCCACCCACTGTAGGCCTATTTCACCTTTTGGCGCCCGGTTTTTGCACCTTTTCCTAGCTTTTGTTTCACCTTTTGGCTGGACAAAACCGTCACAATCTCCCCATCCGACCCCTACTGAAACTAATGTATAACTATACATTTACATAAAACCTCGGTCTAACCATGCGTCAATTGCACATAAAATGATATAGGTCTCAAAAAGCGGGCCCGATTTCACGGTTTAAATGGTGTGCCTTGTTTTATTGATATGATGCGCTTCATTCCTCCATGTAACCATGGTAACCCATGCATCAAAAACCTTAATAAACAATGTTGGTGTTTCGATTTACCCGGATGTATTTTGGAAGACAAAATGTAGGCCTATATACTGCACGGACTAGTGTCAAAATCGTTCCTTCTCGAGAATCTCATGCAAATATTGGAAATTTGAACGCGGCATTGGATAGCAAATATCTGAATACTAACCTTCTCCCCGTCCAAAGCACGGCTTAAAACAACCAAAGAATTTTCTAAGGCGATTTCCCCTTCCTACGGGAAAAGTGAAAACATTCATTCATTCAATCAATCTTTCATTCTCTCATCTCATTCACCATTTCTTTCATTCACCTTTATTACTCATTCACCCACCTATTCAATCATTCAATCTCACAATCATTCAATAACCAATCATTCAATCATTCAACAATTTATATATTTTCAAGCATCATATGTTGATCAAATTGCGCGGCAGAAAGTTGAATTAAACGCAGATGGCATGCAGGGGTATGCAGGGGCGGGACTGGCACTGTGGCGTTGTGGCGATCGCCACATGGGCCGCTTGGTTTGGACCTCACAGGGCCTGTTACTCAAATTTTGTGGCCGTGTGAAAATTTATGACTGTGCGAAAATTTGTGACCGTGCGAAATTTGTGACCGTGCGAAAATGTGTGACTGTGCGAAATTTGTGACCGTGCGAAATTTTATTGACCCCCCCCCCCCCCCCCCCCCCCCAACTTACGTGAAATTCACGAGGTGACTGACTGGGAAAAAAATTGGGGCAACCTTTTACGAAAATTTACTACCGGGACGACATACTTCTGCCTGACATGGTCAAAAAGGGCCGCTTTAATAATTTTGCCCACGGCCGCTTTCAGGTCCCAGTCCGCCCCTGGGGGTATGCTACCAGCCCCTCGAATTAAGGATTTGAAGGGGCAAGCAACTTTCTTAGGGCACTTTGGTAATAGCTGTGGATTTTTGTTGAAAAGGCAGGCAGCACAGCCATTTGTAATATTTCAAAAGGGCACCACAGCAACTGTTGAAATTGCAAAGGGCACTACAGCAATTCTAAAACGTAAGGAATGACTCGCAAATAATACATGATTGATGATAAGGCCCAACAAAAAGTATTTTTATTTCCGGAAACCCGCCCGTCCCCTAAAAAAAGGGGCCGACAGAAAAAATGTTATGCCGTTTTAGGAAAAATAAAATATTTCATACAGAGCAAAAATTGGTAGATGTGACCGGAAATTACATTAAACATTTTAATTTAAGTGTATCCTTTCGTGTATTTCGTATTAAAATAAACAACATTTTAACAAACAAAGGCAACACTTTTCAAAAATCAACAGATTCCCTCGAAAAAAGTACTCGATGCGATCACTTTTCAATCATGGCCATACGCCGAATGTTAAAACACCAAAGAAGACGATCGACAAGGCTCATTTATATTCGGGAAAACAAGCATTAAATAGCTTATTTTGCTGTTACAATCGACACTTTTCATCTAACATCACGATAAAACTATCAAATAATGCGTGAATGGTGTTTAAAATATCTTGAAAGAACGTATTTCACCTTGAAACTCAAGCATTAGCGCCACTGACAGCTGCGATTTATTTTATTTCCCACGTGGGTCGTAGTTTTATTTTGATTATTTAACGACCGCTTGATGAAAATTTGTACCGAGATTTGAACGCTTCCGTACGACAGTACATGCACAATACATGCTCAAACCGTGCGGTGTTTTATTAACACACAGAGCGCAACCAGGCACATTGCCTCTATCATTTTGATCGCTGATCGGGCGCTGATCACGGTTGTAGACAAGTGGATTTACGTTAAATGATGTTTGTATTAATTGTTCCGCGAGCATTTTAGAGGGATAATTTTCTTGACATGTTGATTATCGGACAATCGGAAATATTTGTTTACCATTTTATTTTCGACATTCATCGCAAAGGGGCACCGACGGCATTTCTTTCAGAGGGCCGGCAAGGGTTGCCGTCGGTGAAGGACATATTTTGAGGGCAGTACGGCAGGCGGGAGGGGCACCGACGGCATGTGCCGTCGGTGCCGTCGGTTAATTCGAGGGCTGTATGCTACACCCCCCAGTCTTCAATATTACCGTACGGCCGCTAAAGCTGTACTAAATGTCGGAGCCTGCAAGATAGCGACGTAAGAGGGCGACTGATGCAGGGGGGGGGGGGGGGGGGGGGGGGGCGTGAGGTTCAAAATACGGGAGGAGCGGTGAGTCGAGTACAGGCGGCAACATATAGGCCTAACTCACACCAGCATCCAGCGTTACGTCGTAAGTATTAAAGGAATGGTCCCGCAAGCACAACATTGAGCATTATTTGTTAGAAACATAATTATCGAGCCGAAGTTACGTAATTATATAGAACAAAACACCGTACTAGTCACAAAAATGAATAAAAACTGCCATCACTCAACATGCACTTTTTAAAATTCGCGGCGATTGAAAGTCCCGGTGTCGATGACGTCATGGGTATCGGTGCTCAAATTTGCGCATGTGTATTGTACAACTATGACATCATCGACACTGGGACTTTTGATCGCCGCGAATTTTAAAAAGGGCATGTTGAGAGATTGCGGTTTTTATTTGTTTTTGTCATAAGTGTGGTGTTTTCTTCTATATCATTACAAAAGTTGGGCTCGATAGTTATATTTCTAACATATAATGCACACTTTTATGCTTGCGGGACATCTCCTTTAATAATTCCGGTTGTTTATAATTGACATGTATCAATCTTTTATAAACACTATTCTACTATATACATATTCGAAAGAATTTATGTTATGTAATTCAATCAATCCAATGCTAAACAGATTTCAAAACTGACGGTCCCACGGTTCAAAATCCAACCCCGGTTTCCTCCACAATTTTCAAAGCCTAAACTTTCTTAATTTAACAAAACGTGACGAATGTATATACTCAAGCCTAGTACGCGATCATTCATTTAAAAACCCCATTAAAAACAGTAAAAACCCACACCTCACAATTTTACAAAGTCCTCCCGTTTTTGCTCTACGCCAATCCAATTGCCATCGCCACTGACACATGCGTAGTCATCAGCAGCTAGCAAAAATAATAACATGTGTATTAAATACGATACATAAATCAAAACAATACATGAATCTAGACCTAAAAACCAGAAGTACATACCTTCTTGGCATATTTTCGTTCGATGAGTCAAATTGAAATAACGAGAAAGCTTGTATAACAATTACAGAAGATTCAGCTAGCTGACAACACTGCCGATAATGTTTGTTTTATTTAAGTGTAGCTTGGTAACATATCCTTACTCGACGCACGACGCAGTGGTCTTGTGACGCTCGCGCTTAACGCGTCGTAACAATATGATATTACGCGTACGCAGCGCAACATTTAAGTTGTACTCGCGCTGAAATTGCGCACATTTTGTTTTGTTATCCATCCGTGATTACATTCTCTTTCTATAAATCTGCTTGATTGGTGTGTAGGGTTTTAGACAAGTTCCACCTCCACATGTAAAAACATGCGAAAACGTGTAAAGAAATTGCCAAGGGGCTCCTTCAACCACCGCAAGGGGCTTGACCCCCGCTTTGGCGTCCCCCTATTGAGAAATTCTGGATCCGCCCCTGGCTGGAAACAGCGAACGGTAACGGAATGTTTCTCGCTTAAGGGCCCGATAATTTTTTTTAATAGGGGAGCACATCAACATGCACAATTAACTTTTACTAAGTCATTCCCCATTGACTTTACACGCTACGTATATTGTGAAATAAAATCGCTCTAAATCCACATTGCTACATGTAGTGATTTGATCATCAAATTTGAATATGTTTTATAGCATATTAAAGGGAAGCGGTCATGGTGAGGATTCTAACGAAAATATAACAGCGCGCGGCGACTATTTGAATCTAAACAAGTTGGACATTGGCGCAGTCTGTAATTGTTCTACGTATGTTTGCATGCAAGCGGGTGCGACTCTACAACAATCTCTTAACCCAATGTGGGTGGCGCGCTCAATCAACCATCCTTCATTTGATTGAACGCATTTTCTATCGTATGATGTAAGTGATGTATTAGTTATGAGCTAAGGTTTAGCTGGTACAAAATCGTCGTCAGCGGTTTCTTTTCCTCACCATGCGCTATTCCCTTTAACATCAGGGGAATATGGGGCAACTGGCCCAAAATGACGGTTTTTGTAATGGTATGGGCATACTACTTTCTTTTGAACAGTACGACTTATGTTGCAACTTGACATATCCTTACCTCGTAATGCCAAAACATTTCAACTTTAGAAGGTATTTTCACATGTGATATTCTCCAGATCTTTGAAGCCACCCTTGAGTGACTGATTGAAAATTCACAGATAGTATCCGGGCCGATTTGTGAAGATGAGTTAAGATTATGTTTAATGTACTTTATATCGGGTAGAAATTCAACAGTAAATATATGCATGCAGTACATTCATTGTTGAATGCTATCTTTAGTAGACAGCATATGGTTCTTATGTAGCCTATACACGATACTATGCTGAGTGCTATCTTCAGTAGATAGCATATCTTACTATAATTCACCGTATGTTGTATGTATGTTTGTATGTTTGTATGTTTGTATGTGTGTATCCATAAAAGGCTCCCTCATTTTACGTCTAAACGCCGTGAACGTTGCACCGATGAAAGATGATTATAATGTGAGTGTTATAAGCTATAAATGGCTGAAAACCGTTAAGAATTGACTGAGATATGAGCAAAATTATGTCCAATTTAGGCCTTTTCAGCCCGGCTTTTGAGACTAATTTCTACGGGCCATGTTTGTTTTTCTCTGCGTACACTGTAACCATGCAGTCGCGCGTTACACATAGCCCGCAGCAGTGCGCCATGCAAAATAAACGCGCACACGCACTACACCCACGCACCCCTACACACGCGGGCGGGTAAATATTGGAGAAATACGCTGCGCCACGGGAGTTGGTTTCGGTTTAGGCCTTGGGTTGCATAAGCCACGGGGCGGGAGCGGGGCGGTTAGGGGTTGTGTGTAATGATCCCTTTAGGGCCTAGGTTATGTTATGGTTATGTAGTTTGGGATGGGGTTAATAAAGAAATGTATTATTAAATTGCGTAACGATGGTGTCAGATGTGGGATTTGATACTGTATGTGACACGCGGGCGGACAAATATTGGAGAAGTACGCCGCGCTACGGGAGATAGTTAAGGTTAGGCCTTGGCGTTGAGATAAATTGCGGGCGGGGAACTTTGGGCTTTGGGCTTGAGGTATGCCACGGGGAGGGGCGGGCGGGGCGGTGACGAATGGGGGTTGTGTGTAATGATGTAATGTGGTTTGGGAGACAGGGGGTTAATGAAAAAATGTGATGCTAAATTGCGTAACGGATATGCCACTGGACGGGGGCGGGCCGGGAGGGGACAGGGAGGTGGAGGGACGGGTGGGGTACGGGAGATGGTTAAGGTTTAGGCCTTGGTGTTGAAATATGCCACGGGGCGTGTGCGGGCGGAGGGTAATTTTCAATTTTTTTTTAAATTGAAATTTAAAAACTTTTGAATTAGGCTACAAAACCTTTTGATTTAAAACAAAAATGTTTTAAATATTGTTCTATTCCTATGTGATTCGTTATAAATTTTCAACACTTTATTTTTGTAGGTGTCTATCTGGTAGGCCCTACTCCCTAGCGGGAGAGCCCGTCCGCAGGACGGGCGTGCCGCTAGTCTTACTATAATTCACCGTATGTTGTATGTATGTTTGTATGTTTGTATGTTTGTATGTGTGTATCCATAAAAGGCTCCCTCATTTTACGTCTAAACGCCGTGAACGTTGCACCGATGAAAGATGATTATAATGTGAGTGTTATAAGCTATAAATGGCTGAAAACCGTTAAGAATTGACTGAGATATGAGCAAAATTATGTCCAATTTAGGCCTTTTCAGCCCGGCTTTTGAGACTAATTTCTACGGGCCATGTTTGTTTTTCTCTGCGTACACTGTAACCATGCAGTCGCGCGTTACACATAGCCCGCAGCAGTGCGCCATGCAAAATAAACGCGCACACGCACTACACCCACGCACCCCTACACACGCGGGCGGGTAAATATTGGAGAAATACGCTGCGCCACGGGAGTTGGTTTCGGTTTAGGCCTTGGGTTGCATAAGCCACGGGGCGGGAGCGGGGCGGTTAGGGGTTGTGTGTAATGATCCCTTTAGGGCCTAGGTTATGTTATGGTTATGTAGTTTGGGATGGGGTTAATAAAGAAATGTATTATTAAATTGCGTAACGATGGTGTCAGATGTGGGATTTGATACTGTATGTGACACGCGGGCGGACAAATATTGGAGAAGTACGCCGCGCTACGGGAGATAGTTAAGGTTAGGCCTTGGCGTTGAGATAAATTGCGGGCGGGGAACTTTGGGCTTTGGGCTTGAGGTATGCCACGGGGAGGGGCGGGCGGGGCGGTGACGAATGGGGGTTGTGTGTAATGATGTAATGTGGTTTGGGAGACAGGGGGTTAATGAAAAAATGTGATGCTAAATTGCGTAACGGATATGCCACTGGACGGGGGCGGGCCGGGAGGGGACAGGGAGGTGGAGGGACGGGTGGGGTACGGGAGATGGTTAAGGTTTAGGCCTTGGTGTTGAAATATGCCACGGGGCGTGTGCGGGCGGAGGGTAATTTTCAATTTTTTTTTAAATTGAAATTTAAAAACTTTTGAATTAGGCTACAAAACCTTTTGATTTAAAACAAAAATGTTTTAAATATTGTTCTATTCCTATGTGATTCGTTATAAATTTTCAACACTTTATTTTTGTAGGTGTCTATCTGGTAGGCCCTACTCCCTAGCGGGAGAGCCCGTCCGCAGGACGGGCGTGCCGCTAGTGGTTCTTAATTAGCCTACATGATACAATGTTGAGTGTTATCTTCAATAGATCGATAGCATGTGGTTCTTATTTAGCCTACATGATACATTGTTGAGTGCTATCTTCAGTAAATAGTATATGGTCCTTGCAGCCTACATGATACCATTGTTGAGTGTTATCTTCAGTAGATAGCATATGGTTCTTATTTAGCCTACATGATACATTATTGAGTGCTATCTTCAGTAGATAGCATATGGTTCTTAATTAGCCTACACGATGCATTGTTGAGTGCTATCTTCAGTAGATAGCATATGGTTCTTATTTAGCCTACATGATACATTGTTGAGTGCTATCTTCAGTAGATAGCATATGTTTCTTATTTAGCCTGCACGATACATTGTTGAGTGTTATCTTCAGTAGATAGCATATGGTTCTTATTTAGCCTACACGATACATCGTTGAGTGTTATCTTCAGTAGATAGCATATGGTTCTTATTTAGCCTACACGATGCATTGTTGAGTGTTATCTTCAGTAGATAACATATGGTTCTTAATTAGCTAGCCTACACGATGCATTGTTGAGTGTTATCTTCAGTAGATAGCATATGGTTCTTATTTAGCCTACACGATACATTGTTGAGTGCTATCTTCAGTAGATAGCATGTTTCTTATTTAGCCTACACGATACATTGTTGAGTGTTATCTTCAGTAGATAGCATATGGTTCTTATTTAGCCTACACGATACATTGTTGAGTGCTATCTTCAGTAGATAGCATGTTTCTTATTTAGCCTACACGATACATTGTTGAGTGTTATCTTCGGTAGATGGCATATGTTTCTTATTTAGCCTACACGATACATTGTTGAGTGCTATCTTCAGTAGATAGCATGTTTCTTAATTAGCCTACACGATGCATTGTTGAGTGCTATCTTCAGTAGATAGCATATGTTTCTTATTTAGCCTACACGATACATTGATGAGTGCTATCTTTAGTAGATAGCATATGGTTATTGTGTAGCCTACTGTTACGATCACATGGACCAAGGCCAAAATCACCTATTCGAGTTCTCTCAATATAAACACGAACTTACACTGTACGTTTAATTTCTCAATAATATAATGTTTTTTATTGATTTTAGATGGATTTGATAATGTTCAGAGTCAATTAACAGAAATCAACAAAGTTATTATAATACATGAATAAATGCAAAATACAACAGATTGTAACCTGTGACCTGGTGTCGCGTCGCGATGGCGCCGAGATTTCACAGTAGTATTAATATCCACTGGCGAGATGTATATAGTCCATCCAGCGAGATAAATATGCCGCGATATTCCACTTGCGAGATTCCTGTTCTTCTTGGCAATATTTCGCGCTGATGATAATATAATCCCAGCGTAATAATCCAGTATTAAATCCAATTCGTTGGTGAAGTGACAAATATAGTCCGCTTTACTGCAACACAGTCAGTCGGCTTTTAAAATCAAACACAATCTGTGTTATCCTATGTCCTTCACTAGAATGGAAAATTCATGTGTAGAATTCAGATTTCTACACACTATGTAAACTGGCGTTAAATCTCTCCATGCACTTAGTATAGAGATACATGTAGTAGAATTACTTCCACAATAGCTGGTTCTTCTCAGAGAGTGTGACACACTCCTTCATTACTTCACAATAGCTGGCATCAGCGTTCTTCTCAGAGAGTTTCAAAAACTCCTTACTTCTCTCATTACCAAGTTTTATTCTCTTCTCAAGGGCTGGTTTTATACGCTACTGGATAACAGTGGTTACTGCAAAAGGATTTTGTCAAATTTTGTTCTTAAAAAATAACTATTACATTTTAATTATTCAAAAACATTATTCAAGATAAATCCTTATGGGAGATGTATCCGGGTCTGAAGTTTTAATAGTTACTTTGCTATGACCGGTGCAACCAAATAACACTACCAGTCTGATACTTTTTCATCAGTCACGTGATGAGAAACACGTGGTGGGCGGACTTGCCCCGAGGGCGGACTAGCCCCGCTCTCCCCTACTATGGAAATACTTGGCCATGATTGTACAGTCCTCGTTTATAGGCTTACTGAGAGGCTCGGGAAATCTCTCCTATAACTTGAAATTCCTAGAACCAAAATGTTCAATGACCAGGCGCGTATGCAGTTTTTCTCAAGGGGGTGTTTAAGTCCCGGGGGGCGGGGGGGGGGGGGGGGGGGGGGGGGGGGGGGGGTCAGTGAACATACCAAGCGGGTACACATGCGCGTCCAAGCATGAAATGGACCCTTAATGGCGTAAACCAGAACACTATTTTGATACCCCTAAATGGCGTAACACATACAAACCCTACCCTAAACGGCGTTACCAACACTCATGCACCCCCCTAAATGGCGTAATAATTAATGCTCAGAATGATCTTAATTCATAATCATGACATTCATACAGATATGCATGTAATATGCATGATGTAGAATGCATGCAACATTTTTCATGATTATTGAAAAGTCACACGTCCATACAGCAATAAGTACCCCTATCGATACATCGATGCTGTTTGTTTGTCTGTTTGTTTGTTTGTTTGTTTGTTTGTTTGTTTGTTGGGGTGTTTGAGTTTACCAGAGGTACATTGTGGGAGTAGATATACGTATGAACAGACACTGTGGTGTTTTTTTACATTGTGGGGGGTACTCTCACAGTGGAGACTTTTCCAGGTGGTTTTAAATGGCCTCTCTCTCAGGAGCGGAGCCAGAGACTGAGTTTAGCGGGGGCTGAGAAAAAAATTCTGTTGGTGGACTATCCAATGCTATCCTAGCTATGCTCGGACGGTTCTCATTTGGTGCGATCTGGTGTGTAATTTTGACCAACATTTTATAGTCGAAAAGCCACCTCTTCATTTCCAATAAATATTTTGTTTTTTATCAATGCACGATAGATGATTAGCATAACTGATATATTCTTGATTTAAGTATAAATGGTTTAAAAGCTCGAACAGGGGGAGTCTGAGGCCCTCAGAAGTAGAAATGCTTTCAATTTTCGAACTCATTTGGTGCGATTTGGTGTATACTTTTGCCACCAAAACTTTATAGTCGAAAAGCCACCTCTTCATTTCCAATAAATATTTTGTTTTTTATCAATGCACGAAAGAAGTTGAGCATAACTGATATATTCTTGATTTAAGTATACATAATAATAAACAACATTTATAAAGCGCAAAATACAAAGGTTTCTAAGCGCTATACAATACAACATGCACAACATATACACTATAAACAACAACCAAATTGACATAAATACAACAATGCAATAACAATTACTTGAACATGAATGTTTTGAGTTTGGATTTAAATTGATTAATTGATTAATTAATACATGGTTTAAAAGTTCGAACATGGGGAGTCTGAGGCCCCCTCAGAATTTGATTTTTTTTTCAATTTTCGAACCTATTTGGTGCCATTTGGTGTATACTTTTGACCAATATTTTATTGAAAAGCAATCCCCACCCCTACCCCCCGTTTCTTCTCTTTTTTCCCTTCTTTTATTTTCTTTCTTACTTTGCAAAATAGTGGGACGGCCATGGTCGCCTCGGTTGCGACGCGCCTGTATAAGCCTACATAAATATATATATCACTACATACACTCAATCAAAGGCTCTTTCTCCCTTTCTCCCCCCCTTCCCCCTTTCCTCTCCCCCTCTCTTTTTCCCTTTTTTGTTGTTGATTTTGTTTACCGGGGGTGGGGGGGGGGGGGGGCGCCCCTCCGCCCCCATGGATCTGCGCCTGGATAACGAATACGTTAACAACTTTGCTAACACCCGCAGTGAAAATCGGCAAACCGACAATGTATTTGGGTATTGTGGTATAATGGAAAACGCTATATAAGAACGGTGTATTATTATTATAAGAAGGCAAATGAAATCACATTGGGAATTGCATTAGCATATAGGTAAATTCACTAACAACCACCACAGAAAAGACCCATTTCACAATTTAGAAGTCCTTCAACAGGGTTCATGAGAACCTTTACACCTACATCTCAAAGCCGTGTTTGTAGGCAAATATATAATTTTTGATACAGCTGGTAGTATGATAGGGACTTTACCATCAAATTGAAAAACCCCCAGTAAACAGGGCAATTGAAACTGATTATACACACTTCTTCCTCAAAGTTGCGTGTTGGGAACAATGCAATGATCAAGTCGTTCACCTTGCACAAGGACACAGAAGTACAAAATGAATAACATGATTTATTAACACTCGTTTAAAAAAGTAAATACCCTGTTTTGCTGTTGAAATAAACTTGGGATAAGATAAGTACCTTAATATGACAGGAGAAAAATCAACTCATACCCAGAGTTGTTTTCATTCTCTAGATTTAACAATGCATATCTTGGAGATCACGTTAATCTTCATCAAACATTTGAACCCTTTCCCAAGGCCACCACAAAAAGCTGCTGGTACAGCGCGCCTGACCGACGATCTATCAAAACGTCTCGAAAAAGAGCTCTCTCGTTAGCGCAATTAGTTAGGCGTCGGACTCCAACGTCGCTGGCGCGGGTGATCCCTGGCCCTGGCGAAGAGTGATCTTTCCTCCCAAATTTCATCCTGATAGCTTAATTGGCAAAAACACGCCAGTGAGTTAGGGAAGACGTCAAAACTCGACCGCCCGTTGACCGCCGGTTACGTTCGGTTCCGCCCGGTTCTTTCAGGTCAAATGTTTTACTGGTATATGAATATTCGCGCATGCAACACTGAACAACCGCCGGTTGACTTAATGTGGTAACCGGACCAATTTACACTATCAATCTGTTACTTTGCGGTCATAATAGCTCTTTCTATAATCGTTCTATAAAAAAAACCCATTCATAGACTTTCGGTATTGATTTTAAAAAGTTAATTGAGCTATAAACAGATTGAAAAAGCCAACCCCAGCGAAAATCAATAGCTGTATTGTACTGGTTGTCAACTGAGACATTACTTCAAGATTTTATTGCTCACCCGTGTGACGAGGCACTATCAACCGGTCGTGTTCACCAGAGTGTAACTATTTGACCTCATTATGTGTGTATATTATAACAGATGACACGTTTGTGAGAACCGGGCGGAACCGGCGGTTGCCTGGCGGTCGAGTTTTGACGTGATCCCTTAGGGTTAATGCTTTCTTAGGTCATTATCAATACGCCTATGGGTGATATTTCTTACACATTGTATGGTGGTAATGGTAGAAATATATGATTCTTGTCGCTTTGAAACACTGCCAAATTGCTTGATACCATAATCAGTCTGGAGATCTTCAAATGGCAATTTAATGCCCGGAATGATGATCGCTATCACACACATGACCCACATATATAGTCTTTATATCTTCTTCTCTCAACTCTGGCCTATAATTCTTTTTTAAATTCAAACCCCTCATAATAGCTTAACATTTTCCATGCGGCAGTCGTCTGCAGACAAAGTTTCCAAAATTGCACAAAATATTTCAAAAAGTGTTAAATTTGGCCTGGCTAAGTGATTTAGCAGGAGTACTCAGGACTGCATCTGCATCCATCGCTGGATGCTGGATTTGGTAGTCAGAAGATATATTATTAGATCTAGCCTGGAGTATAAATTAGTGCAACTATGAACAAAATATGTGAAATGTTGTATAAATTAAATCGGATTCAGATCATATTGTGTGTTGAATAACGAAGGCGAGGCCGGACCGCGAGGCCCTATATATATACAATGGCTGTAATGTATAAGGTTACATTTTCACAAAAAACACCATATAGAACCGAAAGTACACAACATACGGCAGATATCACAGATAGTGACTTTTCACATCACTAAAAAATACCATATCTGCAAAAAGCTGCTCCGAATTACATTTAGTTTATACCAATTGCGCAGCATATAAAAAAGATATCTGCAAATAGCTGCTCCAAATTACATTTAGTTTATACCAATCGCTCAGCATATGAAAACCAAACCCATATATGCATGATTTGAAAACTGGCAGCTATAACAGATATAGTGACTTTTCACATCACTAGGTATCTCAACAAAATAACCATATCTGCAAATAGCTGCTCCAAACCAAATTACATAAAGTTTATACCAATTGCACAGCATATAAAAAAACATATGACAACTGGCAGCTTTTTTGGGTTTTCAAAAAAAAAATCCAGGTACTAATCAGTTGCCGACACAACGGGCGACACAACAGCTCAATGAAATCATAAATCCTGGTAGTCTAGAGTCGACGTCATAATGCTTTGGACAAAATTCCGAACGGGCAATATAATGCTGCCTGAATCTATATGAAGTAGAATTTTTTTTTCAATTTTCGAACTCATTTGGTGCGATCTGGTGTATACTTTTGACCAAAATTTGATCAAAAAAGGCCACCTTTTATAGAAAATATGGTGGGGATAAGACGCAACCTGAAATCTAAAACCAGGAATGTACAACAATAAGTTGTACAGAGGAATGGGAGGACATGGATCATCAACAAACATACGTTGTTAAAGGTATGGGATGTTATCCCGGGGGAGTGATAGTCATGCAGAAAAGTAGAGGTTTATTCCGTAAAATGCATGTATTGCGCGTGCCGATATGAGTAGGCCTATGTGGTACTCGTAACATTTTTATGGGAGGATAAAATCAACCAGATAATATATAGGGGATAAACAGCAAAGTTATAGAAAATATGGTGGGGATAAGACGCAACCTGAAATCTAAAACCAGGAATGTACAACAATAAGTTGTACAGAGGAATGGGCATATACTTTACCGACTTTACTCTACACTTATAGACCTACATCCCAAATGTATCCGTGGAAAGGCTCGCTTCGGCAACTGATTACAGGTTACATCTCAAAATGTTTCCCGTGGAAAGGTCTGTTTCGGCAACCGAATACTGGTAATACATGATAGATCTATAATTAGTGTAACTATAAAATGTTACAACTAGCTAAATGATAGTTTAACAGTGATATACTATGTCCGGGTTAACAAGCCGAACTATAACAAGTTATACGGTAACCCAGCCTGAGATTCAATGTTCCTTTTTTATTGAATCGCTGAAGGCATGTCCTCTAAGGCAGCTGATGAAGGGGGTTTGGCAGCCCCCGAAATGTGCATACTGCTAGCCACTTAGTCAAAAGATTTTATCTTTACAGACAGTCCTATACGGTGAATTTGATCTTCTACCAGCTGTACCAATTCTAGTATAGTTGCTGTTTATCCCCTATATATTATCTGGTTGATTTTATCCTCCCATAAAAATGTTAATACGAGTACCACATAGGCCTACGCATATCGGCACGCGCAATACATGCATTTTACGGAATAAACCTCTACTTTTCTGCATGACATCACTCCCCCGGGATAACATCCCATACCTTTAACAACGTATGTTTGTTGATGATCCATGTCCTCCCATTCCTCTGTACAACTTATTGTTGTACATTCCTGGTTTTAGATTTTAGGTTGCGTCTTATCCCCACCATATTTTCTATAACTTATTTTCATTTCCAATAAATATTTTATTTTATCAACGCACGAAAGAAGTTGAGCATAACTGATATATTCTTGATTTGGGTAAAGTCGCCAGTTTTCGGTCTGCGCCTATTTTCGGTCACTTTCGCCCAAATCGTGTAATAAAAATGACCTCTGCTTCCAATGTCTAAACTTCTGCCAAAATAAGATAGTATCTTTATAAAATTTAGGAAAATATTTCGGAAATGAATCTTCTTTCATATTTGTTTGCAATATATGCTGTTTTGGTTATTTTAGCTGAGACCATAATTAAAGCCAAGTTTATCATTATGAAATTATCTCTCTCAATAAAAATATATCATCCACACAGGTTACAACACGTGATACGGAAGTCTATATTGAAAATCTTTATTCATAATTAGCATACATCAAGGGAAAAGTCCTGTAGTAATATAGGTACAATTGATTATAACAATTCTTCCGGTGAATTTTGGTCCGAGCCGAGTTTGTCGTTGTTATATCAAGTGATTCAAACTGAAAATATTTCGTAATACATTATACCCACTCGCCAGATAGTTGGAGATTCAGATCTATCTATATCATGTATTGATCACGTTCATCAAAAGTCAAATTAATTTAATACGTCCTCTTTGTTAAAGGCTGGTCAGGCTGGTTATCTTGTCATCTGTCCATGTATATGGGAAGTGTTGACCTCTACTGATTCAGAAAGCTTTCCACCAACATCCGGGATTCACATTTCGGGAAGTGGTAGCCATTTTGGAGAGCATAAGCCAATCGATGCAGATCGGAACCATTTGGAAGAATGTCTTTTCTAAAATCTGATAGCGGAGACCCCAGAATGATATTGAGATCATGAGCTGATACGAGACAGCTTTGCCATTGAGCATAAGCGTGTGCTACATCTAACAGGAAAGGGATCAATCTGTGCTGTGTTGACGTGTATGATGCAGCATTGCCTGACAAAAGGGACACAATCGTTTCCTTGATGTAATCTGTTGGTTGTTCTTTTCGTAACCAGAAGCGAGTTGCTAACAATGGTAGTTTGAGATCATCATCAAATGTTTCAAGATTGTGTTCAGCTTCCTCTCCTTCCATGGCAACCATCAGGACACGTCGACTCTCTAATTCTGTTAAAGATTCTGGATCGCTGAGACTAACAGTCTGACCGTCTTGGAATGTCACTTCTTGTTTTAGCTTAACCCAACACCTTGAGCTTGGTATGTGTCCATCAGCCTGTGCCGGATTTCGGCCATGCTCCGTGACGATACGGCGATCTCTGTCTCCTGCGCAAATGATGCCATACCAAAAGCTTCGAATACTACGAGATATGTTATTGCTACTCGGTCTTGTAAAATCTTCGACTTGTTTGACCGGTATCAACTCTCGTCTCTCCCATACATCAATAGCACCGTGATACATTCTTCCCGATTCAATCAACATTTTCATCCGATCCGGTATTCTCTTATCTGAAGTGGCTGCTTCTCCTGGGTTAGCTTGATCTTGGTAAGGTAATTTAAACGACCTACGGATATTTTCAATCTTTCGTTTCAACTCTTGTTCCTTCCAACGAGGAATCCTCTGCAGCTGCAAGAATTTATCAATGCAATCTCCATTCTGGATCCGTTTGGCTGTCTCTTCAAATCCGTCCCATTCATCTGTATGAAAATGCATACGAAGAGCTGCAAATGCTGGCAAACTATCAATATCAATTTGAAGCGCTCTCGCCAAATCACGTGCAAACACTTTCTGACATGGCAACTGATTTGCAGCTATTGGTTGGCATTTTAGTGTATCAATGTCCAACGTGTGAAGGGGTAAGAACCCATTTGTCAAGTTGTATATAAGCAAGTCATAGTCACTGCTCAAAGCTAGGCAACCCTTTTCCTCGGCTAGTCTTGCTATCTCTGGATCGGCTTCATACGGCGCTGTATGTATTTCAACTGTATTTTTAAATTTTTGTACAACGCCCATGAAACATACCATCGTAAACACAGTCAATCTAAAGCTTTTTTTCTCGTCACCCCTAGCTATATTTGCTAATACGTTAAGTCTCTTGGCGTGTTTCTGTATAATTATATCGTACTTGATTTCAGCCATTCCCCCATCGAATATGATATGCATTTTAATGCCAGCAGATTTCATATTGCTAAAAAAACACTCGCATTCTCGCGTGAATGTTGTATACTCGCCCCCATAGCGAACAGTGTTGTCTTGATGTAAGTCTCGTATCAAAGCCTCTCCATCTACTACGAGTTCTGAGTCAACTTTTAGTGTAAAAGCTTGGAGGATATTATTTTGTTTGACAAATCTCTGTAATCCAAAGACACCCATTGGAAACAAATTTAACCTTTTAAATTAATTCGTTAAATAATAAACATTCATGTAAAGAATACTTAATAATGATAAAATAATAACAAGGAAATACCCTAATAAAACAATAAATCACTATCAACACGTCTGCTCCACAACAATCATTATCACACACTGCAAACTAGACCTGCGCCAACCACTGCGTATTCCAATTCCGGGACCCAAATCGGTATAGCACCTTTGCGAATAATTTACGTCGATCCCACGCACAAAGCTACTGAAATAGCAACAGAAAATGATCATTTTCAATTATATCTTCAAATAAAATCAAAATAATTAGTCCAGAGAAAGTTAAAGGCCTAATCAATGAAAGCTTATTGGATGATTTCAAAAGAATGATAAACAATCTTCAGTCTTTAAAAAGGACCCTTCAGGATTAATTGGTCATTTCGACGGATGTAGATCACATCGAAATTATCAGTATCACTCACCACATAAATTGCTTCAGCCAAATGTCTATCTAGCGCCATCATTCAACCCTTTTCCCATAAATTATTACAATTCAGGGTTCCTACATACCTACAAAAAAACCAAAAAAAATCATTTTTCTCTGCAATTTCTCAGTGCCCCTTTAATATATAGACTCGGACAAACTGGCGTGGACTTCTATTTGACAACTTCTATAACTATTAAAACTACTTGTATAAGGTATAATACAGAGGATGCATTCTAAGATCGTCATTTCGTGAAGCGTTTTTATCCTAGGAACTTCCACTTACCGTTTTTAGGAACTTCCACTTACTGTTTTTATTACTATTGTATATTTGTAGAGGAGAAAGTAATGCAGATAAAGGCTGTTTCTGAAGCTGAATATCTGACTGCCAACTGGTCTCAAAGTCCTTGGTCCAAAATAAGCTCACAGTATATCTGTAATTAATGCACATTGAATAATGATTACCCAGCTTTCGTACATTTGATAGTGTTTTTTTTAAAAAGAATTTTAAACATCGGTTTTTTTCATTAGTATCAAGCATTATTGAGTAAAATATTCAATATTGTGTTCGGTTTGAAAATGCAATAACTTTACCAAAATAGTAATATCTGGTAAACGGTACGATGAAATGTCATGATTCTTTTCGCTGATGATAGAGAATATATGCATCTATTGGCGCACAAATTGGTTGCCTTTATATTTTGATTACAAATATTTGTAATAATTATTCTATTTTGAGTACACATTTTTTTAACTCAACCTGTATGGGCGAAATCGAACGGTTGGTCCAATACAACCCTTTTTATGACAAGAACTGAGAATTTGGTTTAAATTGACAAGTTAAAGAATATCCCTAAAATATACCATTGTCTGTGGCAAACGTAAGACCTATATTTCATTAAGGTTGTTCCTATGGCTAATTTTTTATTTGATATTTTAATAGAGCTTGCTGAGCTCCACAATAATCTGAAATTTGAGATTGATCGGAGGTACGGTTTTCTAGATATGATAATGTTATGGTCAAAAATCCATTTTAAGTAATTTTGAATTATTTTGTTTTGTATTGTTTTTCGGCCAACAGAGGGCAGTCTATCTTCTTTTGTTTTATATTGTTGTTTGACTCCAAGGTAAAATTTCTATAAAAAGTTAGTTTTTTTTGTTTTTGCTCTAATTTTTTATTGAAAACTCCATTAGATTCCCGCAGCACAGGAATTAAGGAGAGTTGTATAGCCAACATGTACACCAAGTGGTATTACATTTAGTAAAGTGCATGAACTTGAAAAGAATAATAATTAAGTGAATGAATTAGCTTATTTTTTGTTGATAATTAAGTATAAATTAATTATGCAGATGTCTTACAGCCTCCCGCAGCACAGGAAACTTTCTAAAAACTATAATTAACAAGCTCCCAAAATTTCAGCTTTGTAGCATTTATACTTTTCTTTGAAAAATTAATTAAACATTTTTGCATAGATTAATTATTTTGCTAGGCTAACAATTAGAAACAAAAGAAATGAACGCTTCAATGTTGCTTCATTTTTGACAATAAAATTGTCATATCTAAAAAACAGAACATCCGATCAATCTCAAATATCAGATTATTGTGGAGTCAGCAAGCTTTATTAAAATATCAAATAAAAAAAAAGCCATACAGTGCAACAGAGCATAAATTTCCAAATATTGAATTATAAATATAGTACCTCCTGATTGTTGAACACCAATGAACATTTCAATCCTAAGTATGTGTATCATATATAATTAAATCAGCTTTGTTTTAAAAGTACTATTTCGTGTCCTTGTATGATTATCAGCATTGTTACATTTCTTATTAAACCTGATTTCGGATTGGCCAATACTTGATTATCCATGCACGCTAATCCAACCAGCTAAACATTTCTTTTTTTATTTAGACTTAGTGCAGGCCTTTAACACGATACCTGTTTGTACACCCATGCAAGTCAGCACACGGTCACCTAAAGTAACATACACCATTATGACTGCACACTGGCGAATTGCATTTCAAATTTCCTGTAGCGCGAATTTCAAACCACTGGTCCCTTAGCATGAGCAGGTTCTTGAATATTCCTTCCATTGTTTGCGTGCATGGCTGCACAAGTATTAATAAACTTTTGCCAAGTCTGTGTACAGTTGTATGAAATAGTGGTTACATGTGGTTTTTCTCTTTTTAAATATACTAAATGTTTGGAGGACGATATCTTAAATACTAAAGGGATATTGAATTATCTGCTCAGACCATTCTTCTAAGCACATCTTTACCTTTAATTTGATACCATGCAAATCTGGTTTGAATACACAATATTACTTAATAATTGCAACGAGTTTGGTCATTAATTAAGCTTAATTAAGACAGATTTTGGGTTTTTGTTAAAGGTGAAGATAAATGTGAACTTTTTCTCAGACAGTATAGTTGGCAATGATGGGAACTTCATTTCCTGTAACTTTGGTGTTAATAGCATTCATAGTTTTTGATGGAAATTCCAAAAAGCAAAATGTAAATGTATTTCTTTATAATATGTTAATGTTAATCATATGCAAATATGGTCAAACCATTTTTTTTCTATGACATTAAATCACCAAGCTGTATTCTATAATATGATATTGTCTCCTTGTCTTACATATGTTACTTATTGAATTAGAGCGTAATTACAATAACATGCTTTGTTGCACTGTAGGAACAACCTTAAAATACAGACCGCACAAATTACAGGAAGCAATTATAATGGATACCGTAAATATTTTATATGATTGATATTGGGTCTTCTGGTAGCCAGGGAAACAAACTACCAATCAATTTTTGTTAAAGGGACACAATGTCATGTTGATTTTTTTTAAATTTTAATTAATTTACTTCAGAATTCAAGATGAACATTAAAAATTGCCACTATTGTTGTTTCTACTACAAAAAAACCCAGCAAAACCCAGCAAAACTTGATTAAAACAATGTTTTAAATATGTTGGAATACCACCCTTAACCATGTAAAATCTACCAGCATTTTTGAATCAACGTTTTGTTGTACAAAGAGGTCTGCTTTTTCTTAATCCCAGTTTTTATCATATATTTTTGTAATTGAGGGTGCTGCCTCCACCACATCTCTTAATGCCCCTTTAATAAGTGTATTGTTAATGATCTTGTTCTATATGTCTATACCAATAGCTACTTTTGTGCGATATCAAGCTAGTAACCAGTAAAACTGGGTCTGTTTGTAATTGAATCCCACCGGTATATTTTGCAACAGGTATAATTGGAATAAAATGGTAAGTGAAACTATCTATAATTAATATGAAATATTTGATTTGTCTATACTGGTTGGTACGTTTTTCTGTCATGACTGACAGCTCATGACTTTGGTAATGACACGCCACTTCCGTTGGTCAGCAGCCAATCGATAAATGACTGAAGTAGGATGCCCTACCAGAATTTTTTTATTTATTTTTATTCTGTCAAACCATCTTGACCTTGGCCTCGTCCGCGTGCACCCTCAATCTTGCCCTGCATGATCACCTTCTCTAGACAGTTTCCGAAATAAGAGAGAGTTTGGGAATTGATCAGCCCATGTAGCCTTGTCTTCACACCAATCTCCTGAAGCACACTTGCGTTGGTTCTCTTCATGACCCAGGGGATCCTTAGCATCCTGCGCCAACACCACATTTCAAATGCATTGATTTTGTTGCAGCTTGCAGTTGTCAGCGTCCAGGATTCACAGCCGTAGGATGAAATAGGGAAAACGAATGCTTTGACCAGACGTACCTTGGTCGATAATATAGTGATGCCTCTGTCAGCCCATATTTTTGAGAGCTGTGTCATTGCAGAAATAAGAGAGAGTTTGGGAATTGATCAGCCCATGTAGCCTTGTCTTCACACCAATCTCCTGAAGCGCACTTGCATTGGTTCTCTTCATGACCCAGGTGATCCTTAGCATCCTGCGCCAACACCACATTTCAAATGCATTGATTGTGTTGCAGCTTGCAGTTGATAATATAGTGATGCCTCTGTCAGCCCATATTTTTTGAGAGCTGTGTCATTGCAGATCTAGCCCTAGCAAAACGGCGCCTGATTTATGTATGACATCCTCCTTCTTGAGTGATGAGAGATCAGAGGAAATAGAACTGTTGGATCTGATCCATATTTTGACCGTCAACTAGAAGAGGGGTAATGTTTCCATCATCACCGATGACCATGAACTTTATTTTGGCAACATTGAGACGTAGGCCTAATCTCTCACTTTCATTTTGACCATCTTCAGTAATATTCCATATGACATTACAAACATATTTTGGGCGAGTGTTACATGCAAAAGTTGCACTAAGAGGTGCAATTTTCATGATAAAAATCTGTTTTGTGTAATTGAATAGTTCAATGGTTTATGAATAACATGATGCCACTTCTATCGTCCAATCTCTGTGGCGTGCGACTGAGATCCTGTCTTTTATAAACGGAAAACACGGGTTCCATTCCCAAAATTCCCTTATGTGTTATGATGGTGACATAACCCTAACCCTACCATATACCCCAAAATACCGCGACTGGGCACGTTGGTACCACCCGGCGAGGAAGTTTTTTCATGAAAAAATGGACCCAGCCCATATAGTTTGGGCAATATGCTGCGCCAACTAGCCTTGACACCCGTGGTGTAGTGGGGAATTGTTCGCCTCTGGTGCTAGAGGTCCCTGGATCAAATCCCGGGGGATATATTTTGGTCGATTTTCCACGTTGAAGACAAAATTCTGAAAAAAAGTGTGGGGGGGGGGGGGGGGTGGGGTGTAGAGTTTGGCTTAATGAAATAATTCAATATAATGGCCCAGGTATTGACATACTTTTAGTATTATTTATTATTAATCAATTGATTTATTAAATGTGTATGTATTATTTTTTTTATTCATATTTTTTTTCTTCCTTTTAATGTACTTTAATGATTCATTCTTTCATTCATATGTGTTTATTCATTTATTTATTTATCCATTCGTTTATTTCAATAGTATTTGATTTAATGTTAATTAAATAAATAATTAATTAATTAATTAATTTGATTGATTGGTTGGTTGACTGATTATTTGTACAATTTGTATGCATCATTCTGGATAGATTTAAAATATGTTATAATAAACTGGTCATAAATGTATCATTGAGTAAATAATGCATAAATTGATAATGAAATGTATGATAGAAATCTCCCATTTATCATCATATCTATGTAATCGTCCATCGGGGAAATCAGAAATTATCATTTAGTTACAGCATAAACTGTTATGCTTCAACTTACTCTTGGGTCCCGTCAGGTATAAGATTTAGCGTAAATTACTCGCAAGTTACTAGCCTAGTAGCTTACCCGGTTTGGTGCTCTCAAAATGTTGGGTTACGCCTCAGTTACTAGCGAGGTAGCGCTATTCTTTAGCTACCCGTCATTGGTGCACTCGGCCGATGTTTTTATGGAAGACAAAATGCCTAATGTTTGAGCAAAGGCTGGAAATATACAGTATATAAAACCGCGTGGTCTTTTGTTTTCAAAAGTTCTGGCGTATCATGTATTGGAAATTTATGAAATCTACGAAATTACATATCGTGTGATGTTGAGTTACTCATTTTGATTATTCGATTAGTTGATATTTTTAAGTTGGAACTATGTTTTTAGTTTTAGTTTTATAGTCATACTGTATCTGAATTTAGATAACGCAATAACAGTATATTAATCAAGAAGAACAACGGTAAGTTAAGTAAACATATTGGTCATGTACCTACAGGACATCGGACCCCGATAATGTTTCTCAATTATTTAATTTATTTGTTCACTATGCAAATGAGGTGCGGGGCTTAATTTCTTCTTCACAAAAACAATAACGAAACAACACACAGATCATGGTTTATGCGGTACTTGCATGCATGATATTTGTTAATGTTTGTTTGTTTGTTTGTTTGTTTGTTTGTTGGGGTGTTTGAGTTTACTAGAGATACATTGTGGGAGTAGATATACGTATGAACAGACACTGTGGTTTTTTTTACATTGTGGGGGGTACTCCCACAGTGGAGACTTTTCCAGGTGGTTTTAAATGGCCTCTCTCTCAGGGGCGGAGCCAGAGACTGAGTTTAGCGGGGGCTGAGAAAAAAATTCTGTTGGTGGACTATCCAATGGGGTGTGCAGCACCGCCCTCATTTGGTGCGATCTGGTGTATAATTTTGACCAACATTTTATAGTCGAAAAGCCACCTCTTCATTTCCAATAAATATTTTGTTTTTTATCAATGCACGATGGATGTTGAGCATAACTGATATATTCTTGATTTAAGTATAAATGGTTTAAAAGCTCGAACAGGGGGAGTCTGAGGCCCTCAGAAGTAAAAATGTTTTCAATTTTCGAACTCATTTGGTCCGATTTGGTGTATACTTTTGCCACCCAAAATGTTATAGTCGAAAAGCCACCTCTTCATTTCCAATAAATATTTTGTTTTTTATCAATGCACGAAAGAAGCTGAGCATAACTGATATATTCTTGATTTAAGTATACATGGTTTAAAAGCTCGAACATGGGGAGTCTGAGGCCCCCATCAGAATTTGATTTTTTTTTCAATTTTCGAACCTATTTAGTGCCATTTGGTGTATACTTTTGACCAATATTTTATTGAAAAGCAATCCCTACCCCCGTTTCTTCTCTTTTTCCCCTTCTTTTATTTTCTTTCTTTCTTTGCAAAATAGTGGGGCGGCCATGGTCGCCTCGGTTGCGACGCGCCAGTGTATAAGCCTACATATATATATCACGACATACACTCAATTAAAGGCTCTTTCTCCCTTTCTCCCCCTTCCCCCTTTCCTCTCCCCCTCTCTTTTTCCCTTTGTTGTTGTTGATTTTGTTTCCCCGGGGTGGGGGGGGGGGGGGGGGGGGGGAGCGCCCCTCCGCCCCCATGGATCCGCGCCTGGATAACGAATACGTTAACAACTTTGCTAGCACCCGCAGTGAAAATCGGCAAACCCACGATGCCAAGCGATATTTGGTGAGCTGTTAGAATCACAATCCAAGTAGTGCTGATAGGCTGTGCACTGTTGGCCGGTAGCCGCCTATAAGTGTAGAGACAAAATGGTTCTGGTTCAAAACGGCAACGATAATAATTGGCCAAAAGTGCTTTGGGACTGACTTTGCGGGTATTGTGGATCCGCGCCTGGATAACGAATACGTTAACAAATTTGCTAACACCCGCAGTGAAAATCGGCAAACCCACGATGCCAAGCGATATTTGGGGAGCTGTTAGAATCACAATCCAAGTAGTGCTGATAGGCTGTGCACTGTTGGCCGGTAGCCGACAAAATGATTCTGGTTCAAAACGGCAACGATAATAATTGGCCAAAAGTGCTTTGGGACTGACTTTGCGGGTATTGTGGATCCGCGCGTGGATAACGAATACGTTAACAACTTTGCTAACACCCGCAGTGAAAATCAGCAAACCCACGATGCTAAGCGATATTTGGGGAGCTGTTAGAATCACAATCCAAGCAGTGCTGATAGGCTGTGCACTGTTGGCCGGTAGCCGCCTAAGTGTAGAGACAACATGGTTCTGGTTCAAAACGGCAACGATAATAATTGGCCAAAAGTGCTTTGGGACTGACTTTGCGGTTATTGTGGAAAACGCTATATAATAACGGTGTATTATTATTATAAGAAGGCAAATGAAATCACACTGGGAATTGCATTAGCATATAGGTAAATTCACTAACAACCACCACAGAAAAGACCCATTTCATAATTTAGAAGTTCTCAACAGGGTTCATGAGAAATTTTACACCTACATCTCAAAGCCGTGTTTTTAGGCAAATATATAATTTTTGATACAGCTGGTAGTATGATAGGGACTTTACTATCAAATTGAAGAAGAAAAAAACCAGTAAACAGGGCAATTGAAACTGATTACACACACTTCTTCCTCAAAGTTGCGTGTTGGGAACAATGCAATGATCAAGTCGTTCACCTTGCACAAGGACACAGAAGTACAAAATGAATAACATGATTTTTTTACACTCGTTAAAAAAGTAAATATTCTGTTTTGTTGTTGAAATAAACTTGGGATAAGATGGTTGTTTGAAGTACCTTTTGACGGTCATAATATGACAGGAGAAAAATCAACTCATACCCAGAGTTGTTCTCATTCTCTAGATTTAACAATGCATATCTCGGAGATCCCGTTCATCTTTATCAAACATTTGAACCCTTTCCCAAGGCCACCACAAAAAGCTGCTGGCACCGCGCGCCTGACCGACGATCTATCAAAACGTCTCGAAAAAGAGCTCTCTCGTTAGCGCAATTAGTTAGGCGTCGGACTCCAACGTCGCTGGCGCGGGTGATCCCTGGCCCTGGCGAAGAGTGATCTTTCCTCCGAAATTTCATCCTGATAGCCTAATTGGCAAAAACACGCCCAGTGAGTTAGGGTTAATGCTTTCTTATACATTATCAATACGCCTATGGGTGATATTTCTTACACATTGTATGGTGGTAATGATAGAATTATATGATTCTTGTCGCTTTGAAACACTGCCAAATTGCTTCCTGATCACAGTGAGCTGACACCACAATCAGTCGGATGAGGTTTGAATAACTTCCCTTTTAGAACACACGATAACAAAAACAATTCCTGTACGTATGAAGTTGATACCATAATCAGTCTGGAGATCTTCAAATGGCAATTTAATGCCCGGAAAGATGATCGCAATCACACACATGACCCACATATATAGTCTTTATATCTTCTTCTCTCAACTCTGGCCTATAATTCTTTTTTGAATTCAAACACCTCATATTAGCTTAACATTTTCCATGCGGCAGTCGTCTGCAGACAAAGTTTCCAAAATTGCACAAAATGTTTCAAAAAGTGTTACATTTGGCCTGGCTAAGTGATTTAGCAGGAGTACTCAGGACTGCATCGCTGGATGCTGGATTTGGTAGTCAGAAGATATATTATTAGATCTAGCCTGGAGTATAAATTAGTGCAACTGAGAACGCTATGACCAAATATGTGAAATGTTGTATAAATTAAATCGGATTCAGATCATATTGTGTGTTGAATAACGAAGGCGAGGCCGGACCGCGTAGCCCTATCTATATACAATGGCCATAATGTATAAGGTTACATTTTCACAAAAAGCACAATATAGAACCGATTACACAACATATGGCAGATATCACAGATAGTGACTTTTCACATCACTTGGTATCTCAAAAAAACACACCCATATCTGCAAATAGCTGCTCCGAATTACATTTAGTTTATACCAATTGCGCAGCATATAAAAAAGATATCTGCAAATAGCTACTCCAAATTACATTTAGTTTATACCAATCGCTCAGCATATAAAAACCCATATATGCATGATTTGAAAACTGGCAGCTATAACAGATAGTGACTTTTCACATCACTAGGTATCTTAACCAAATAACCATATCTGCAAATAGCTGCTCCAAATTACATTAAGTTTATACCAATTGCACAGCATATAAAAAACCATATGACAACTGGCAGCTTTTTTTGGTTTTCAAAAAAAAAAATCCAGGTACTAATCAGTTGCCGACACAACAGCTCAATATCATTGTATTTCATAAACCCTGGTAGTCTAGAGTCGACGTCATAATGAATTGGACAAAATTCCGAACAGGCAATTCAATGCTGCCCGAATCTATATGAAGTATAATTTTTTTTTCAATTTTCGAACTCATTTGATGCGATCTGGTGTATACTTTCGGCCAAAATTGGATCAATATTTTATTTTAAATCAATGCACGAAAGAACTTGAGCATAACTGATATATTATTCTCGATTTGGGTAAAAGTCGCCAGTTTTCGGTCACTTTCGCCCAAATCGTGTAATGAAAATGACCTCGTCGTTGTAAACTGACGGTTAATGAAACGCCGATAAGTTGATGCCCGGTATTGCAATTACACGATTTGGGCGAAATTACCGAAAATAGGCGCTGACCGAAAACTGGCAACTTAACCCTATGGTTTAAAGCTCGAACAGGGTGGAGTCTGAGTGGGGCCCCCCTCAGAATTTGATTTTTTTTCTTCAATTTTCGAACCCATTTCCCCGTTTCTTCTTTTTCCCCCTTCTTCCTTTTTCTTTCTTTGCAAAAAGTGGGCCCCGGCAGCCCCGGTTGCGACGCGCCTGTATAATAGGCCTACATATATACATCATGACATACAACGTTATTCTATTCACCAATCAGTCACTCAATTAAAGGCTCTTTCTCCCTTTCTCTCCACCCTTCCCCCTTTCCTCTCCCCCTCTCTTTTCCCTTTTTTGTATGGTCCTGAAAACGTTCATGAAGCCATCTTGTTCCAAACGAACAAAATGTCTAGTTTTCTAACTATAGTATAATGGTCCCCAAAACGTTCCTGAAATATGTTGTTATAAAGCCAAACATTGAAACGAATTCGAGCGAAGCGTGCAAAAATCGCTATTTTAACACCAATAAGCTCCAGAAAAACGTTCCTGAGCCATCATGTTTAAGCTTGAATAATTAACGCGTACAAACTGTCAGTTTTTTAAACTAAAATGGTCCAGAAAAACGTTCTTTACGCCATGTTTTTATAACTTGAATAATGAAAATTAAAACTAATGGTGGCTGCTGGGGTCCCCTGGTTACGCCACTGGTGGAATGCCGTTGGCGGGGATTCAGAGGGCCGATCTGTTGGGTTTTAACTTCCCTGGGTGACTTGGAACTCTCCTTGCTACAATATTTACATTTTGTTATAAAACACTGACATGGTTCAGAGACGTAGAGATAAAGTGAGATTCACTAATAAAATCTCCCTATCCCTTTCCCTCCCTACCTTCTCCCCTCCCCTCCTCCTCCTCCCCTCCTCCTCTCCTCCCCTCTCCCCTCCTCTTTCCTCTTCTCCTCTCTTTTATTTTATCACCAAGAAGATGTGATAGGCCTATGCTTATTTGGAACAGTTTTAGTACAGTATTCCTTGGGTGCATTTTGGCTTCACTTGAAATAGGTGTTTAGGGGGTGTCTGAACAATCTTATACAGCAATATATTTGATCAACCCCACCAAATGTACGAAAGCTGGGTAATCATTTTTCAATGTGCATTAATTACAGATATACTGTGAGCTTATTTTGGACCAAGGACTTTGAGACCAGTTGTCAGTCAGATATTCAGCTTCAGAAACAGCCTTTATCTGCATTACTTTTCCCTCTACAATTATACAATAGTTGCTATAAAAACGGTAAGTGGAAGTTCCTAGGACAAAAACGCTTCACGAAATGACCATCTTAGAATGCATCCTCTGTATTATACCTTATACAAGTAGTTTTAATTGTTATAGAAGTTGTCAGATAGAAGTCCACGCCAGTTTTTCCGAGTCTATATATTAAAGGGGCACTGAGGAATTGCAGAGAAAAATGATATTTTGAAAAAATGATTTTTTCTTCTTCTATTTTTCCTATGTAGGAATCCTGAATTGTAATCATTTATGGGCAAAGGCTTGAATGATGGCGCTAGATAGACATTTGTCCCGACGCAATTTATGTGGTGAGTGATGCTGATAATTCCGATATGATCTACATCGAAATTACCAGTTAATCCTGAAATTGTACACGATAGACGGCGAATTTTACACAATATATAGACGGCGAATTTTACACGATAGACGGTTTCGGATTGGTAGTAAGTATATGCCTAAGATTACGCAGGGACCAAAAAACTGATTTCCAGGAAAATGGAGGGCGTACTCCATTACTTATCTCTCGGTCAGGGCCCCTTTGAATATAAGTCCAAAATAATCTTCAGTTTTTCGCCTGGCTAAGTTCCTTATCACTGACAAACCTACGCCGACATCATATTATGACGTATAACTTTGAAATCATACCTGCATCATACAAGCTGGTTAACACATCCAATATGATCAGAGGATCGACAGATCTCCGTGCGTATAAACAGTGGTGCATTAAAATCATGGTTATGAATGAATACGTCTCCTTCATGGGTGCACAAACAATACACATGGTTAAAAGGGTACTTTTTAAAGATTGACGATTGATTATCATTCTTTAGAAATCACCCAATAAGCTTTGATTGATTAGGCCTATAACTTTCTCGGGGTTAATTATTTTTATTTTTTATTTGAAGATATAATTGAAAATTATCATTTTCTGTTGCTATTTCAGTAGCTTTGTGCGTGGGATCAACGGAAATTATTCGCAAAGGTGCTATACAGAATTGGATCCCGGATTTGGAATAGGCAGTGGTTGGCCAGGTCTATTTTGCAGTGTATGTTAACGACTGTTGTGGAGCAGACGTGCTGATGTATAGTGATTTCTTGTTTTATTAGTGTATTTCCTTGTTATTATTTTATCATTATTAAGTATTCTTTATTTTAATGATTGTTATTAAACGAACTCATTTAAAAGGTTGAATTTGCTTCCAATGGGAGTCAAGGGATTAAAGAGATTTGTCAAACAAAATAATATACTCCAAGATTTTACCCTAGAAGTTAACTCAGAACTAGTAGTAGATGGACAGGCTTTGATACGAGACTTACATCAAGACAACACTGTTCGCTATGGCGGCGAGTATACAACATTCACGCGAGAATGCGAGTGTTTTTTTAGCAATATGAAATCTGCTGGCATTAAAATGCATATCATATTTGATGGGGGAATGGCTGAAATCAAGTACGATATAATTATACAGAAACACGCCAAGAGACTTAAGGTATTAGCAAATATAGCAAAGGGTAACGAGAAAAAAAGCTTTAGATTGACTGTGTTTACGATGGAATGTTTCATGGATGTTGTACGAAAATTTAAAAATACAGTTGAAATACATACAGCGCCATATGAAGCCGATCCAGAGATAGCAAGACTAGCCGAGGAAAAGGGTTGCCTAGCTTTGAGCAGTGACTATGACTTGCTTATATACAACTTGACAAATGGGTTCTTACCCCTTCACACGTTGGACATTCATACACTAAAATGCCAACCAATAGCTGCAAATCACTTGCCATGTCAGAGAGTGTTTGCACGTGATTTGGCGAGAGCGCTTCAAATTGATATTGATAGTTTGCCAACATTTGCGGCTCTTCGTATGCATTTGTATACAAATACCTACGGATTTGAAGAGACAGCCAAACGGATCCAGAATGGAGATTGCATTGATAAATGCTTGCAGTTGCAGAGGATTCCTCGTTGGAAGGAACAAGAGTTGAAACAAAAGATTGAAGATATCCGTAGGTCGTTTCAATTGCCTTACCAAGATCAAGCTAACCCAGGAGAAGCAGCCACTTCAGATACGAGGATACCGGATCGGATGAAAATGTTGATTGAATCGGGAAGAATGTATCACGGTGCCATTGATGTATGGGAGAGACGAGAGTTTATACCGGTCAAACAAGTCGAAGATTTTACAAGACCGAGCAGCAATTACATATCTCGTAGAATTCGAAGCTTTTGGTATGGCATCATTTGCGCAGGAGACATAAATCGCCCTATCGTTACGGAGCATAGCCGAAAACCAGGAAAACTACAAAGCTCAAGGTATAAAGTTAAGCTAAAACAAGAAGTGACATTCAAAAATGATCAGACGGTTAGTCTTAGCGATCCAGAATCATTGAAAAAGAATCGACTACGTGTCCTGATGGCTGCCCTTGAAGACGAAGAAGCAGAACACGAACTCAAAAAGTTTGCTCTTGATCTCCAACTAATATTGTTAGCAACTCGTTTCTGGTTACGAAAAGTAGGCCTACGACCAGCAGATGACTACATCAAGGATACCATTGTGTCCATTTTGTCAGGCAATGCTGCATCAAACCTGCCAACGCAGCAGGGAGAGATCCCTTTCCTGTTAGATGTAGCCCACGCTTATGCTCAATGGCAAAGTTGTCTCGTATCAGCTCATGATCTTAATCTCATTCTGGGATCACCGCTATCAGATTTTACGAAAGTCATTCTGCCAAATGGCTCTGATCTGCATCGTTTGGCTTATACTCTAAGAAATGGCCAAGCCCCCGACCACCCCTTCCGGAAATGTGATTTGATTGAGAGCTTTCTGTCGCAGCCATTAGATACCAACAATATGTGGACCACAGTATAAATCATTTTGTACACGCTAATGATTGACCAATCAATTTCCAATAAAAAGAACACGCTTCTACTGACTGATTTGTATGAATGTTCATGACCTCAATTGACTCCAACCTTCAATCAATCACTGTGAGCTCGTTAGCTTGTCGATCTTCACCAAAGTCTGTCGAAATTAAGTTTAATATCTCTTCTTATGACATAGGATATAGGTCAAATTTTTCTAGATTCACTCGACTGTAAGCTTAACATTTTAATTTTATTTTAAAAATGTTGAAAAATGAACCATACTCCACACCATGACTGTTAGCATTGATCCACTCAGGCGTCTATTCACTACCTAATAACCATCTTTTGGTCACGGAGGGGATTAAGAGCATGGTTATTGATTTGACTTCACCGCCACTGTGAGGTCAAGATTGATTGACCTTCCGTTCACTGTTTTTAACAGCATGGCCGAAATCCAGCAGAGACAGAGGGACAGGTACAAAGCTCAAGGTGTTGGGTTAAGCTAAAACAAGAAGTGACATTCCAAGATGGTCAGACTGTTAATTTAGTCTCAGCGATCCAGAATCTTTAACCGAATTAGAGAGTCGAAATGTTCTGATGGTTGCTCTGGAAGGAGAAGAAGCACAACACAATCTCGACAGATTCGGTGATGATCTCAATCTGCCATTGTTAGCAACACGCATCTGGTTACGAAAAGCACGACAAGCAGATTACATCAAGGAAACGATTATGCCCCTTTTGTTAGGCAATGCTGCATCATGCATGTCAACACAGCGCAGAGAGAACCCTTTCCTGTTAGATATAGCATACGCTTATGCTCCATGGCAAAACTGTCTCGTATCAGCTCATGATCTTAATCTCATTCTGGGATCACCGCTATCAGATTTTACGAAAGCCATTCTTCCAAATGGCTCTGATCTGCATCGTTTGGCTGATGCTCTTCAAAATGGCTTCCACCTCCCGAAATGTGAATAACAGATGTTTGTGGAGAGCTTTCTGAATCAGTAGAGCTCCAAATAAATTTCTTGTGGAGAGATGGCCAGATAACTAGTCTGACCAGATTTTCACATTAGAAGGCGGTGCGATATCAAAACGTATTAAATTAATTTGACTTTTGATAAACATGATCAATATACATGATATAGACAGATCTTACTCTCCAACTATCTGGCGAGCCCCGAGTGGGTTTAAATAATAATAATAATAATAAACTTGTATAGCGCATAACACGAAAGGCTTCTAGGCGCTTTACACAAACCATGAAGATTAAATTATATTGAAATTAGACATGCTTAAAGGAATAGTACAAAATATAAAATAACAAAGATAAAAATACTGCATACAAATTGGCACTAATGACACAAGGATCTAGTTTACATGGTAAAAAGATGACCAACTATCACAGATTGATAAAAAACCCACATACAATACAATCCATGAAATAAAACCAACTAATTTACAATGTTTTTGTACATACTACATGTATAACGCACATGACATGACGGTGATAACCATGAATCCAATTGCAAATATTTCAGATGTTGCACATTACCATGGACATGGAAAACACAGTGTGAAAGGACGCTGAGGGGAGAGATTACCAGCATTTCACGCTCAGGAAATATTGCACAAATGTTGATGGCTATACATAGCAATGAAGGAATATCAATATTACACTGTAAAAGATATATCAGAATATATTGCACATAGTAGATGTTGGTACCGTATCACAATGATATTTGTACAAAATAAGGTATTGTAGATATAGAAGCTGTAAAAACACTGGACCGTGCTGGATGGGAGAGGTTACAAGCACCTGCACCCTAAACCAAAATACATCATTATAACAGATAGTATGACGACATGATATAATATCAACAACAAGAAGAAAACAAAGCAATTGTACTAACTCCAACAGAAATGCATTTGAAAAAGATGAGTTTTGAGTTTTGACTTGAAGATGCATGGCGAATACTAGTGGGAAGATTGGTCCATAAGTTGGCGGCTGCGAACGCGAATGACCGGTTCTCGTAGAATTTTGTGGAAGACTTGACAGGACAAAGTAGATATTCAGATGAGGATCTTAAGGCACGAGAGGGCTTATACAAAGCTAACATATCTGATATAAAAACAGGAGCCATGCCTTTCAAGGCCTTAAAGGTGATAAGCAGGATTTTGTAAATGTATTTCGAAAAAAAATAAGTTTGAAACACTTGATTTAACAACGACAAACTCGGGTCAATTGTATCTACAAATCACCAGAAGAGCAGTTATGATCAATTGTACCTATATTATCACAGGACTTATTCCTTGATGATGCTAATTATGAAGAAAAAAATGCTCTTTATAATAGACGTCCGTAATACGCGTTGTAAACTGTAATTATCATTATATATATGTGGATGATATCTTTTTTTTTGGGAGAGATCAATTGTAATGATGAACTTGGGCTTTAATTATGGTATATCCTAGGTTAATTCGGTGCTGTCTTACAAGGGCGAATCCAGGATTTTAGTGGGGGCCCATTATTTGGATATTTTAAAAATGGGTCACCCAAGCGGTGCACAGTTTTGACTTCAATATTTTGACTTGATTTACAATATTTCAAAGAAATGCGTATGCTTGGGAAAAAACGCCCTAACATGAGCTGGAAAATATATAAAACTACGTGACCTTTGGTTATCGGAAATCAGGAAATGTCCTAAAAACTGACATATCATTAGAAATCTATGATATGAAATCTACAATATTACATAGCGTGTGATAGTGAGCTATTCATTTTGACTTCAATATTTTTACTATATTTATATATATTCTTTATTTTACTGCTGAATTTATTTTGGAATTTGATTTCATATCGTGTGATCTTGTTTGAATTAAACCGGTTGTAACGTACAAGTGCCAACTTAAAGGTGCATGTTCCGATCACTTTAGATTTTTTTCTCACATCAACATATTTGTATATCAAATGAAAACCTTTAAAGTTATTCCATTTAGCTATGTTCCATTTACTTTAGACGTTATAGGCATATAGGCATTGAATTACAGCCAAAGGTGGTTAACCCCGTCTAGTTTGTGTGCTACTTAATGGACACATTTCATGTCACCTTGTGCTTCTTAATTAAGAACCATTGGAGTTATGCGACTCAAACTTTGGAATATAGCTATTTTATGGAGGACCCTACATGTGGAATAGAAAACATTAAGTTAAAAATCAGGCCACAAATCGGCACACCTACCTTTAATCAAATATATCAATGAACAAACAAACGATAACATTCAATGATCACGACCCCATGCGCTGATAAGATTCCATTAAGTGTCCCTTTTTTCTTGCATGATTTTAGATCTCGCAATCACATTAATTATTTCTTTTCTTGCATGATTTTAGATCACGCAATCACAGTTTACCAATAATAACGCATTAGTCATGCATGACTAAGCTACACAGTATGCTTATATTAATAGGCCTACAGGGTGAGCGAATTTCACAAACTTTGGGGGGGGGGGGGAAGCTCGTATCTTCAGTTTGGAATGACCAATTTGAATGAAATAAAATTTAGGTGATAGTTAACAACGTGGTCTTTTTTACCCATTTAATGTATTCATTATTGCATTTGGAATGGTTTTTAATCTAAAAATCGCTGAAATATTGACCTGAATATTTTGACTCACCCTGTTCAGTTGACCAGAAAATAAATGTGCTCATAACTCCAAAACTGTAGCGCCTTAACGTAAACATATTATGGTAAAATTGTTAAAAAATGGCTTCTCTTTAATGTGTGATATTACACGTGAACCCTCCCCCCCCCAAAAAAAAAACAACACGTTTTTTTATTTTAGCAGTGGGTTCTTGTACACGCAGTCTCGGTGTAGCTATAGACAGATAATGTGACAACTCACCGGTTGTTAACTGTCACTGATAGTATGATGAGGATCCGGGATAACTGTCACTGGATCAATGCATCCCATATACATGACCTACCTATCACAGACAGCCACAGTATCCTTCATATTCAAAACCCAAATGCGAAAATGAAAATTGCACTTTTTCTCATTTTTTTCGGTGTACCATTTTTACTTGTCAACCGTCTTCGTGAACAATATCTCAAATTGAAGAGGAGAAATTAATCAATACATATGTAATTATGAACGTATTTAATATTAAAACTAGGCCCTACCCGGTAAGTTAATTTTTAAGAACGTGAATGCATGTTATTATGATCACGCAATAACAGGATGTTAATGTAATTTGATTATTGGATTGCATGATCATATGCTAATCTATATTGGTCGTCTCTGAGGGGGCCTTCCCTCGAAATGTGTTCTATATTTTGTGCGAGGGTTAGATGTATACTTTCATGTGTCAACGTCAAAGTTATAATTGGCTTTATCATTGATTTGTATTTTCATACTATGACGTTTACTAATAAATTCATTTTCAGAATTAAAAATGACATTTTATCCAGAATGAAAGTTTATTATGATGGATAGAAATGAGACTTCAAAATCTTCTTGAAACTAGGCAGTGTACATGCCTCCCTGATGTTTCCCGGGACACTGTTCCATAGTGAGGGTGCAGAAATATAGAACGAATTATCCCCAAGACGATATTTCTACATATGAACAGTGAGAAGATGTGAAATGTCCGATGATGAACGTGTTATAGGTTCAGTGGCAGGATTGAATTTATGAGACAGACAGTTTGTAAGGTAATCTGATGCGTTACTCTGCAGACATTTGAAGACATTGATGCGATCCCGTATGGGTAACCAGAAGAGTCTCTTGGTAACCAGTCTATTCATGTCACTGATTCATTAGATGCGATGGGCTATTATACTTGTCAGCAGAAAATATAAGTTGTACTATGAAGCTTTTTGTATTGGTATCAGTTCGTTTCGCGATTCTCGAGTCGCGCATTTCGTACCGCGCACTCGCATCGCGTATCGCGACCCGAAATCTCCGTATCGCGACCCCAAATCTCGTGTGGCAACCCTAGTAGTGATGAGAAATCACAATATAACAATTGTCTGAGGACGAGATTTCGCAATACAAAAGGCGACATTTCGTGACACATAATGCGAGATTTCGAGTCGCCACACGAGATTTCTAGTAGAGATACGAGATTTCGGGTTGCGATACGAAATCTCGTATCGCGTGCCCCGTCCTCGAGTCGCGTATCGCGGCACTTTTCGTTACGCGACCCGAAATTTCGATTTATACCGCAAAAATCTCGGGGCGCGATACGAAACACGCGACACGAGATTTCGGGCCGCGATACGCAACTCGAGGGCGCAACACGAAATGATACCAATAAAGCTTCGTATTTAATGGCTTTGTTTTGGAGAGATTGTACACGATCAAGGCCAGACGCGAAAGGGTGAGACAGCGAATGACAGTGGTGCTTTGTGTCCTGATCAAGGTATTTAGCGATACGACGGATTCCTTGGATGAATACATAAGACTATTGATGTGTTTAGTCATGGACATTATGAGCATTGAAAATGATCCCCAGATTCCGAACGGAAGTACTGGATTTATTTAATCATGTCCTTTCACAGCAAACATGCACATTTTTTGATTCACCCTGTATGTAAAACCCATTGTTCAATGCCTGACCTAACATTTTTATGTATGGTTGCTTTTGATTAAATGCTTTTGTTGTTGTTTGGATGTTAACCTTGAGTTTGAACTAATAATTTGTTTATTTACGCGTTTTAGGTGACGACTGTTTTTTGAATGGGAATCCCGTTACACATTTTGATTGCGATAATAATACCCTAGGAGATACGTGACGCAAATCAGAATTTTTCGACAAGACTATCGTATAAGAAATTGCGAAATTCGATGTTCTACTCTTAACACGGCCGGATTTAACCGATCAAAAGACTAGGATCAATGTAAGAATAAAAATAGAAGTCCATCGTCATACGGTGATATCGTAGCAAGGTAGTCGGTTGAAAAGAGTGCGCAAACAGCCAAAATCTGAAGTGACATTAATATTTTGACTTTGATGATATTAAATCGGATGTAAATGTATCAAGCAAATGGAATAAACGAAGAACGACGGTAAGTAAAGCAAAATTGTTGCTTAAGTACCTACAGGACATCGGACACTGATTCATTTTCACAATTTATTTATTTATTCAATATGTAAATGAGGTGATAGTATCAATCAGGGCAGCAGAACAAATATTTTCTTTTCGGAATCTTTTATGATAAGTGATAGGATATCTGCGAGATTATTCCTTTCCTATAGCTCGCCATGTGCCTTTTCTAGTGCTAATAGTTGAGTCATAATCTTGGATTCCGTGACCATTTTCTCCCTAACTTTGTAAGCTTTGTTTCTTGGCGAATTTGTCAACTAGAACCATTTTAAAAGGAAAAATGGGCTCCTATGTCCCTCTCAAAAGTGACGGGAAAGTTCTTTTATAGCGCAAATTCCAAAATGGCCGCCATAGAGGGCCCCGTAAATTCAAACGTCCTCTACATAATATTTAGAATGTTTGGTGTGGTTCGAGACCCATTATAATGTTGAAACCTGCAGAACAAATTCGCGCGAAGCGTGCACAATATTTCAGATTTTGAGCTAAAATGGTCATGGAAAATATTCCCGAAGCCGTCTTGTTAAGCTTGAATAATGAAACATTGAAACTATACGCACGAAGCGTAAACAAATTGGCATTTCTAAGACTTAAATGGTCTAGTATCACGTTTTTAATGTCCCCTACATATTATTTATAATATTTGGTGTGGTTCGAGACCCATTATAATGTTGAAACCTGTAGAAAAAAATTCGCGAGAATAAAATCATCCAGAGAAAACGTTCCTGAAGCCATCTTGTTAAGCTTGAACAATGAAACATTGAAACTAAATACGTGCAAACCGGGCATAAATTGGTATTTTTAACACTTACAAGGTCCAGTTTAACGTTTTTAACGCCTCCCACATTAAAATTATGGGGACGTAACCTCGTAACCCCCCATTCTCGCCGCCTATGCCCCTACCCTTCCTCCTCCTACCCTACCTCCTTCTTTTCCTCCTTCTTCTCTTCCTCTTTCTTCTCCTCTTCCTCTTTTATTTAAAAACTCTTTTGTCAAGGGGGAGGGGGGGGGGGGCGGCATGGCCTGCTGGGCCCACCCCCTGGATTCGCCACTGATCCAGTGCCGTACCGACCGTGCGTGCCAGGGTCGAAATTCCGGGTTCGGGTTACTATGTCTGCATAATAAAACAAATTAAAAACTTGTTATTATAATTTAATTCATTTATTATAATATAATTTGTTTAAATATTTGTCTTATATATTGTGGGACTTATGATTTCTTTCTTGAAACCCGTTCCTGCATTTCCCAGTCGTAGTCCTGAAAAAAAAAGGAATTACTAAGAGAATCCGGAAATAAGGTCTTGACTTTGGTTTCTACCGTTTTTAAATTTGAGAGCTGGGTGTTTCGAACGCAAAGATACTTGAATTGATTAGTTGAGATGGATTTTTAAATAATGGTTACGTGTAATTTTTTTTATTGATATCATGATATCTGTCCAATATTACAGCCGTAATCTTAACATGTTTTCTACCAAAGACTTCGAACCTTCGGACAAGGAACAAGAATAAAAGGTAAATTGTGTGAGCATTTGGATGACAAGTTAATGCCATGTGTCAATGCCCAAGATTACCGACACGGGATATTTTATTTATTTATTTATTTATCTGATCGCAGGCTTTTGACACATTGAAAATTAGAATAAATGGTGTTAAAACTAGCGATCAGAGCAACAATATATTCCAAAGGAGATTCATGGGGTCACACCACTAAATAGAACTCCATAGGGATATGTACAAAAACACTGATATAAAACTCTGTTTTAGACCACTAAATTGCGAAATTGGACCCCGTAGTGTCATTTTTTCTTAAAGATGATCACATTTCCCCACCAAAAAGTGAAAAAAATAGGTAGATGAACCTGCTCGATTTTCCAAAATATGCCCATGGAGTTGACTACCTCTCTGACGAGCTTGGAAATGTCGCCATAATCGCCAATGTTTCCAGTAAAAAGCACAAATTTGAAAGATCTCTCAAAATTTACCTAGATGATATTCACAGTTTATAGTCAGGGTGCGTGTAGGTGATGTCCCATTAATCATAATTAATAAACAATCATAGGCATGTACGCAATGGTATTACTGTCAAGTCTTTTTAATTGAGGATTTTGTTATGCATACTTTCCGATTTTAGTTTTAAACACCGTCCTTAAGGGTAGGGGAAACCCCATTTAGTGTAGTGCACCCTTAAACACATTAAGATATCAAAAGATAATCAATGTGTCAAAAGCCTGCGATCAGAGAGACATCTTTTCGCCTGATGATTAGACAAAATGACCGTATGGGATTGTCCATGAAATTCAGAGTAGCGATAATATTCCGGAAGGTATATACCTTTGAAATTTTACGGTATTGAGCACTTTGAGCACTTTGTTCAATGGCTAGTCTAACCAGAAACGGTTGTCAATACATATTACGCTCCTGATTTATCAGTTGAGCACTTTTTGATTATATTTTGATATCTTAATGTGTATAGATCTCATTTGGAATATATTGTTGCTCTGATCGCTAGTTTTAACACCATTGAATGTGTATTCTCATTTTCAATGTGTCAAAAGTCTTATTTGTATATTTATTTATTTATTTATTTATTCATTTAATTATTTATTGCGAATAGGTTTGGAACACATATGATAATGCGAATACACAACCAATGGTGTTTTAGACCAGCGGTCAAAGCAACATTGTATTCCCGAAGTGGTCAATACACATCAAAAGATAATCAGAGAGTGCTCAACTGATAAATCAAGAGCGTAATAATTATTACCTGGTTAGACTAGACATTTGAATAGAGTGCTCAATACCGTAAACGGAAGAGCTCATAAAATTCAGAGGTATAGACCTTCCGGAATATCATCGCTACTCTGAGTTTCATGGACAATCCCATACGGTCATTTTGTCCAATCTTCAGGCGAATAGATGTTTCTCTGATCGCAGGTTTGCACACATATGATAATGCGAATACATAATCAATGGTGTTTTAGACCAGCGGTCAAAGCAACATTATATTCCCGTGTGGTCAATACACATCAAAATATAAGATAGCGCTGTTGTGACGCTTTTCTACAACGCACTTCCCCGTTTACGCTTGTACGCAGTTGACACAGAAAATGTGCTGAAATTCTCTGACGCCGACTATAATGTACTATTATCATTTCAATTCAATTCAATTCAATTTATTCAGCAAAAGTAATACAAACAAATAATAATACAATATGGGGTAGAGGCTAGGAACCCCAGTGGAAACCCTGATAGACGGGCTTATATAACGGGGACCCTTGACACAAAAATAGAATGATAGCAAATAGAGCATGTATAATGACGGGAGAACAGGAAACAGGAAACAGGATCAAACAGAACAGCACAAAAACAATATACTTGACAAAGACACACAGAAACAAAAGGAGAACAATACAGAATACATGTACATGACAAGAGACATGACAAGTTGCCAAGTTTTAAGTAAGTCATTAATTATGTTCTTCAAGAGGGAAGGAGAGAGGATAGAATGAAAATAGAGGAAGATGAGAAGAAAAGAAGAGGAGCGAACAAAGTATATGTTTTACTAAGAGAAATGTTGGTGTGTGTGGTGTTTGTATCATATGTAGAAATGTACCATTTTTTGAGCTGCCTTTTAAATGTATGTTTGTTTGTGATATTTGTGAGTGTGTTGGGAAGAGCGTTCCAGAGCTTAGCACCATAGTAGAGCATCTGATGTTTTCAGCTGTGGTCTGTAGAAAAACCAACAACACAAAACATACCAAACGTATTCTAATAAAGACATTTAAATTGAATGTTTGCTTCTACATGTATTATTGGGAATATTGGAGTAATTTAACTCAAATATTGGAATAAAGAATGCATTTATGTATAGCCTAGTGTAGAATAGAGGTTATCCATGAAGCCTGTGCGCGGCGGATTACAAGGAATCTCACCAGTCCTATTCAATTACATTTAATTGAATCGGTACATGACGTCCAATTTATTGCATGAATCGTGTTACCAAATTGGCCAACATATCATGAAACAGATGTGTCTCTTTCTGTAAATCGTTTATTATCCCCGACAAGCTGGCAGCTATCCGAAACACGGATAGTCTCTAAGCGGAAAACAATTCAATCGAAGTTTTTGACTTGAATTTTCTTGAATTTTGTGAGTGCTGTAAGTATTGAACTATTAATCAAATGCATATAAATGTATACATTTTTGGAAAGGAAATGGATCAGGGAATCCAAATTTTGGGTGCGACATTTTGTCATTGTAACCGTACTAAAGTTCGTTATATTACACCAAAAATAAACAACACTCGCATAACTTATCATACCGTAAAAAAAAAGCGTCAAAAAAGTGATTGTTTCATTTTGTTTCAAAATTATTTTTATTAGCTGTGTTGAACTTTTTTGGGTACCTATTTCCTTTCCAAAAATGTATACTTTTATACACATATGAGTCATAGTTTAATAATTACAGCAATCACAAAATTCGAAAAGTGACTTCCTTAAGCCCCCCCCCCCCCCTTAAGAATTTCATAATCTTAATATTTAAGTTTAGAGTTTTTAGCATATTTACCATTACGATATGATAAGTTATGAGAGTGTTGTTTATTTCTAGTATAACATAACGAACCTTTAGTACGGTTAAAATGATAAAATGTCGCACCCAGATGGGTATTCACATATTAAACTGCTCAACCAGTTGTTGCTCTTATTTAACTTCACTCCCCTCTGACTGTTTTGTTTCAGTGCATGAACATTCAATGTACATGCAGTGTGAAGATACCATCTACCGAGGTATTTGGGGTCTGGTGACAGTTAGTTATTGATCAGCTTTCGAAAGAGTATATCTGTCTATTCCTACTGTACCATAATTGCTACATAATACAACCAGGTAAGGAAATACCTTAAGCAAGCTTCTGGTTGTTGAATTTCACTCAGCTACACATTATAGCCTACTATCATGGGCGTAAATCACTACGCCACTGGAAGAAGCCGTATATTAACGGTGTGTCTTTTGAGTTACACAATAAGAGTGTATTCTTTCTGTTTCATACATTTATTGACGATTCGCTATTTTCTGTTGATATTTCAGGAGTTCACTTCCAAACTGTTCCAACGGGAAAAGAATCAAACGATAAGGTGATCGGGGAAATAGTTGTGCTGTAAAGGTCAACGATATTATCATGGAATATTTGGTTTAAATCCTGTATGCTTTCAACGTCGCATATTCGATGAGCTGGTATAGTCAGATAATCATAGATTAAATTTAATAATAATGAAACAACGTGTTGTTAAGTTAGAGTAATTTCTCTCATTATTTGACTGGTTATTAATCTTTTAATCCAAACGAAGTGTTAATACATATAGGTAACAGAGTTTACAATGGGAATCAAGGGATTACAGAGTTTTGTCGTAAAATGTCATATCCTTCAAAATTTTACCCTAAATGGCTCAGAAATTGTAGTCGATGGAGCGACTTTAATACGCTTCTTACATCAAGGCAACAATTTTCTCTACGGGGGCGAGTATACGACATTCACGCGACAATGCGAGTGTTTTTTTAGCAATATGAAATCTGCTGGCATTAAAATGTCTATAATTTTTGATGGGAGTTGGGCTGCAATCAAGTACGATAAGATTATACAGAAACACGCGAAAAAGCTTAAAGTATTTGCAAATATAGTCAGGGGTGGTGCGAAAAAAGCTTCAATTTGGCTGTATTTGCGATGGAATGTTTCATGGGCGTTGTAAGTTTAAGTACATTTAAAGATACAGTAGAAATACATACAGCGCCACAGGAAGCAGATCCAGAAGTAGCAAGACTAGCCGAGGAAAAAGGTTGCCTAGCATTGAGCAGTGACTATGACTTGCTTATATACAACTTGACGAATGGGTTTATACCCATGCACAAGTTGGATATTTCTACACTGAAACGACAGCAGGTAGTTGCAAACTACCAGGTACAATGTCAGAGGGTGTTTGCGCGAGATCTGGCGGGAGTGCTTGAAATCGATATTGATAGTTTGCCAACATTGGCGGCTCTTTGTATGCATTTGTGTACAAATAAATGTGACGGCATTCAAAAGACAGCCAAACAGATCCAGAATGGAGATTGCATTGATAAATGCTTACAGAGGATTCCTCCTGAGAAGAAACAAAATTTGAAACGAAAGATTGAAGAGACGCGTAGGTTGTTTCAACTGCAGGCGCCTAACCAAGATCAACCTAACCCAGGAGAAGCAGCCACACCAGGCATGCCAGGGGAGAGAATATCGGAGCGGATTAAAAGGTTGGTTGAATCGGGAAGTATGTACCACGGGGCTCTTGTTGTGTGGGAGAGACGAGAGTTTATACCGGTTAAGCAAGTCGAAGATTTCACAAAACCGAGAAGTAACGATATATCTCGCGATATTCGAAGCTTTTGGTATGGCATCATTTGCGCAGGAGACAGAGTTCGCCCTATCGTCACGGAGCATAGCCGACTACCAGCACAAACAAAAGAACTCAACCCACAGAGCGCTATATGTGAAGTTGAGTTGAAACATGAAGTGACATCCCAAGATGGTAAGACTATAATTAGTCTCAGCGATCTAGAATTGTTAAAGCCGGAGAGTCGAGAGAGTCGACGTCGTATCCTGATGGTTGCTCTGGAAGGAAAAGAAGCAACAGACAATCTCGACAATTTCAATGATGATCTACAACTTCCATTGTTAGCAACTAGATTCTGGTTCCGAAAAGTACGACCAGCAGATTACATCAAGGATACTATCGTGTCCCTTTTATCAGGCAATGCTACACCAGACACGTCAACACGGCGCAGAAAGAAGATCCCTTCTCGTATCAGCTCATGATCTTAATCTCATTTTGGGGTCACCGCTATCAGATTTAAGGAAAGACATTCTTCCAAATGGTTCTGATCTGCATCGTTTAGCTAATGCTTTTAGAAATCATGGCCAACAACTCCCGCAATGTGATTTGATCATGTTGATTGAAAGCTTTTTGTCACAGCCGCCCTAGAAACTAGCAATATGTGATGATTGATCAACTTCCAATAAAAAGGACACACCTCTACTGACTGATTTGTCTGAATGTTCATGTCCTCAATTGACCCCAATCTTCAATCAATCGTTGTGAGCTTGTTAGCCTGTCGATTTTCACCAAAGGTCTGTCAACATTAAGTTTGATATCTCTTCTTATGACATATAGGTAGACTTTTTCTAGATTCAGTCGACTTAACATTTTAATTTAAATTTCAAGACATTAAAAATTAACCTTACTCCACACCACCATGACTGTTAGTATTGATCCACTCAAGCGTCTATAGACGTTATTCATAATTGGCGATTTCAGGCTAAAGAGGGAGACATACTCGATGTGACGTCATTAATCATAACGAAAGCGAGGCAATCAAGGTTCGATTCTGCAACCAGTCTAACCTTTTAATGTATATTACTTTTCTACTTTTTGATGTTTCATTATATATTTTATTTTTTACTTACATATCATTAGTTTGTTTATTAATGTGAGTCTTTTTTTAAATCTATATTAAAGGCATATTATGTGATGTTTTCCAGGGAAGCCCTCTATTCATGATTTTTTTAGAAAGTAGATTTTCTTGCAGATTTACATTTCTGGTCATAAATCATAAATATGTTCTGATTCACAGAGCGATGTGGCTAATTAGGCCAAATAAAATAAAACTAGTTTCTCGTCCTATCTTTGGAATAAAAGGAGGATGAGGGCACTTTTGTATTTCTTTTTTTACTAGTAAACAATGCAAAATCACCATTTACCAGCGTGGTATTGCATGATTGATTGCGTAACTTCAAGAGGACGATTGAACTATTAAGGGGGGACTTAAGGAAGTTTTTTGTTGAATTTTGTTAGGGCTGTAATTATTAAACCATGACTCAAATGTATATAAAAGTATACCTTTTTGGAAAGGAAATGGATCAGAGAATCCAAATTTGGCATCAATTTTGAGAAAATCATAAAAAATCACTTTTTTGACCCAATTTTTTTGAACAAAGCTAACAAACATAATTTTGAGTTAAAAATGCTCACATCACTTGATGATGATGTTAATACACTAATGAAGGGACGATTTTTTTAAATTTTTAACCTAATCCAATATTTTTTGAAATTTTGACAAAAAAGTGTAAAAAAAAAAAATCAATTTTTTCACGTTTTTTGGCACTTTTTGGTCAAAATTTTCAAAAATATTAGATTAGGTTTTTAAAAAAAAAAATCGTCCCTTCATTAGTGTCTTAACATCATTATGAAGTGATTTGGCCATTTTTTACTCAAAATTATTTTTGTTAGCTTTGTTCAAAAAAATGTGGGTCAAAAAAGTGAATTTTGTGATTTTCTCAAAAAATCTACTTTTTTGGTCAAAATTGACGCCAAATTTGGATTCTCTGATCCATTTCCTTTCCAAAAATGTATACTTTTATATGCATTTGATTAATAGTTCAATAATTACAGCACTCACAAAATTCAAAAAATCAAATCAAAAACTTCCTTAATCAAATCCATATAAAAGTATACATCATAAAATTCACTTTTTTTACCCAATTTTTTTTGAACAAAGCTAGCAAAATAATTGTGATTAAAAATTGCCAAAAAAAAAGAAAAGAATTGGGAAAAATCACTTTTTTGGCACTTTCTGGTCAAAAATTCAAAAATTATTAGATTAGGTTACAAAAAGACCCCGTCCCTAAGTTTAGTGTCTTAAAATCATAATCAAGCGATATGGGCATTTTTTTAACTCAAAATTGATTTTGTTACCTTTGTTTAAAAAAATTGGGCCAAATTTTTTTTTGTTATTGTAATTTTCTCAACAACAAAAAAATCAACATTTTTGGGCAAAAACGATGCCAATACATTTGAGTCATAGTTCAATAATTACAGCACTTACAAAATTCAAAAAGTAACTTCCTTGAGTTCCCCCTTAACGCAATCATGTAAATAGGACGCGTGACGTGCTCTCTATGTAATACTAGGCATAGCACACATAACATTCAAATGATTGAGACATGTACAAAATTGGATCCAAATGAAAGATTGCAATGAAAGATTTATTTTCCAAAAAAAATTATGACAATCGGTCAATGCATTCTTGTGGTACGGTGTTTTGAGATACTCGGAAAATGGCCGAAAACCTGCCAAAAACAGTAACAATGCCCACAAATATAATTTATCAGGATTTAGAGAGCTCAATTTGTTAATAATGTAACATTCAAAACACCATTTACACATATTTCTTTAACAATTGAATATCTATATACCATGTTAAATTAAAAAATATGGTAAAATTATATTGCATTAAGCTAAAATAACCTAGTGAAATTGGTCATTTTGACCAGTTTTACTGACTGCAATCAAAAAAGTGACTAAGTCCAGCTGATTAATATGCGTAAATGTTATAAATCCAGATGTGAATGGTGTATTGCAATCAAACTTGGCATTATGGCTAATTGTACGATACCCAATCTTTTAAACTATAATTTAGTTTCATAAGCTCATTAAATATGCAAATTAGCTAATTATCTATTCAAGTCATTGATATGCAAATGAGCGATGTCCGACAATTTTTTTCCCATCATAAGAGTGATCGGTAATAGATATATAACATGTATACCCAATTTGATTGACAAATATTGATGGATTTAGAAATTAAACAAGCTTTTCCATTTCTTAAATACCCATATTCAAATTCTCAGTCTTTTCCTCACAGGAGGCACTCAAAGGATGCAAAAACTGAGCATATCACTAAATTGATTGAAGTGTTTAGTACAATATCTCAGGTTAGGTTTATTTAAATCGGCCCAATATATTCAAGTTCAGAGCCAATTTCAAAAATTGGTAAAAACAGTCATAACTAAAAAACCTGATGATAAGTATTTATACCTGGATCAAGGTTATATAGTCCAAGGTCATGACTACCATATATGGCAAGCTCACTGCCCTACAATGAGTGCCTCTCCTGAGGATAATTAATTTTATATAGGGATGTTTTTCAAAGTGGAGCTGCATACATTATATGAAAAGATTGTTTTGCATAAGGGATTACAGACCACTCCTACATGTTACTCATTTTGCATGATTAATTAATCCAAATATTGTATGGCTGTTTTCATAACTTGGATAAGTGCATCCATGCACGCCAATTGAGGCAACAATACAAAACCACATTCCACACCATCCATTCAATAATGCAAAATGAGTAACAGGTAGAAGTGGATGTAGGACTTTATGCAACACAGCTTTTCATATGTTGTTGTTCACTGGTGTAATGCTCCCAGTGGCAGACTTTGTGTGTGTGCATTGTGCTATGCCTAGTAATACATATTTTTGTATTTAATACTTGATTGTAATACTAGATTGCAAGCTAACTAAACATAGCAAAATATAGCCTATTTGCAGTCTCTTCTCAATATGTAAATAATATTTTTTCCTGTAAGAAAGGACAACACAAGCATGACATTCTAAAATTGAAGGCTAAAATATAATTTGAATATTTATTTATATTCCAATTATGTTATGCAACTGTTGCTTCACTATCACTCAATCTTAACACGTACATATATAATCTGCATCACAGGTCTAGGTCCCAACGAATAGCTGCAGATCAATTGTTTATTTATTCATTAATATATCACCATTTTCTACTATTTTATGTTCGTCCGTAGTACCTTTAATTACGTATTGTTTAGTACATTTCTTTATTTCCATTACAACTGTCTAAACGACGATTGTCTTTTTTGAAGACTCTTCTTGTTCATTTTGATGGCGATCTTTTCCATGGAACGCCCTCTATCTGTGATTTGTTCATAGAAATGCATTTGTTTGGTTAAATTACATTGATAACCATGAAACTAAATTATCTTTTAAGTTACGGAGCAATATACTTCCTAATTACTTCCAAATCATGGTTTGAATGGGTTAAAATAAACTGCCGGGGTTAACTCCGACAACTCATTTTCTGAGTGACTTGGTGGTATTGATTCATCAGGATTGTTCATAGAACACATTTCAATTCAATAGGTTTTCCTATAAGAGCTCGTTGCCATCGCGACCCGTGTCAAGTATGAATGTATAGGCTCCTGCCCTTATGAGCAAAGATAAGAAGTGTTTTTAAATAGATCGACGTAAATAATGTAAATTTATATTTGATCGGCTTTGTTTTTAACTCGTGATTAGGGAAATTGGTGAGGCTTGTATTTATCCACCAGCTAGCTATTGGAATTGCTACTGTCGCGGTAATTAGGCCAAAAAAAAGTTGACTTGCCCTTTCCGACCGACCCGGAAATCTAGGGTCGCTATTTTTTTAATTATTTTAAATTGAAGTTTTTGTTGTTGAAAGAAGCACATAACAATAAAGAAAGATGAAAACATGTTTTTGAGAATAGTATCTGCTTGTTTAAAAATCCAAAAAAAAGAAGAAAAAATCAACAACAAAAATCCAAAAAAAAAATCATCTTTAAAACGCGTTTTTGTGTACTTTAAATTTTTCAAAAATTAATTTTTTTTAAAAACAAAATCCGACCGTCCGACCCAGTCTCTGGCCCTGAAAGGGCAAGTCACCTCTTTTTTTTTGGGCCTTATAGGTGTTAAAAAATTAATTATCAAACATCAGAATATTAATTGTTGTTTTTCCATTTAGGCTATACGGGAAATGTACATGTATATATTTAAATGAATTAAAATAGCTTATGTATGTAAGAATAGCAAATTACACGAATCAATGTATAAACAATAAAGGTAATAACAAAATTGATCATGTTTGATTGAACTTTTAAGTTCCTTCACATATATAATAATAATTTCGTTATCAAAAAGATCACTCCTTTTTTGGGATATTTCACAGAAACTGGTCATCATCGAATTTTCTTACAGTGCCTTTTGAACGTAAAATGTTTCACAAAGCGGCCATCATAAGAAAGGGATTATTCGTCGCTCTCTATTCAAAAGAATGATTTTGTATATGAGGTGGACACCATCGAAGTAGCTGACCGGTTATATGCTCCCACAACCATATACTTACGATATTCACTAATTCGACAATAACACTAAACCCTTTAAAATCATCATAATGAACCCATTTGGGACAATCACCCAACTTCAAGCGTTCTTCAGACCGTTTTGGGGGCGGAGGCAACGGCCTCGCCTCTATTAGGGTTGGCTTTCGACATTTTGGGAAACCAGCATCTTACCCACTGTTTACGTCTCACGTATGTCACAATACATAAAAAACAGTCATTTTCTTTAGCATATACAAATCAGCAATGATTCTATTGACCTTTTTGCAGTTAAAACCAGGCAAACAGTACTGAATTGAGACAAGTTATATAAGCTGCCGTAAATGCAAATTGATAACACGCTTGTAGTGATTTGTGTAAGATAATCTTAACATTAAATACTAAAGCATAAGGCAGCTAATTCTATGGCAGCTGGTTTGTGTCCTCTTTCAACAAATTATGTTTGTTTAAAAGCAACACTGATTGTAAACTTACTATTCAGTGAGCAACAAAGCCGCTTCCATTTATAATTACTTGAGCAATCAATAATGGCTCAGTGTAAATTGGTCTTGAATAACTTTAATGTTGTTTGAAAATGGTTGATTTGAGTTATACATGTATTATATAATGGTAAATGTTTGTAGAAATATAATAATTGAACTTATTAGATAAAACTGATGCAATTTGGTGCGTCAAAGAACGAAAACGATGGCATATTAGTGAAATGACGGCGGCTATGTTTGTAAATGCATCGTTTACAGTGAGGCCGCACAATTGGGCTACTTTTAAACCCTCTACAGAAAATGTGATACCCCGTCTGTGAACAACTTGATTTAGAGTTATTCGTCGCTGTTCTGACATAACGACACATCACAATAGAATTAAGTAAAGAGATGTGTCGTTATGTCAGAACAGCGAGGATTTGTTTGTTTGTCGCCAGGCTTAATACAAATTCCTTTAAAAAGGAAAAGAGGCGGTCATATAAATTTAAAGAAACAGACAGCAGAGTGTGATATAGGTAACAAAAAGAGTGGTTATGTCATAAGTTTTATTTATCAATATAATGTTGTGACGTGGTTTTAGGGAAAATACTCGCATGGCGGAGAGGGGATCAAAACACACAGAATAAATATAACGGATATAGCTTCCAAGTTATTTATATATACATTTTATTAATTCATCATAAATAGTTCACTTACTCATATTATAAACGAACACAGCACCCAGCATCCAGACTATCCTAAAGAAATGACATGACACGCATCAATCGTGAGCTTCTGTAATTCAGAGCTCACTAGTCCTGTTGTGTGAATTGAAAACTATATGGCCTAAACTTATCATGAGGTGTTGTCAGCGTGGCACGAAGACTTGAATTGGTCAGAGATATTGGCGCGTAGACTGAATGGGATTCAGAATACGGAAGTACGGTGTTGCCATTTCAAGTCAATCATGGCCTTAATTCTAGATATGGAAATATCTAGAATTAATAATAATATTAATAATATCAATATAAATTTAGCGTCACAACAATAACATGAATGGAAATCACTAACTAATGTTGATAATACTATAAAAAGTCAGGACAATGTTGACGAGTAAAAACATTAAAGGCTTTTGGAATCAAGTATGTTACATCTTAGAGCTGGTTTACCACGTTGGTCATAACCTGTTACTTGGTGACTGACAGTCTAATGGAGAAATTGTAACTTTGTCAATTCCCCTAGAGAACTGGGTATGGCTAGAAACCCAAAGTGGTAGCTTGCCTTTAAAAGGTAGGCCTACTTTATTTCTGATTTGCTTAAAGGTATAGTATATTGATCTTATAAGCATTCGTGTGTGGTAAAGTCTGACAACGTGGTCATGTGGTAGGCCAGCTTTAAGTTGTAACATACTTGAATTCTAAAAACCCTTTAACGTTCTTACTCGTTAACATCGTCCTGACTTTTTTTATAGTATTATTAATAGGATTTAATGATTTCCATTCATGTTATAGGCCTATTGATAAATAAAACTTAGGCCTATGATATAACCACTCTATGTGTTACCTACATCACACTCTGCTATCTGTTTTCTTTAAATTTATATGACCGCCCCTTTCCTTTTTAAAGGAATTTTTATTATGTTCTATGTTTCTATGTTTCTATGTTTCAATTTCACCAGCATTTATCTTTCTTATGGTCGTCTTCAGAAAGCTTTGCCGGATTTAACACTTTCCACGCGGCAGGTGTCTGCAGACGACATTCATGTTTCAAAAATGACAGAATTATTGAAATTCATTACCATATTTGGAGTGACTATTAAGAATGCATTAAAATAAGTACAAACATGCTTAGTAGTGGTGCAGTAATTCTTGACATAAGACTTAGTGTTGGGCGTTATTTAATTCCGTGCAGTGCGCCGACCACGCTGGCGGTGTGAATACTGTGCGTAATTGTTGAGATGCGCGAACGTTTTGTAAGGACGCACTATTTATATATCCTAGCCACCCACTACTTTATAATATTATATAAAAGCGCGTAGGCCTCCTGCAAAGTATTCTGAAATCAGCTATAATATAGTGAGATGATCTGATTTTTGTTTCTTTGTGTATCGGTAATTTACATGTACAATGTACATGTACATGATGCTTAAAGGTGAACCAAAATGGTGATTCAAATATATTTCATTCGATGGGGTATGTTTAGAACAATATAATGCTAAAAGAATTACTTTAAATATTGTACAGGGAAAAGGATATACATTAAATCAATCATAATTGCCAGTGTGTCTTTTCTATAGTGTGGAATGAACTGTATACGGACGACGCATTACTACGTGTGTTACTCCCGACTCGGTTTCGGTCCGAGTCTCGGTCGATAGGTCTGCGCAAACAAAGGTCATGGGTAGATGCTTACGCTACCGACCTATAAGGGTCTGTGTACGAGCCTGGGTAACACCTATGACGTATACACAGGGTAATAACCTGCCATTATCAATATACACCTAGCAACAAAAGTCCCGGACCAGGTGCTTTGAGGTTGGCTAATTCAAAATAGATAATCGGTACCAAAAATCTCAGATATACATTCTTTGAGCAAATTACTTCTCCGCAGTTTGATACCTTATTCAACAAAATCGAATCGATACTTTTAAAGTTATGACGATTTCAATAACCGCGCATAACAACAGAAAAGTTGCACTAGGTATAGGAAATCATTGATTTGTGTGACAGTTATGACAGTAATCACACACAGTTCAATGAATACCTAGTGCAACTTTGCTGTTGTTATGCGCTGTCATTGAAATCGTCATAACTTTAAAAGTATCCATTCGATTTTGTTGAATAAGGTATCAAACTGCGGAGAAGAAATTTGCTCAAAAGATGTATATCTGAGATTTTTGGTACCGATTATCTATTTTGAATTAGCCAACCTCAAAGCACCTGGTCCGGGACTTTTGTTGCTAGGTGTATATGATACAAATTATGCATCCTTAGAAACTCTATATTTTGTTTCCGGTGCAATATCAAAGTGTAATTTTGTTTGTTTGTTTTTTAAACAATCTCCTCTTGGATCGGATAAAACAAACTTGAATCACTATTTGGGTTCATCTTTAATAAAGCTATGTGATGTTAAAACTTGTAACATGTCAGTAATAACCATTTAATTTTCGAAAATGTGCTTGCCTACCATACTTTTGGATGAAATAGTCGTATTTGATGTAAGCTACAGCAATGGTCATGATGATATTGTGTAATATTAATAATTATGCTACAGATTTGTTATAGCTTGTTATAATAAGAGCGTAAACTATTTGGAATTTAGATGGTTTATGTAAAAATAGTAATGAATTCATGTAAATAATGTCAATAAGCTGGAAAGTATAGGCAAATGTGACGTTACTGCAAAGAAAAAAGGCGAGAATTATTGCAGTATCCAAAAATGGAAAATGAGTTATGCTCATGCAGTCTCTTAGTTATGTTAGTGGTCAATACTTATACGTGTAATCCCATAGGCCTCATTGTTATCATGGTTATGATTATTTGCGATGAATAAATTTGAATCTGAATCTGAACCTGAATACATATAACTATAATACCGTGCTTCCGATTATGGCACACATACGCCCGTCGTTGCGCATAGGCCAACTTTATTGGCGGATATCGGTGCGTGAGTTGAAACCATGTAAATTTTATCCGCAGACGCGTCGGCCGATACGCAACGGGAGTATGAACATGATGAACGCGCTTTGACTGCGTCAATTTAATATAAATTCACCGCCAACTCTTTCACAGTGCTGGGCTGCTCTAGCTTCAGGCGTGACAGGGAGTGCATTAAGCTGATCTGATACTCAAAAAAATGGCCGAAAACAGGGTGCTAAAAGGAGTCGTAGTCCCCCTGGAGCCATAGTTGGGTCTCCATAGACATAGGCCTACACGGAATGAAGTGTGACACTAGTGTAGCGTGTAGAGATGAGTGCCCTACACCAGCCTATACTTTACTGTAGAGGGTGGACTATGGCTCCAGGGTACTATGTCTCCTTCTACACCGTATAATATTAATGGTTTTGTGAATGATATCAGTCATCCAGTAGTTTCAAGATCAATAGTTTTGAATAATAAGTTAGACTAATACCGGAACTGACGTACTGCGTAGCAGTTGTAAAATTTCAGTATTAGTCTAACTCATCATGTTATTAATGGTTTTGGTTAGCTGGCCCATTTATGATCCCGTATCACGGGCAGTGTCATCATGCTACTCAGCTCCAAAAGAAACTTCTCCACTTCTTTTCAAGGCCCGGTCCCTAAATTCTCTGCATGAAATGAACAATATTTGTATTCAGGTGTAGCCTACTACTACAGCACGCCAAAGCAAGAGTTTGCTTCCATAACAGAGATCTGAATGTGTCATTGTAAAGAAGATATATCTCTATCACAGCTCAGTCCCATTGGTCGGTTGAATTACGATATTCTACAATTTACAATAACGTTAACACTTATAAAATGTCACAATTGGGCAATCACTCAACTTAAAACGTTGTTCAGTCCGTTTTTATATTTCCTTATTTTTTGTATCCCGTTATGTACAAATTTCACCCTGCGCTCATCTTTCTTATAGTTGTCTTCAGAAAGCTTTGCCGGCTTTAAGCGTTATTTAAGCCTCCGTTGCGACCAGTGCGCCGATCACGCTGGCGGCGTGAATACTGTGCGTATAAATTGATACAATGCTACATCGTTTCGTAAGGATGCCCTATATCCTGGCCGCCCACTATTTTACATGAGTGCCGCCCACTACTTTACATAATACAAACGCGGGTAGGCCTCTTGCAAAGTATTCCGAAACTAGCTATAATATAGGGAGATGATCTGATGTTTATGTTTCCTTGTGTATCGGTTATTTACATGTACCATGTATAATATGATGCTTAATAAAGTTATGTGACCTTAAAAATGTCAGTAATAACCATTTAATTTTCCAAATATTTTCGCAATGAAATAGACGCATAGCCTGCATTTGATGTACAGATTATATGGTATTAATATAATTAATAATTATGCTACTGTTTAGCTTGTTATAATAAGAACGTTATACATTTTAAATGTTAATGGTTAAGGTGAGAATAATATTAATCAACTTATGTAAATAACGGTAATTAGCTTGAACGTATCCTCACTAAAGAAAAAAGGAAGAAACACTAAATTCTACAGTAGAGAAATATTGTACGTGTTAAAAATGGGGCCACATTAATCGAGCTATGCTCATATGTTATCTTAGTGGTCCATATTTACACGTGTAATCCTATACATTGTATGATTATATGCGGTGAATAAATCTGAATCTGAAATTGAGTACATTGTGAACTACTTCTTTATTTGCAATGCTAGAAAGTGTGTTTATTTTTCCATAATACTATGTTAATTGTATACAGAAAATTGGTTTCGGTTGGCTGACCCATTTTATGTAGGCCTACCAGTACTATTAAGCTTTACCAGGCTCCAAAAGAAGATAGATATGTAGATGGCCCAACGAGCTAGATAACGGTAGAAGGCCTGGACTTGCTGCAAGTCCTTGTGCAGCAAAGATACTCTTTACATACAGATAATCTCTCAATATTAGACCTCTACTCTCCTTTAAGAAAAAGACTGATTTTTAGATTGCTTTATTATCCCTACCATACCACCACTACATGTCCACTTGTCGCGTGCATTCTACACAATTAACAACACAACATTGACACTACATGTACAATCACTGCGTAACTGAACTCGCACATAATGGGCTGTCATATTATGAAATTGCCACATCCGAAAACCGAACTCGTCCCGAGAACCGACCCGCACGAAAGGGAAATGAAAATCCTGTTGACATATTTCAACAGGTGTGGATATGTGGCTGGTACTGGTACTGGTTAGGCCTACTATGGATAATGGTCATGCAACATACAGTATGTGATACATAGGCTAAAAGTGACATCCAGCAGCCTTACGCCTTGAATCAAGGCTATAGAAGGCCCTGCTCGTGAAAAAAGTGAAGTCAATCCACGAGCTATGACGTCATCATCTATGTCGTCTGCTTCTCTCTAAATTTCATGAAAACTTCATTGTTATACAACATTGGTCACATGCATCTTCCATGAACATATTTTGGCTGAGGACCCAACATCAAGATAGACGAAAAAGGGCTGAATTTCTCGGTTGTTTGAGCAGGGGCGTAGCGTGGTAGTTGTGATTGGGGGGGGGGGCACCAGGCGCGGATCCAAAAAATTGAATTGATCATGTACCATCCAAGCGGTGCGCAGCACCGCCCTCCGAGCTCTGCTCGGACAGGGGGAGTCTAGTCCCCCCTCAGAAGTAGAAAAGAAGAAAAAAAATTGGAACTCATTTGGTGCGATCTGGTGTATACTTTTGACCAAAATGTTATTGAAATGCCACCTCTTCATTTCCAATAAATATTTTGTTTTTTAGCAATGCACGAAAGAAGTTAAGCGTGCGGCCTATACTGATATATTCTTGATTTAAGTAGAATGGTCTAAAAGCTCGAACAGGGGGAGTCTGAGGGGATGTGCCCCCCTGAGAAGTAGAAAAAAATATCAATTTTCGAACTCACTTGGTGCGATCTGGTGTATACTTTTGACCAAACTTTTATCGAAAAGCCACCTTCATTTCCAATAAATATTTTGTTTTTTATCAATGCACGAAAGAAGTTGAGCATAATTATACTGATATACGGTATTCTTGATTTAAGTCTACATGTAGATGGTTTAAAAGCTCAAACAGGGGGGAGTCTGAGGGGATGTGCTCCCCTGAGAAATGGAAACATTTTCAATTTTCGAATTCATTTGGTGCGATCTGGTGTATACTTTTGACCAACATTTTATTGAAAAGCCACCACTTCGTTTCCAATCAATATTTTGGTTTTTATCAATCATGTCAAAATGCTAGATAGCTATTTTGTTATGTAAGAAAGAATTTGTGCATAATATACAGATATTTTCTTGATTTAATTAGGTATAGATGATTGAAATTGTTATGTTGACAAACAGGTTCCCCTAATGGTTATGTTAAAAAACAGGTTCCCCATTTATCAAGGCAAAGATTCAGCATTCTGAAGCAAGAAGATTTAGGGTGGTTCGAGACCCAATATATTGTTGAAACCTGTAGAAAAAACGTGACAATTTTCAGTTTCTAAACTAAAATGGTTCAGAAAACTTGCCTGAAGCCACCTTGTTTTAAGCTTATATTTTGTAACATTGAAACTAATACGCGCGAAGGGGGGGGGGGGGGCATGGCCTGCTGGGCCATCCCCTGGATACGCCACTGGCTCTCTCCCCCTCTCCCTTTTCTCTCTTTCTCCCTTTCACTTTTTTGTCACATTAATTACGTTAACAAAGACCATAAAAATAGACAGCCTCGAACCCGGTCCCTCTCGCTATCGCGGTGATTGGTTACTCCACTAGGCTACAGGGACTGTGCTTACATGTGCGAGGCTGTGTATTTTTAAGGTCTTTGTTAATTTAATTCTCGCCAGTTTGTCCGAGTCTATATATTATTTATTCATTTCAATTACTCGGCTGGTATCATTTGCTTGATCCTCGCGTTTCGTCATAGATTCTGCTAGAATCATGCTTATAATAGGCCATCATCAATTGTTATTATTAATTACTTTTTCAATTAAACATTAGAATTTAATTTATAGGCCTACTTCACAAATGTTTTTTCTTTGAAATATGGCACTGAAATAAAATTGCAAATAATACGTTTTTTTAAGAAACACCGCGGCGGATCTTTTCGTGTAGTGCCGATGTGGTCGAAAGATACCAGGGCACGGTCTTGCAACTATGATTTCGCGCACCGTGCCATCGTCTGGATCCAGCCTTGAGTACCCCTCCCCCTTCCCGCCGCGCCTAATGAGTCCCGATCCGAATCAAACACCGTCCTGACGATAAACGATTCTTTCGTTCCACTTTCTTCCTTTCTTTCCCCTTCCTTTTTCTTTTCTACCCTCCTCTTCCTTTCTCTTTTCTTCCTTCCCTTTCTTTTCCCCTTCCCCTTTCTTTTCCCTTCCCTTCCCTTTTTTTCCTCCGAAAATCATTGGGGGGCCGTGCCCCCCGTGCCCCTATGACGCTACGACACTGTGTTTGAGTGCCGTCAGTTCGCAAATTTATTTGTTTACATATCGCGTTGCCGTTCTGTTAGCAAATCCACTAAATTCAGTTAATTCGTTCAGGACCAGTTGTTTGGAGTGCAATGTCAATCTCCAGCCGGCTTCATGCACTCTAATTATGGCAACAGGCTCCTGAAATAATTTACTGATTTCAGGTAATTTATCTGTTGTATCTTATATAGCTTAAACAAGCAATTTAGATATCCAAAACAAAATCTGATAGATATTTCTACATTTTTAAGGTATTTATTTAACCAATTTAATTTACCATATTTTGGTATCTTTGTATCTTTACTGATTTCGAACACGAGATTTAGGATTGTAAATGGGCAGGTAATGACCCTAGATTACAGTCGGCGCTCTATCTTATCACCGGCCTTTATCTGGCATACCATGTACCATGTATTAGAAATCTATGAAATCAAAGATATGACATATCGTGTGATAGAGACCTATTCATTTTGACTATAATATTTGGAAAAAGTGTATTTTAGGTCCCAGATACTGGTATACTAGTATCGTGCAATATTGGAACATTAAAAATTGCTAGCATCGGTCGTTACTGATACGATTTACTGTTCCAGTATCAGTCGATACTGGAACACCAAATCGTGTACCAGTATCAAACGATATTGGAACATTTTTATGTTCCAGTATCGGGCGATACTGGTACACGTGATACCAGTAATATTTGTCCCAATATTGAACGATACTGGTACATAATTATGTGGCAGTATCGCCCGATACTGGAACATTTTATATGTGCCAGTATCGACCAATACTGGAACACTGAATTTGTACCAGTATCGGACGATACTGGGTGTTCCAGTATCGACTTTTTCCCAATATGTTACTGCATTCATATTCGTCATAATTTCGACTACTGAATTTATTTTGGAATTTGGTTCCATATCTTTTGACCTTGTTTGAATTGAAACGGGTGTAACGTACAGGGTGTCTCAAAAAAATTACAACGGACCTTTAGGTGATCGTTACTTCCTACATAAGTATTTGAATTCAACAATTCAAATGTCAAAGTAAATTCAAAATTAGTTGTCTATGAATTAAGGAAAACCGCGTTTAGTTCCGCTCAGTAGTTACGGAGAAATGTGCGATTACGTAAAGAGTAGTCACGAAACACTCCCATCCAAGTTTGACTAATTTACAGATTTTCACTGTTCACTGGCGTGGATAGTTATTTACGCATTAACTTTTCAATTAGCCAGCACTGTTGAATACTATTCTTCGTGTTCTAAGACTAGAGTACTGATTAATTGTTATTGGTGTTAGATTAATTAATGTACTCTAAGACTAGAGTACTGATTAATTAATCTAACACCAATAACAATTAGAAAACAAAAACAATTTATCTCATTGTAAACGAGATAACCATATTCTTTCAATATAAACAAACGTTAGTTTTGTTTTCAATTGCGATATAAATAATTTGACTATCATGCGCAAAATTGCCAATAATAACATGATTCCAGCCGTCATTTTCAATGCCAATGTAAACACAAAAAAGTTTGATAATTTATATGGGCAATCTTATTAGTTATCTTGAACTTTGTTAATAACGGCAATGTTCAGATTTACTATCATTATGTTTTCAATCGTAATAAAGATATTGAAGTTATCGTGCAAATTGGTGATGGTAAATTTCAACTGATATCAAGTTTAAAATATGATGAAAATAACCTTGACGACTTTTATGATCATTTTTTTTAAACATTGTTCTTATCCGGCATATTATTTGGTTTTAAAGAGAAACTAGAACAAGAAAAAACATGTTAATGAATGTTATATTTGAAAGAGAAGTATTGATTGATTTCTTGTCTGTGCTCTCTGAATCACTAAATATGAGCAAACTTGGATGGGAGTGTTCTCTGACTAATGTTACATACAGGGTGTCTCAGAAAAAATTACAACGCACCTTTAGAGGATTGTAACTTTCTGAATAAGTGTCAGAATAGAACAACTCAAACAACAAAATAAAGGAAAAATAGTTTGCTATACTTTAAAGAAAACTGGATGTGATTCGGTTCAGTGATTCCAGAGAAATTAGCAATTACGTAACATTAGTCTGGGAACACTTCCATCCAAGTTTGCTCATATTGAGTGATTCAGACAGCACATACATGAAATCAATACTTCTCTACCAAATGACATGGATTAACGTGTTTTTATGGTTCTAGATTTTATTTTACACCAAATAATATGCCAGATGATATCAAAGTTTAACACAAAATATAAAATAAAAGTTGTCTAGATTATTTGCATCACATTTTGTACTTTAAGAACAGTACCATTTAAAATTTGTAGGATAAGTTCAATCTTTTTATAACAATTGGAAACAAAATTATAGTAATTTTAGTAAATATGAACATTGTCGTTATTAAACCAAGTTCAAGATCTACATCGCGCATACAACTTATCAAGCTTCTAGTCTTCACATTTGCAACTTGAAGTCTGAAATCATGTATATTATAAAATTATCGCAAATTTTGTACATGATGGTCAAATTATTAGTATCGCAATTGAAAACAAAATTGATGTTTTCTTTACGTTAAAAGAGTATGGTCATATCACTTTCCTTACAATGAGTTGTATTGTTTTTGGTTTTCTGGGTGTATGAGTGTTATGATCGATTATTCAGTATTCTTAGATCACAACTTGAACTTCTTTATCATAGTATTAAACAGTGCTGGCTAATTGAACATTAATGAGTAAGTAACCAGCCGCGCAAGTGAAAACCTGTCAAAATATGCAAACTTGGATGGAAGTGTTCCGTTACTACTCTTACGTAATCACAGATATCTCCATAATTACTTAACAACATTAAACGCTGTTTTCTTCCAATTGTAGAAAACTAATTTGGCCTCATTTTACCGTTTGAATTGTAAAATTCAGATACTTAATTAGGAAGTTATGATCGCCTAATGGTGCGTTGTAATTTTTTTTGAGACACCCTGTACTTGCTCATTTCTCCGTAATCACTGAACCGAATCGATTTTCTTTAAATTATAGCCAACTTCTATGCCTTTATTTTGTCATTTAAATTGTTCCATTCCAACACTTATTTAAAAAGTTACGATCCTCTGAAAGTGCGTTGTAATTTGTTTTGAGACACCCTGTATAATCAAATACTTCAATGAACAAACAAACGATAAATTAAATGTTCAATGATCCCATGAGCTGATACGAACTAATGTTTTCACTGTACTTTTTTCTTACATGATATTAGATCACGCAATCACAGTATGCTAATATTAATGCATTAGTCATGCATAACTTTAGATTCGCAGTCAGTATGCTCATAATACAGGGCGAGTCAAAATATTCAGGTCCCGTTTTCAAAAAAACCAGGAAAATACTTCTAGTTAAAAATTGGTCAATTTCTTCATTGATTGATAACACTTCTTCATATTTAGTGAAGTTTTCAAGACAATCCGTAATTGCACGCCATATACCTAATTACAACATATTAACGGAAAAACCGCGAAACCCAAAGTGTTCCATGGATACACGAATGAAGCCAATTGGTGGGTGTTACCACTACTGCAGTATTTGGAAACATCACGGATTTTCCTTAAATGGGGCTAATCATGACTTATCATTGTTGTCGTTTTGTGACAAGTTTGGTACCAAATTGTGCCTAAAAGATTCATCCAAATGTCTATCTAGCCTATTTGGTCAAAACATAATTAGAAGTCACTCTTTATAGGATATAAACAAAGTGTATGACTTTCTTTTGTTGAGCACTTTAGTAAAATACTGATTCAATAAGTGAAGACGTACGTAGAATGCTTTATGTCATATAGTCGTCACTGAGAATGCAGGGTCTTATTTATTCAACCATTATACCGTAGACCATGGTCTGTGATTCAATATGTTCAACTAACAGTGACGCATTCTTACTTAACCCCCGACTTAACCCTCGTCCTCCTGAGACGTTTTTTTTATTACGACCCCTTATTTGGGTACCATGGTATAGCTAGAGGTCCCTTCTTTCCATACATACCAAAACAAGTACAAACCTTCCACGCATGACGTCACTAAACATGGCCGACCTCAAAATCCCGTTGTATTCTCTGTACAGTGTACAGTGAAATATGCTTATAAGTGAGAGAAATGTTCAGGACCATACAATTAAGATTTTTTCAAATTGCGATTTAAAAAAAATTGTAAGGTGGCAACCCCCCCCCCCCCCCCCTACTATCGGACTTTGACGGCTTACTGTACCCCCGGGTAAGGTGGTATCCTCACATTTGTTTAGTCAAAATGAGCGCAAGGGATGTAAAAGCGATCACCTGTCATTTGCGTTTAAGCGCATTCGGCCAAAATTCTTGGGGGGGGGGGGGGGGCCTTAGGAGGACGAGGGTTAATTAAGATAATCTATTATGAACATCAGTGACCCTCGAGCGACCATTTAATAGTTTGTATGTAAAATCCTATCGTTCCACAGCCTGACATAATATTTGTTTTGTGTTTGCTTTGTATTAAATGCTTTTGCTGATGTTTGGATTGTTAAAAAATAATTTTGAACTAATATTTGGACGTCTTGGTCTTATACGCTTGTTTTTGAATGGGAATCGCCTGACATATTTATTGCGAGAATAAGGAGATAAAAAGTACCGTAAATCACACATTTTCCTAATGAAGCCAATCTTATGTCAGTATATGCGCTGATTAAAAAAAGATCACTCAATATTGACCCCACTCTTATTTTTACCCTTTTTTGGGTCAAGAAATGGCAATTGTTACCAAATTTGGGGTAAACAAATCAGAATCTTACTTTAGATGTTTTCATAAACATATCTAAGGTAAATAGGGTCCTGTTTCCGTAACATATATTCTTATTGACCTAACATGTGAAATTCTGATCATTTCGGCCACTTTTTAACCAAATGTGTCAAAAAGTCAGACTCTTGCTATGAACGTTTTGCAAAAAGATGATTTTTATTTTCTCTTTATATATTGATTAATTGATAAAAGATTAACGAATGATAAGAATATAATTATATGAGTGTAATGGTAAGCTCATTTTCATGAGAAGATAGATAAATAGTGTTCCAAGAACGGGGCTGAGCGAAGTTCGATGTTCCACTCGTTACACGGCCGGCTTTAACCAATCAAAAGACTAGGATTAATGTATAGGGTGTCCAAAAATAATCTATACCGGATTTCAAAAATATATTAAAAAAACAAAAAACAAATAGTGTTTCAAATGTAAACACTTTCGATATAATGGTGGAAATGTTTCCTACTTATTCCGTTAATTTCATTGAGATATCTATTTTAGTTCCGCTTTGGCAAGACATAATCGAAAATCGATGAAAAACTTATTTTCATATTTTGGCTCACATAATTCATCTTTACAGCTATTCTCTCTAGCACTACCAGTATTTCAAACAATGAACCCCACACCTCGTAAGTTATATTAAAAACTTCAGCCAAAGAAAGGAAGGTTAAAACCACTCAAGCTTAACAAATCCTGCCCTATTCAATCAATGCTTTGTTTTCTATGCACACGACAATCGATTGTTATCCCAAAGCTAGTGTCAATAAGAAGAGGGTGCAATAGCAATGCGAAATAAGTTTCAGAAATAATCTAATATTGATAAGCCAAGAAAAAAAATCAATAATAATATTTGGGTCAAAGGTCAAGAATGGGTCACTAGGTGTCAAAATGTTAATTTTCAATCCTTTCAATCAGAATGTTACTTCTCCGAGAGGAAATGATTGATGATTGTCAGAATTGGTCAGAAGAATTCCTTGGATCCATGTTCATATAGGGTCCCCGGCGATTAAAAATGACATATCATATGGGGTCACTAGGGGTCATTGAACTATTCAGGGGTAAAATTGAAGACATGCTACGATTTTGACTGGACTTGTTGCACCTTTTGCGTATTGATGAGACAAGAAAACAAGTTAATCATGACTTTGAGGTCAAAGGTCAAGAAGGGGTCACCTTGGGGTCATAAAGTAATTTTTCCAATACTACAGGGTCGGAATTTAAGACAATAACTTTATCTCTTCACTACTAGAGGGCCGGAATTTAAGAAAATAACTTTCCAATGTAGTACAATTAAAATATTATAAGATAATTGTCCTTTGACATCTATCAGCCATATAGCTTGGTCAATGGTCAACGCCCTCGACTAATATCCGTGATCTATGATCACAATGTGCTCTAGATTCTTCTTACACGGTACGGTTTTATTTAAAAAAGATCGCACCCAGATTCATTCATTTTATCTATTGTATAATAGGACTCTGGCCCTTCATACTACGTGGTACATAAATTATAAATACGCATACATAATACACAATCTTTACTTTGCTATGCCATCATCAAAGGATTCAATATACAAAACATAATCAATTAAATTCAATATCTTCTCTTATCTTCATTGCAGCGAATACAAATTGAGAGCAAGGTTTTTAATATCAGTGCTTTTTGGAGAACTCATGAGTTGGTTGAATTTCTCATGCGTTGGGTTTCTGGTGTACTTAGTTGAGATGTATCTATTACGTAAAGTTTTATATTGATTACAAATAATAACAAAATGGAATTCATCTTCTACATCACATCATTACACACTAAACATTTCCGATCATTTTGATCTAATCCATGTCTTCTACCGGTTTTAATGCGACGGGAATGACTAGACATCTTAATTTTGAAAGATAACGGCGATGTGACGCATTTGTAATAACTGATAAGTATTTTTCAGGTCATAATTGATTTTTGAGATTACGATATGTCCTTAATATACCAAGAGTAGAAATATCGGCAAACCAATTTTGTTTCGCAGTATCCTGGATACGTTGCTTAAACATACTTAGAAACATATTTACATCACCAACACCTTGATTATACCATACATGTCCATAAGGGACGCATGTTAGGCCGCAAGTGAGAATCGACTCAAGTGAGAATAGTTGGCGTAGTGATAATGTGATCTGCCCAACAAATTTCGATACTGATCGATATGGCATGTAATGGGTAATTCCCACAACAGCTACAACCGGGAAAGTTCTACAACTACCAATCCCCGCTACAATCACCAAAAGTGGAGGACGTACTGTGAACGATACTTTGCAGATTGATTAAAATCAAATGTACGGATAAGTGTGAGTAATGTTTGATAGGATCTAGTGCTCACAGAAGCAACATTTCGATGTTAAAAATGATAAAAATGTGTACCTGATGAAGAATTATAGATGTAACTGTAGTGTAAGTGGTGCCGAATTATGAAGGGTTGGCCTTTTGATTTGACGAACACCGTTTTGACTACGGCTTTGATGTATGATTACCTTGCCATGCTTGCCGGGTTACTTTGCCCACAGATGGTGTCCAGGGGTCATATTCTGGCAAGAACTTGTTTAGGGGTCAAAATTTGCAAGGAAAGCGTGACTAAAAACTTGTTTACTTTAGGGGGTAATTTTGCTTGCAGGGTAAAACTTGTTTTAGGGGGTGTCTGGAAAAAATTTGGTCACGCGTGTGTACACCATTATGTTTGACTGGCCCCCCTGGGGTCCACCATCTGTGCTGGTGTCCACCATCTGTGCTTTGCCAGGAGTAGGAGAGCCGCCGCCACACCTGCTATTCCGCCATTCCGGTATTAGCCATGATCAATGCTGCTAGTCAGCCTAGGATAGTTCATTACAATTACATTAGTTCTAAAACAAAACTATTTAGCCTTACATTAGTCTTTTATCATTAGACAAAATAAAAATAAAAACATGTTTAGCTTCCTGACCTTTAATTTCCAAAAAAGGAAGGAGGAGGCCCTTTTAATTAATTTTTTTCCCCACTTGAAGTACAAAATTGGCAAGGCCTAATTAGCGATAAACATCGTGAACCTAAAAAAGGAGGAGGCCTCTTTAACGCTAAACAGGTTATTTTTTATTTTGCCTTAAAGGGACACTAAGAGATGTGTTGGAGGCAGCGCCCTCAATTATGATAAAAACTGAGATTAGTTTATTTTTATAATTGTATTACATGTATGAACTTACACCTATAAGGATTAAGAAAAATCAGCTCTCTTTGTACAAGAAAACGTCGATTCAAAAATGCTCGTCCCGCGGGACGAGCTTTTTACGTCCGACAGTATCCCCCTGCAGTACGCGTGATACATAACGCGAACCATATTTGCATAGAGGGCGTTTTTCAATAAATAGCGATGATATTGTTTTAATCAAGTTTTGCTGTGTTTTTGTTAGTAGAAACAACAATAATGGCAATTTTTAATGTTCATCTTGAATTCTGAAGTAAATTTTTAAACATTTAAAATTTTCAACACCACTTAATGTCCCTTTAACCCTAATTCCCATGGCTATGTGTTTGCGTGTATTGTGGGAGGGGGAAAAAGTATTTGTTTAATATATGCCTGCGGTAGGTGACGTAATCTAGCCAATGCAGCAGCACCCACGTGGAGACAGCCCGGTGGTTTCGCTTCGTATTCAGAGGGGTAACACATGATCGTTCCAGGAGTTCAAAATACCCCCTATTTAACGGCGTTTGAGGACAATTTTGCTAATTTGACCCCTTTTTTGCGTGAAAGCAAGGACATTTCGTCTTTAAAAAAATACCCCTTTTTACCATATCGAGGGCACATTCTAAAATGACCCCCCTTTATGCGCAAAAACGAGGACATTTTGTCTATAAAAAAACACTACTTTTTTACCGTATCAAGGACACGTTCTAAAAATGACGGTGCATTTCGTATCCAAATGGATTCTCTTATCCAACGCTTATGTTTGTCATAGTCTTTGTCGAGGATTGATGCCCCTTCCCAGTCGATGGTGTGATTCTCTTGTGTTATGATCAGTGACCGCTGATTTATGTTGTTCCGTGAATTAGTTTGAAAAGCCCCCTTTTTCCTATTTCAAGGACATTTTGATATGCCACAATACTAATTTTAACTTAAAGGTGGCCATGTGTTATGAACTCGCCACCCTTAGCGTTATACAAATATTATGAATTTTTACACCAATTGAGTTTCAAATCGGAATATCTCCACAACTATCAACCTTAAACTAGCAAAGGTATACATTTTTGGAAAGCTGAAGGCATAAGCAATCTAAATATACACATTTCAACTCATTATACAGGGTGACCTTGAAATTATACAGGGTGGAAAAAATAAATTCTGGATAAAAAGTGGGTTACTTAATGCATTGCTTATTACTAACTTACAGTAATAAACTGAAAGTAAACAATATGTATTGGTTAGAGGATGGGTGAAGACCATGGAGAAAGAAAAATCACAGTTGCTTGTTAATCTCGGAATACAGGGTGTTCCAAATTATGTTAATTTTTTTTTACATTTCAACCTATTTTGAACTGAAACATTTTAGCCCTAACCCTAACTGAAAAAGTAAGTCCATATTTGGATTCCTCATCAAATTCCCTTTCAGAAAATGTATACTTTGACTATGATAGGATAAGTAATTAAAAAGTTACAGCAATTTTTAGATTTTAAAGACATCCGCATTACTTAATACAGTGTTCAATATGAAAACGGGTAGTTTCGTAAGTAAAAGTTCGTATTTTATAGACAAAACCGATCATAAAGAGTTCAAAATGATTAAAAACAATTAGCAGAATTGTTTAGCTGTAAATTAAGACCCAAACCAAGTTTGTAGCCCCTGTAGTACTGAAGTAGTAGTAAATTTAATCAAGTTTGCACACGCGAAACGCGGCGTTCCCATAGAGTTTGTGTGTACCGCATCCCCCCCTCCTCCACCTCGACTGTTCGCACTTCAATCAACCATAACTTTGTTAATTGAGAAGCTGTGTTGTTCATATTTACAGGTTTGTTAGTGGTATTAATTAGCTTTTAAATGAGACCAGAAACATGACTATAGCATTTTGTTTTGCTGAGATGATGAATATCACAATTAGAAAATACGTAACAATACCACCATTTTTGGGTGGCGAGTTCAAAACGCATCGCCAGGTATATTATGTGATCTTTCCAGGGAACGCCTCAACATCGAAAAAAAAATCATGGTTTTAGAGTGAAAATAAACTGTCGGGATAACACAACAGTTTATATTTTCATTCTAAATTACTCTAAAACCATGATCTTGAGGTTATTAGGAATCGTACCGCTCTGTAACTTGGAATGTATATATGTTTTATGATCAAAAATGTAAATCTGCAAGAAAATCTAGCTACTTTCTTAAAAAAAATCATGAATAAAGGGCGCTCTCTGGAAAAGATCACATAATATGCCTTTAAATGTATTGTATTATTTCTTACTCATAATATTTCATTCCATAGCTCTCCCACAGAGAGCTAGGATTCAGAGCTACATATGTTATAGCTCTCCCACAGAGAATACAAGACTGTGGAATTGTGCATCTTTACGTCACCTGTGTAAAATGATTTCTGAATTTTGCCCCCAAACTGCAAAATTAAACTCATCTTGCTCTGCTTCTCCTGTGCCTGGATTTTTTGAGAGCGGAGAAAATACAGTTCTTGCATTTAAATTCCCAGGTATATTACCATTTCATACAGAAGAAAACATTGATCAGTAAAGAATTTCAGTTACCAATTTTCATCAGTCAACAACACGTATGGATTGGATTCCCAATGAACTGTGGGTACAAATGTTTTCGGCTATTTCGGAAATTGTTCGAGCATAACTCCGGAATCTTTCGGTCAATTAATTATGACGTATTGCCATGTTAAAAGAGGTAAACATGGAGTTTTCCACTATATATTTGCTACCAAATTTTCAAACAAAGGGCGCCCTCTAATAATCAATGATATGAACATCCTTACTAAGGCCTAGGCTAAGTCTAGCTCTGAATCCTACTTAGCTACAATGTTAGAAAAAAGTGTTTCAAACACTTTGTTCATATAGGTGAAATGTAAAGTGTTTCCCCCTTGATCAATGTTGAATCCCACAATTTACCCACCATCAGCACAGGGCGTCGCAACATTGATCGGTGGGGAAGAGGGAGGGATATTAGTAAGTCAGGGGATACTTCAGGCTACCAGAAATAAGTTTTGATTTTCACGTGACTCAAAAAGCGTGCCTGTTATGTTCCAATAAGCATGGCAATTAGGGTCAGTGTTCGAACACCTTTTTTCTATGATTGTAGCTCTAGGCTCTAGTCACTACTCTACAAGTACTCTACTATTAGTATATTACTTGTATTTTTTATGTGGACAGTAGTGTTTGGGAGCATTCATAAATACTTTATGGGGGGCTGGACAAATTTATGTTGGTACATCAACACTTTTTGACCTCTCCCCCCCCCCCCCCCCCCCCCTTGCCTCACTTTTTTCTTCCTGTTTCTCTTGATAACTGGACCCGAAACATTGACTGCACCCCCTCCGCCCCCCCTTCAGCTTAACTGAACATTTCTCTAACCTATTAGAATGAAAGTTCATCTGTGTTGGTGATAAATAATATGAAGTTAAACTTTCGATCTCAACACAAGAAATATTTACCTGGAATTTTCAGGTGTTGCTACACCTTTCATCAGCAGACTAATGACTCGACTTGACCTTTTGGAGGTGTGACGTCAGAATCGGGTCATATGGGGATCGGGATCGTGTCAACAAACCTAAGGGTAAGGTCAAACCGAAAACTAAAGACAGTGAGAAACAGACAAAAGGACACGTAGTGTTGCCTTATATCAAGGGCACATCAGAGGCTCTCCGCAGGATTTTCGGAAACTACGGGATACGCGCATACTTCAAACCCACGCGCACACTATGTCAACTTCTGGTCTCTCCAAAAGACAAAACTGAGAAGAAGGACACTGTAGGCCCAGTGTACATGATCCCTTGTCAGGGTCAGACTACCCGGGGTCTTTGCTCCGAATCATACATCGGAGAAACCGAACGCTCATTAAAGACCCGGTTTCTAGAGCACAGGCGTCCTAGTTCCACCTCGTCCGAGGTATCCCAACACATCCATATTGAGTCACCAGGACACAGTGTTGACTTAGAGAAAGTCAAAATCTTGGATAGGGATCCTCGTTGGTTCGAGAGAGGTGTCAAGGAGGCTATTTACATCAGAGCCAACCAACCATCACTCAACAAAGACGGGGGCAGGTACAAATTACCAAGAGTCTATGACCCGATTCTGACGTCACACCTCCAAAAGGTCAAGTCGAGTCATTAGTCTGCTGATGAAAGGTGTAGCAACACCTGAAAATTCCAGGTAAATATTTCTTGTGTTGAGATCGAAAGTTTAACTTCATATTATTTCTCTAACCTGTTGTCAAGGTCAAGAAACATAGTTAATATAGTCTACATGTCAGGAGCGGACTGGGACCTGAAAGCGGCCGTGGCAAAATTATTAAAGCGGCCCTTTTTGACCATGTCAGGCAGAAGTATGTCGTCCCGGTAGTAAATTAAATTTTCGTAAAAGGTTGCCCCAATTTTTTTCCCAGTCAGTCACCTCGTGAATTTCACGTAAGTGGGGGGGGGGGGGGGGTAAAAAAAATTTGTCACTGTCACAAAATTTGAGTAACCGCAACCGGCCCTGAGAGGCCCAAATTTGAGTAACCGGCGGCCCTGAAAGACCCAAAACCATGCAGCCCATGTGGCGATCGCCACAACGCCACAGTGGCCAGTCCGCCCCTGCTACATGTAACCAATAATACCTTTATTGCTGTGATTTACTTGAGCATATTCTCAATTTTATCAGAAATACATACCGGTACATAATAATTATTGTCACATACCACCCTGGCATACATTGTACACTGCCGCCCATAAGTATTTCCCCCTCTGGAAGCTTGCAAGTTAGGCAAAAAACAAAAAAAATGGTTGCCCTTTCACCTCAATTTTTTTTTGGGGTCGGTACATGTAGGTCGATTCTTTTTTCTTTATTTTTTAATTTTTTTAGATGTCAAAGAATGCCAAAAATACACTTTCAAGTGAATTAGATATGTTTGTATTTCGAAATATAAGTGTTTTTAGGTCGTCCGTAGGAAGATACCTTATGGCGGCATCCTTCGTGTGTGTTGTGTGTGTTGTCAGTCTGTCTGTCTGTCTGTCTGTCTGTCAACAATTTGGTATACACTTTTTGTTTTGTCCATTTCTTTTCCATACAATAACCAATTGCAACCAAACTTCGGTCATAGATGCAACATGGAAACCTTCATATGTTAATGAGGTCAAAGGTCACATACCAAGGTCAAAGGTCATCTGAGGTCAAGATGTAATATTTAGTACACACTTTTTGTTTTGTCCATTTCTTTTCCATACAATAACCAATTGCAACCAAACTTCGATCATAGATGCAACATGGAAACCTTCATATGTTAATGAGGTCAAAGGTCACATACCAAGGTCAAAGGTCATCTGAGGTCAAATCAAGATGTAAAATTTAGTACACACTTTTTGTATTGTCCATTTCTTTTCCATACAATGACCAATTGCAATCAAACTTCGGTCATAGATGCAACATGGAAACCTTCATATGTTAATGAGGTCAAAGGTCACATACCATTATGATTAGCACCATTTAAAGGAAAATATCCCATTTTCAAAAGTCGCATTTCCAATACACAGCACGAGAAGATTTGGTTAATCTGTCCATGTTCTCCCCATCCATAACATTCCTTTACATTCAAATCCTTCACCCATGCATCAGTTTACATTTGAATTAGCCCGCGCATTGAGGGATATGCGCGGTGATCAGTACGGGATAAATACGGGCATATGTGTGTGTTAACAATTGGCCTATTCTTCTCGTGCTGTGTATTGGAAATGTGACTTTTGAAAATGAGATATTTTCCTCCAAATGGTGCTAATCATGATTTATCTTTGTTGTTAGGGGGCAAATTTGGTATCAAATTATGCCTAAAAGATTCATCTAAATGCCTATCTAGCCTGTTTGGACAAAAACAAATTGAAAGTTACTCAAAATGACATAAACAAAGTTGTATACTTTCTTTCCTTTAGAGGATACTGTGAGCGTGTTAAAAGCAACAACAAATATACCCCCAGAACGATTTGTTTGTTTTGTGTGTGTTATTTGTCATCTTGATACATACACTTTGCCACCCCAACTATATGAATGGCGCCATCTATAATAGTCAACTCCCACAATGTATATTTATACCCATTGTGCACATACACAAATACCCCACAGTACGTATAATTACCCCCGTAGTGCACTCATGTACCAACAAAAAATCCAACTCCCAAAATGCATATTTATACTCATAGTGTACTCCCACAGCGCACAAACACAAATACCCCTGCAATGTATCTGGTGCGGGTAGGGGTGGGGGTGTGTCAACAATTTGGTATACACTTTTTGTTTTGTCCATTTCTTTTCCATACAATGACCAATTGCAATCAAACTTCGGTCATAGATGCAACATGGAAACTTTCATATGTTAATGAGGTCAAAGGTCACATACCAAGGTCAAAGGTCATCTGAGGTCAAGATGTAAAATTTAGTATACACTTTTTGTATTGTCCATTTCTTTTCCATACAATGACCAATTGCAACCCATCTTCAGTCATAGATGCAACATGGAAACCTTCATATGTTAATGAGGTCAAAGGTCACATACCAAGGTCAAAGGTCATCTGAGGTCAAGATGTAAAATTTAGTGCACACTTTTTGTATTGTCCATTTCTTTTCCATACAATGACCAATTGCAACCAAACTTCAGGCATAGATGCAACATGGAAACCTTCATATGTTAATGAAGTCAAAGGTCACATACCAAGGTCAAAGGTCATCTGAGGTCAAGATGTAAAATTTAGTACACACTTTTTGTATTGTCCATCTCTTTTCCATACAATGACCAATTGCAACCATTATTATGCAGTTCGAATCTTCCGTCCCATACTTGCAATGCATTGGTAAAGACCAATTATTCTGAACATTGTGTCACTGGAGTGAACTTGGTCGACCAAGTTCACGCGTGAATTTAACGCACGCGTAGTGAAAAGAATGTCGCTTTCAAGATTTCGACAACATTTCAGCTGAAAGACTCCGCCCCCCCCCCCCCCCCAGCTGAAATTATCATTTATAAATTTCTGCACATGAAGTTTTCCATCACCAGTTGATTTCAGTTAAAAATTCCCATAGCGTTACACTGCCGATAATGAGCTAATTGATATTCATGAGGTGATTTACTACAGCGATTTTACATTGGAATTTTGACTTGCTCGATAAAATCATGAATTGTAATGCTTTTAACACAATGAAAACACAATGAAATGGTAACTGGGTCTGATGGTTTAATACTTTGTCGACAACACAATGATAACTTGCAAGCTTCCAGAGGGGGAAATACTTATGGGCGGCAGTGTATAATAAACTTACTGAGATATATACCAGCAACATCTCAAAGCACCAGCCGGGAATTGAACCCAGGACCTTCCGCTTAATATTCATGATTATTTGTAGAAAGTAAATTTTCCTGCAGATTTACATTTCTGATCATAAATCATAAAATATTCTGAGTTACAGAGCGATACGATTCCTATAATAATTTCAAAATTCTCGTTTTAGAGTGAATTTTGAATGAGAAATAAGTTGTCGTCGCTCAGACCTGACAGTTTATTTTCACTCACTAAATCATGATTTTAAAGTAATTACTAGGAATCAAATCACTCTGTTACTCAGAATATATTGATTTATGATCAGAAATGTAAATCTGCAAGAAAATCTACATTCTAAAAAATACCATGACTAGAATTTACTTGGCCTTAACGTTATAATTGTTCAAGTTATATTTATGCATTGGTTAATTTCTCAACCTGTTTTTATTTCCAAGAAATACTGGCTTGTATTTCGATCGCCCTATTTCCGCTGGCGCTACAGTACAGTACTAAAACTATGATGTGCACTGCCTATGCTACAAATTGGATTTTGTTGGATTAAGTGGGGTTAGGGTTATAGTTAAACCAAACTTGAAAGTTGTGGGGATAAAAAATTGCTTGTTAAATGAATATTAACCCTACTTTTTCAGACATTTTTTCCTGGCGGCAAAATGTGAGTGACCCAAAATATCGCCGTGCCTCCCCCCCTTTCCCCCGGATTTGAACCATGGACCTCTGGCACACAGGGCGAGGTATTTTCCAGTACATAGGTGTCAAGGCTACTGCGCCAAGTATGTAGGCTGGGTCCAGTATTTCTTTTTAAAACTTACACGCCGGGTTAATACAAACAGGTTGGGTTGTTGGATCTGGTGGGGTTTGGGGTTACATGTATAGGAACCAAACTTGGAAAAAATTGCTTGTTAACCCTAACCCCTACACCCACTTTTTCAGACATTTTTTCCAGGCGGCAAAAAGTGACCTAAAATATTGCCACAGCTCCCCCCCCCCCCCAGATTTGGACCACTGACCTCTGGCTCACTGGACGAGGGATTTTCCAGTATACCACAGATGTCAAGTATAGGCTGGGTCGAGGGAGGGATAATTAGGGTTATACCAAAGGAAAATTTTGGAAGAAAAAAACAACAAATTACTTGTTAACTAATCCTAACTCCTTTTTTCAGACATTTTTTCCTGGCTGTGAAAAGTGACCTAAAATATCAAAGCGACACCCCCCCCCCCCCCCCCCCCCCCCCCCGGATTTGAACATCTCTTCACACTTTCAACATTTAAAATGATTTACAAATGCACCCTCTGATGCAGAAAACATCATTCACCACATCACGAACCAACCATCACCAGTAGATTTACTGATTGAGTGGTAATCCAAATGTTAGCGGATCCACATCACATTTTACACCTTATCTGTGCATGCTTGCATGATGTGATTTGGTTAAATATATCCCAGGGCAACTGAACACCGTAGGCATATTATATGTTGGTGCGGTCGGTCACGTCCTTGACACAATGTTGTCATTTAGATTACAGTTCCCTGGTATCCTCAATATGAAATGGGTCGGTCACGTCCTTGACACAATGTTGTCATTTAGATTACAGTTCCCTGGTATCCTCAATATGAAATGAGTATCAGCGTGTTTTTACTGAAGAAAAAAAGCAGGCATATGACTGCTAACGGATTAAAATCCCCCAGTAAAAACACACCACCACCGGCATTTGCCCGCTCATACCGGTTTTTTTCTCCTGGATTTTAGATGCCTTTTATCCTTTGAAACCAAGGATAATAGCGGTTGAAACCGGTTAGGAAAAGCAGTCTTTCGTCAGTATAAACATGCACGGTTCCAGCTCAGCGCGTTTGCCGATGTAAGCGGAAATGGGTATAGTTATGTGACATCAGACTAGCGCACTGTAAATGTCGTACGGCAGACGCCATTTTCCTACTGTCAATACCACAATGCATCGCGAGTGACCTGCTTACGACCTTTCACTGGCATTTATTATAATGAGGTCAGCGGCAGCCGGCAAGTTTGTTTATCGTACTGCAATAAAAACACGTCTCTCACACGAGCAACCGGCTTTTATCCTGCTTTTTATAAGACGGGTAAAAGCCGGTTTGCTTAATAAAAACACGCTGTATGACTATGTGCACTGTACAATGTAGTGCATGAACAGATGAAAGTGTAGAAAGCAGTTACAGTGCATAAATATGTACTATTATGTGGTACACTGAGCTGAGAATAAATAGAATCAGGTCAAGGATCCGGGGAGGGGGTGGGCACTCAGAGCAAATGTGTTGTCATCATTGGGCAGAAATCTGCGGGAAAGGGTACCTTTTTCACAAATTGAAACGGTCCCCCCGATTAGGGTAACAATTTAATGCCATTGTGTGAAAAAGGGTATACATACAGGGTGAGTCAAAAAGACTGCAATAGTGGAAAGAAGCCATTTTGTTTTCAAAACCAAAATGAATTTTAAAACTTTTTAAACGTTGCAAGAATGATGTATTTAATAACTTTGTGTGAAAAAATGAAGTCGATCGCATTGTTTGTTTGACTTTGGTGACCCTCTTTGCTGCACAACCAAATTTACCTGTTTGTCCACGAGCACAGTGATTTTCATTTGAAATGGCACACATTGCACTTTCATATTTGAATATCCCGCCGACAAAAAAATGGAAAATGTCAGTCTTTTATTAAGATTTAGAACATTATATATACGCTTTCATAGCATGGGTATGATTATACATGTAATTGATTATGCTAACTCACATGTAAACAAGAAAGGATGCATCAAATTCCAATAACATCACAAATGAACTCAATTTTCCAAATTTGAATGAGAGGCACATTTTGTGATCTGATGCATATTTTGGGCATCTCGTGGACAAACGTGGTCAATGGGTGCACTGGTCAAAAGGTTCACCAAAGGCACACGGAAAATGATATTGACTTCATTTTTTCACGCAAAGTTAGGATTAAATACATCATTCTTGCAACGTTTAAAAAGTTTTCAAATTCATTTTGGTTTTGAAAACAAAATGGCTTCTTTCTACTATTGCAGTCTTTTTGACTCACCCTGTACATGTACTTTTGAAGTCAGCGTATATAGGGTTGGTATTATACAAGTATTTTCACGTGCTGCATGTCAGTGTTAAGGGACCGATTTTGGAGGACCGGCCTGCTTGATGATGACGAGAAATGGAAGTATATATGAGCCGCCCCCCCCCCCCCCCCCCGGTCAAGGATACCTGAATTTACGGAAGAGATTTAGTTCTGCATGTTTTAGCAAGTGTTCACAACTCACGAACTCGCAAAGTCACGAACTCGTGCCAAAATCAGACGGTTGTGTTGACAACACACGAAGTCACGAACTCGTGCTGAAAATCCGGTGGCTTTTGTTGACAACACACGAACTCACGAAGTCACAAACTCGTGCCAAAAATCAGGCGGTTGTGTTTGCAACTCGCGAACACACAAAGTCACAAACTCTTGCTGAAAATCCGGCGGCTGGTGTTGACAACACACGAACTCACGAAGTCATGAACTTGTGCCAAAATCAGGCGGTTGTGTTGCAGCATATGAACACACGAACTCACAAACACACGATATGCACAAAATCAGGCGGTTGCGTTTGCAGCATACGAACTCTTCGTATTTCCAGGACAAGAGGCGGTTGGGTTTGTTTGATAAAACTAACCAACTCGCTAGAAGTGTAAAAATTAGGAGTTTCATGAGTTCGTGAATTGGAGCCAACATTTCTTTACTATTTCTTTATTTTCAAAGTGTACAAGTCACGAACTCACGAACTCGGGATTGTTGGCACGAGTTTGTGAGTTCGTGCGTTCATAACCCTAACTACCTGGCACTAAATCTCTTTCGTAAGTTTGTGTACTTCTCAATGGGCAACATAATTGTGACCTTGTGATTCTAAAATAAGAACTATTGCAGTTATGCTACTCAAACTTTGGAATGTGACAAATTTAAGGATGACCTTTCATATAAAACAGAAAACATCAAGTTGAAAATCGGGCCAGCAATCAGAACATCTACCTTTAAAATATCAAATAAAAAATTAGCCATAGGAAGGAACAATCTTAACATTTTGAATGATGTTTTACATCCTGATTAAATGTAAGGGGTCGTCCACAATTATTGCCATTTTCGCATACGTAAATAATCCGTTTAAATAACCGGCTCCCGACCATCCTGACTTAAACCGTTTAAGTATTGCGGTGTTTGTCGAACTCACCGCATCTCTGCTGTCATAACAACGCTGCGTAGAACCGAGCGTATTACTTATTACTGCGCGGGCCGTGAGACGCACAGTGTATGCGGGCGTGAATGGTAGGGCGCACTACGGGGCGCGTATCGACAGGCGCGTTATGATTCCAAATTCATCTTAAACGGTTCATCATAAACCGGTGTGTTTCCACAGCGCAGTGGTGCCGGATCTTGAGCGGAAGTAGCCACCTCTGGAGAAGGTTATAATAAACCGTTTATGGGTGATGATCGGTTTATCAATAATCCGATTATTGTGTGTTTCCACAGGAGAACTTACCCGGAATTGCAATTCGGCGTGTTTCCACAGAACTTAACTTTCCGGTTATTGCCGTGTAATTTCGTCATTTCTATCTAAACCAGTAGTCGCTACCTAATGTTTTCTGGGCTAAACTAATTTACATCACAGAGGACAAGTCCATTTTAAGGGAAGTGTCAACCCAAAATATATGAAATTTATCAAGCACTGTAACTTTTAAACTAATAATGTAATGTACATAAAAGTATACAATTTTTCAAATGAAATGAGTCGGAGAATCCATTTTTGGTATTAAATTTCCCCCCAAATAGTGATTTCTACATTTTTGCCCAAAAATCACTTTTTTGGTGCCAAATTTTTTCAGACAACCTAACAAAATCAGTTTTTAACCCTAACCAGTAAAGCTAGTTTTTTGTGCGTATCGGGGGAGGGGGGAAAAAGTGCTATTTTTTTGACCCGAAAAATCACCCAGCACCCCCGGGATTCGATCGCCGGACCATCTGCACCAAAGTCTGTCCCTCTACCGACTGAGCTAACTCCCTAGGTCATATGCGGCCACAAACTCCGTGGCCACATATGCCCGCGGTAGGTGACGTCAATGCGGCAATGCAGCAGCACGTGCCTGGAGATAGTTTCTGGCAGTGAGATTTAGTGAGATTCAGTGCGGTTAGGGTTATTGCACATCAAAAGCACATCAAAAATTGACATTTATTAACCCTAACCAGTAAAGCTAGTTTTTTGTGCGTATCGGGGGAGGGGGGAAAAAGTGCTATTTTTTTTACCTGAAAAATCACCCAGCACCCCCCGGGATTCGATCGCCGGACCATCTGCACCAAAGTCTGTCCCTCTACCGACTGAGCTAACTCCCTAGGTCATATGCGGCCACAAACTCCGTGGCCACATATGCCCGCGGTAGGTGACGTCATCGCGGCAATGCAGCAGCACGTGCCTGGAGATAGTTTCTGGCAGTGAGATTTAGTGAGATTCAGTGCGGTTAGGGTTAATTTAAAATTTCAAAATTTCACCAAAATCATCCAAAGTCAATTATCTAGGAAGCACCTTTTTTTTTTTTGCTTAAACATTTTTAGTTTTGGTCAATATTTTCAAAACTAAATATTGTTAAGCCAAAAAAAAAAAGAGTATTTCCTAGATAATTGACTTTAGATGATTTTGGTGAAATTTTGAAATTTTTAATCAAAAACTGATTTTGTTAAAGGCATATTATGTGATCTTTTCCAGAGAGCGCCCTCTATTCATTATTTCTTTTAGAAAGTAGATTTTCTTGCAGATTTACATTTCTGATCATAAATCATACATACATTCCAAATTACAGAGCGATACGATTCCTAATTACCTCAAAATCATGGTTTTAGAGTGAATTTAGAGTGAAAAATATAAACTGTCGGATTTGTTTATTTTCACTCTAAAATCATGATTTTGAAGAAACTAAGAATCGTATCGCCCTGTAACTTGGAATGTATGTACGATTTATGATCAGAAATGTAAATCTGCAAGAATATCTACTTTTAATTTTTTTTTTCGATGTTGAGGGCGTTCCCCGGAAAGATCACATAATATACCTTTAAGTTGTCTGAAAATTTGTAAAATTCCTTCAAATTTGAACTTCTAGAAAACATCGGTTTAGTTAAAATATTGACATTTTCCACCATTTAAAGCTAAATGTTCACGGAATACACGGGCGTGTGACCTAAAAGGCGAGTATACCATTATGAACAATCAAAATAAACTATCAGATTCAATTTATATTGTCACAATGTGAAGAAATTGGAAGAAAACTGAAATTTAAATGACGGTAAGATTGGCCTTTGCTTACATTTTTAGACATTGTTTTGCGCTCTTTAGTTTTTCCCGTCTACGTCGCAGATATTAAGCTGCGCGTCTAGTATTACGCACGGGAATATTCAGCGCGCGACGCAATGATCGAACAGTTGTCGCAGCATTTGAAAAGCGCAGAACTCCGCTTAAATTCCCGCCAAATAGCCATGCGCCTTTTCCTGACTCAAACTTACCAAAACAACAATTTTAAATCACCTAAAAGAACGAGAAATAATCGCTTCCGATTAGTAACTTATGATGGTAATGATAGAATACATATAAAAGTATAAAATAATAGAGAAATATGAAATTCAATTTTTGAAACAAATGCTGGGTTGACACTGCCCTTAAGTAAGAAGGGTGGGCTTTAACTATGCAAAATACTCACAGGCTTGAACAGTGTCCGTATGTGACAACATTTGTGTCCGTCCGTGACAAGTTTCGTAATTGATTTTACTTATTTGATGGTGCCAGTGTTAGATAACATTCTTGCATGGGAAAGGGGAGATAGCTCACAATGTTTTTTAGTTTTCTTCTTTGTCCTTAAAATTTGGTAAAAAACTGTAAAACTTTTTTTGTGTCACGGACGGACATGTCCCTCATCGAAATGTTAACTCAAGGGTAATAATGTAACTACTTCCCAGAACTTTTTTCCACACATTTTTTTATTATTTAATAGATACATGTCTCATCTATCAACATAACATAAAAAACCTGAATATTATTCATTAACATAAAAATATGGTAAGGTCATCTTCTACTTATAATGTCCGCTCGTGACACATTTTGTTTTCACCCCCTTGGCAATAATGGACCGCTCCAAAAAAATAGAACACATTTTACGTTTTAAAGAATACCTGTACCCCCGCTCTCAAGTTTCTGACTCGGCAGTACCCCTACCCCTGCTCAAGTTCCTGAGTTGGCAGTACCCCTACCCCTGCTCAAGTTTCTGTCTCGGCTGTACCCATACCCCCGCTCAAGTTTCTGACTCAGCAGTTCCCTACCAGCCCAAGATTTCTGACTCGGCGGTACCCGGCCTTACCCCTGCTCCAGTTCCTGACTCGGCAGTACCCCTACCCCTGCTCAAGTATTTGACTCAGCAGAACCCTTACCCCCGCTCAAGTTTCTGACTCGGCAGTACCCCTACCCCGTTCAAGTTTCTGACTCGGCTGTACCCATACCCCTGCTCAAATTTCTGACTCTGTGGTACCCGTACCCCCACTTAGGTTTCTGTCTAAACGGTACCCCTACCCCTGCTCCAGTTTCTGACTCGGCAGAACCCCTACCCCTGCTCAAGTTTTTGACTCGGCAGAACCCTTACCCCCGCTCAAATTTCTGACTCTGAGGCAATGGCGTAGCCAAGGGGGGCGATCGCACCCCCACCCCCAATACTGACATCGTGTCGGTTGAGATTGGCACTGTCGGTTCATTTGACCAGAGGAATCATGGAATTATGATGGTAAAAAGTACACATATGAAAAAAATTCGCGCGCTATGCACGCATAGCAATCAACTAAAGGCAATATTCGTTGGTATAAGCTTGTTTAAGAGCCAAAATGTACCTCAAAGGTAGACTCAGAACAATTTTGTCTGTTCATTTTCATTTCTCCACCCCAATAAACGCCAAACGCCACTGCTCTGAGGTACCCTACCCCGCCCCAGATTTCTGAATCGGCAGTACCCTTACCCTGCTCAGATTTCTGACTTGGCGGAACTGCTATCCTGTTCAAGTTTCTGACTCGGTAGTACCCGTACCGCTTAAGTTTCTGACTCTGCGATACCCCTACCCCTGATCCAGTTCCTGATTCTGCATTATACCCCTGCTCAAGTTTCTGACTCGTCGGTTCTCTTACCCCGCTCAAGTTTCTGACTCGGTGTTACCCCTACCCCATTCAAGTTTCTGACTTGGGGGTACCCATACCTACGCCCCACTCAAGTTTCTGACTCGACAGTACCCAAAATACCCCCTACTCTCTTTCAAGTTTCTGACTTGGTGGTACCTGTACCCTCGCGTAAGTTTCTGACTCAGCGGTACCCCTACCCCTGCTCCAGTTCCTGACTCGGCAGTACCCCTACCCCTGCTCAAGTTTCTGACTCAGCAGAACCCATACCCCTGCTCAAGTTTCTGACTTGGAGGACGTACCCCCGCCCCAGGTTTCTGACTCGGCGGTACCCTTACCCCATACCCTCTTTCAAGTTTCTGACTAGGTGGTACCTGTACCCTCGCGTAAGTTTCTGACTCGGCGATACCCCTACCCCTGCTCCAGTTCCTGACTCGGCAGTAGGCTTACCCCTACCCCTGCTCAAATTTCTGACTCTGCGATACCCTTACTCCCGCTCAGGTTTCTGACTCGGATGTACCCCATACCCTTTTCAAGTTTCTAACTCAGCGGTACCCCTGCCCTGCTCAAGTTTCTGACTCGGCTGTACCCCTACCCCTGCTCAAGTTTCTGACTCGGTGATACCCTACCCCTGCCCCAGGTTTCTGACTCGGCGGTACCCCTACACTCTTTCAAGTTTCTGACTCGGTGGTACCCATACCCTAGTCACAGTAAAATGTGTCTCAGGACTTATAGTACTGAGTCACAGAACGTTACTACATGTATGATGTGACTTCGGTATTTAAGCTTCGACGAGCCCTAAATCTACAAAGTACAATTTCTGTGACTCCTAGCATCTTCCAAAATCATTACTCGCCCACAATGACATGACTATATAGCTAAGAATCATAGAATTTGTTTGAACTTATTGATTACAACACTATTACACTTGCATCTGATAAAAATAGTAATTTAAATCCACTTTTCAGATACTAACTTCTCCCTCGTAAATGCTGAAATCTTGCGCATGCGTCTTTCAAAGTAAACAATCATGACGTACGGGGTGTGCGAAATTCAGAAAGTATGACAAGCGATTTGTTTGCACATTGAGAAATTGATTTTGCACCCAAGTTAATCAATATTAATAAGATTATAAGATAAATCTTATCTTTATTCATTGGAAATAGTAGACTCTCTCACGTTGAATAATATTAGTGATTTTAACCATTGTACTGAATTATGAATATTTACTACATGTAAAATACAGACTGCCTCAATCAATACATTAAAACCCACGATGCGCCCAATACAATAGGGGTCACACCACTAAATAGAGTTCCATAGGGATATGTACAAAAACACTGATATAAAACTCTGTTTTAGACCACTAAATTGCGAAATTGGACCTCGTAGAGTCATTTTTTTCTTACAGATGATCACATTTCCCCACCAAAAAGTGAAAAAAATAGGTAGGTGAACCTGCTCGATTTTCCAAAATATGGAGTTGACTACCTCTCTGACGAGCTTGGAAATGTCGCCGTATTCGTCAATGTTTCCAGTAAAAAAGCACAAATTTGAAAGATCTCTCAAAATTTGCCTAGATGATATTCACAGTTTATAGTCAGAGTGCATGTAGGTGATGTCCCATTAATCATAATTAATACAAAATCATAGGCATGTACGCAATGGTATTACTGTAAAGTCTTTTTAATTGAGGATTTTGTGATGCATACTTTCCGATTTTAGTTTTAAACACCGTCCTTAAGGGTAGGGGATACCCCATTTAGTGTAGTGCACCCTGTAGGTGTTTGTTTGTAAATACGCCCTCACGTGGACGACCCCTGACCTTGTAATTACATCCTCCCGGTTTGACTATGGACTTAGATTTAATTTGTACAAAATTGGCGTGTGGAAAATTCTCCAAAATACAACGTTTTTGAACTATTATCTTCATTTTAAATGGTATGTACATCAAGCTAAAGCATTGATATCACCTTGAACACCGTTTGGGAATCAAATACTTTATTTTTACACCGTTGAAAAAATCTCATTTGTTAATTCCGTGTATCACTTATTGGTACGTTCTAAGAATCAGTAGTTAATAATGTCCAGGTGTTAAAGGTAGATGACCCGATCACATTTTCGTAACACGGAATTATTTTAAACATATGGCTCATTCCATGAAGTTGGGGCATTTGTTAAAATAGCAGAATTTGGTACTTTAGGCAGCTTATAAACTGTTTTACTCTATGTGTATATCAAAAAAATTTAGTGTCCAAAAACAGTACTAGGTTATAGTATTGAGCCATGAAAAAAAAAAAAAAAATTGACCCTTCCTTGAAGAAAAAAAAAAAAAAAAATGAGGTGGTGTCCAAGACCATTTTTGCTAAAAAACGTGACATGGAAAACACAACAATTAATATGAGTTTTATGTAAGCAAAACTATCATAGAATTGCTTGGAAATCGATTTGATTAATAAAAGATACATGTATTCATAGTTTACTGACCAAAACACCTCGTCACGCTGGACTGATTTTTCACCCAAGCAACATGAAAATTGCCTTTCCGATGCTACACACGGTGTCTTATCTCCACGGTGTCCACAAAATATACACGTGTAGCATCGGGAGTTTTCATTGCTGAATGGGGGTAGTTCTCTATCATACATTTTAAAATTATATTCCAAAATTAAGAGCATTTATCAATTGAAAACTATTGCAAATGAGAATAAATTTCATGAAGACCATTCCATATATTCATGAAAAAGTATACCGTGCCGTGTGCATGGTGTTCTAACCATAAAATGTAGCATCGTTATAAACATCCTATGCAATTTGTGGGAATCCCCCCCTGGAGATAAATAAAACATTCCATATTTCTTTTTGTAAGGATAGAGGTCAATAGCTATCAGGTTTGTTTGGAATTTGCCACATGTGGACTAGTTTTATCAAGGTTTCAGTCGCTGGTGTCCCGTTGTAGCATCGGGACTTTTATGTAGCATCAAAATGTAAACATTGGATAGTTTTGTGAATGGTAAGTGCGATTGTAATTATTTCTTAATGTTGCTTGTATGTCTGTATTTATTAATGAAAGGGAAACACTGAATCAGAATTTCTTTTCATGTTATGATATTAATTTTGAGTCACGGACGCCATAATAATTTGGCGTCCATGCAGCATCGGGCATAGCATGGGCAATATTTTGCATTGGGTATCGTTATAGTTCGTTGAAATTGTAATTTTTTTGTAGAATCACATCATTAATAAACTTTGAAGTTAATAATGAATTAGTTTTTGCTCTTTTAATGTTAATAATATAGCTTACCAGTACGATGCTACATGGACACCATGTCCATGTAGCATTTCATAAAATTGGCTTAATTAGACTAAAACAATTACCCCATTCGAAATTATCCATCACCCAAAACATTCAAAACATTGCCTACATTTTACTACACTTTACAGTAAAAAGGCATATTATGAGAGATGTATATCTAATGAAATATATTAATACACAATGCTACATGGACACCATTTCCATTAGCATTTCACTGAATTCGCAATAAACATTCCCTTATTTTAGTTTTATTTACTATAAATAAAACAAATAATTGTAAATCATTTAAGTTCTCTATCCTTTGCTATTCTTTTTCATGTTAAATGAATAATAAATAAAATACTCCAGCATGATTTTAATATAAATATTTTCCTGCAACACAAAAAGTGCAACATGAATAAATAATCTACTCCAATATCAATACACAATGTTCCATGAAGATACTAAGCCATAGGGTTTATTTTGTTTTGCTTTGCAGGTTCTTGACATTAATTCAGAAGACAGTTCTATCGTCCTGGAATTTATGGAGATGAAGATAAGGAACCCATCATTTTCAGAAACTAGTACCTTTCCAAAGAAATCCATCATGGCAATTAAATTATTTTTTTGCAAACTGACTTTTTAAGTGATCAAACTTTTCAATCATCTTTATCAATAATAGAGGATGATTCAATCAGAAACGAGCAAAGAGACTAAGATCACAAAGGGTACTTTAAGAACAACACTGCATGAAGTTTGTTTCAGTGGACATCTTAAGTTTCTTTGATCAATGGTGTATTGTTATTGTGTAATTGTAAGAAATGGTGTATGTGTATCATAGGTAATTATGTTTTATGCTTCATGGCAGGTTATCTTTTTGTGTAATTTGTAGTTTTACAATCCATGATATTAATTTTATCGTGTGCTTATAACATAAAAAGTTAACATCATAGTACATCCTCTCTATTGATCTGAAAAAGATGCACCTGTTCAAGCTGTTCCAAATATTTTAGGGCACGGTGTCCATGTAGCATCGTAATACTTAAGTACACAGAAAAGGTAAATTTTACATGAACAGTGTTTTGATAAATTTCAAGCAATTCACTCTGTGTATCTACTTGATATGATGAACAAGTAGACAAACCATTCACACTTAAATAATTGTAACAGTATGAATAGTCTTATTATTAACAATGTTACAAGACGCGGTGTCCATGTAGCATCGGTAGTGCATTTTATAACATTATACAGGTAAATAATACTTCATATACTTACTTTATGACTATAATGTAATCAATGTGCATGGTTTATAGAGTACTTTACATCAAACAAATATTGATATGTACTTTATTTAAATTCATTATACAAATTGCAAAATAAAGAGTCACTTTTCAATGAGTTTTTACATAAAACAGTTAATCTACGATGTCTTGTTCGTTAAGTTATGTTCAACCTAGACAAATCTGGTTTCTTTTCATGTATTTGTGGTTCCAAGTTAGTTAATTGAGGTATAGAAACTTGGCCCACATCTTAAGCTAATTTATTAGAAAATGATATGGAAATGGGAAATGGTGTCCATGTAGCATCAGGATTTTTGGAAATGTCATCCAACTGTTGAACATGTGCGGTTATTTTACACCAAATGTTACATTAAAATAAAAAGTTCTACATTGGACTTTGGTAAATGTAGAACCTAAAAATAGGAGTGGGCTATAGAGGGTCATTTTTAGGTCATGGTTTCAGATCACGCTTGCTACATGATTTTTTGATGACTTTATGCATACTGACAACATTTTCAACAAAAAAATTGAAAAAAATGCGAAATCCAGGGTGCCCCGGCCAAAAAACCACAAAAAGTCGGCCATTTTGGAAAAAACAGACTTTTGATCATAACTCCGTCATTTTTGGTCTAATTTATTTGATTTTGGTGGCAATACCCATGTTTTAGGGTACAGTATGTCATTCTATGCTGGTTTCGTCTCATATAACCCCTTCGTTTTCTTGTAATAGCTGATTTTGGTCAAATTTGGACTGTGAGGGCGCTTTGCAAAAAAGTAGCTATCGCATTAATAAAAATGAATTTGAATACATGAAATATGTTAAGAGTGTGTCAAGAAACATTGTCTGAAGATGTGAGCATGTTACGTCACATCATTTTACCGTGGCATCCACTTTAAAATCACAAGAACGCGTAAAAAGCACTTCCATAGGATAGTACAGGGGTCAACGAACTTTCATTAGTGTGTGTTTCAATGGAGACAATTCAAAGATGTTCAAAATGGTGTAGCTTCAAAACAACAAATGGTATTTTACTCAGATTTTCAGGAAATGCCTAAAATGTAACTCCTATCATATTTCAACATTAAAATTTGAGATGCTTCGATGCGAAAGGTATTTTTTTAAACAGCGCCCTCACAGGGCTATTTTCACTAAAAATGCCATTTTCAGGAAAACGAAACATCGTCATGCGATAAAAGTTGTATAAGATTATTCCATGTCCATACAAACATGGGTATTGCCACCAAAATCAAATTGATTGGACCAAAAATGATTGATTTATGATCAAAATACTGTTTTTCCATAATGGCCGACTTTTTGTGGTTTTTTGGCCGGGGCACCCTGGATTTTGCATTTATTTCCAATTTTTTTTTGAAAATTTTGTCAGTACGTATAAAGTCATCAAAAAATCATGTAGCAAGCATGATCTGAAACTATGACCCTCTATAGCCCACTCCTACTAAAAAAGAAGAAAGAGTTGGAAAATATCCATTTTGAAAATTTCACTTGGATGTCACATAATATGCCCCAACTTCATGGAATGAGCCATATGGAGATTTTCATATCATATGAAAGCTCGTATTTTTCTCATCATCATACTGAAATTTGGCGGCCTAATTCGGTATAATGACGGAGAAATCGATGAAATAGCGTTGAATTACCGCGAATGGTGGTTACCACCGATATAGTTTGTGTACATGTACTACTCAATGGGTACATGTAGAATAGAAAACTTCAAGTTGAAAATCGGAACATCTACCTTTAATGATAGATGAGATTCGCAGGTCATATATTACTAGGACTACCCGTACCCCCGCTTACGTTTCTGACTCGACGGTACTCCTACCCCTGTTCAAGTTCCTGACTTGGTAGTGTTCCTATCCCTGCTCAAGTTTCTGACTCGGCAGTACCCTTACCCCCGCTCAAGTTTCTGACTCGGCAGTACTCATACCCCGTTCTAGTGTCTGATTCGGCATTACCCTACCCCCACCCCGCTCAAGTTTCTGACTCAACTGTACCCATACCACTGCTCAATCTTATGACTCGGTGGTACGCTACCCCCAGGTTTCTGACTTCGCAGTACCCCTACCCCTGCTTAAGGTTCTGACTCGGCGGTACCCCTACCCCTGCTCAAGTTCCTGATTCAGCAGTACCCCTACCTCGCTCAAATTTCTGACTCAGCGGTACCCCTACATCTGCCCGCTCAAGTTCCTGACTCGGCTGTACCCCTATCCCTGCTCAAGTTTCTGACTTGGCAGTACCCCTACCCCTGCTCAAGTTTCTGACTCGGCGGTACCCCTACCCCTGCTGAAGTTCCTGATTCAGCAGTACCCCTACCTCGCTCAAATTTCTGACTCGGCAGTACCCCTGCTCAAGTTCTGATTCATCAGTACCCCTACCTTGCTCAAATTTATGACTCAGCGGTACCCATACACCTGCCCCGCTCAAGTTCCTGACTCGGCTGTACCCCTATCCCTGCTCAAGTTCCTGACTCGGCCGTACCCATACCCCTGCTCAAGTTCCTGACTTGGCAGTACCCCTATCCCTGCTCAAGTTCCTGACTCGGCCGTACCCATACCCCTGCTCAAGTTCCTGACTTGGCAGTACCCTACCCCTGCTCAAGTTTCTGACTCGGCGGTACCCCTACCCCTGCTCAAGTTTCTGACTCAGTGGTACCCCTACCCCTGCTCAAGTTTCTGACTCGGTGGTACCCCTACCCCTGCTCAAGTTTCTGACTCGGTGGTACCCCTACCCCTGCTCAAGTTTCAGAATCAGCGGTACCCTACCACGCTCAAGTTTCTAACCTGGCGATACCCCTCCCTAAGTTTTTGACTTTTCAAAATCCTTAATTATTTTCGGACTATACAAACTTTCGTACTATAGAACCTTTTTCTGACTATATAACCTTTTTCGGACTATAGAACTTTTTTCGGACTATAGAACCTTCGGACAACCCATCGGACTAAAGACCCGTCGACCTATTAATATGCCACCATTTGAGATGGGGTTTTCTGCAAACTGAAGCTGTGCAAATAAACATTAAGTAGAAAACTGAATGTTCAATATTTTCGACTTCAGATCACATTTTTGTTTATTTGCATTATGAATAGTTTATGAGTTGCAGTAAACCAATAGATCGGTTCATCATGTTCATTAACTTTGTTTAATGTCTGTTGTTCACATTTTGTTTGTGATTTGTGTCCACGATTATGTTCCTATCAGTATTATTTGTGATTTGTGCTCTTGGATTTGTACATGTTGTTTGTGATTGGTGCTCACATTTATGCTCCAGGATCAGTATTTTTTGTAATTCATGCCAACATTGTGTTCCAGGATAAGTATAATTAATTATGTCAAAACTATCACACTTGTAAGCTCATCAAAACCATTTAGCCAACCAAAATCATGCATGTACAGGCTGTAACAAAAAAAGTTATGCAGTTTTGAAAAAAAATATTAAAAATATCTCCCGTAGAATTTCTGTTTCGAGTTTTAATGACGTGCAAGGGGAATTTTCTTAGCTTTCAAATAATCTTCGTTTCACGACAATCAATGTTCGGTAAGCAGAGATATGATCAATTGTCTAAAGTAGTCATGAAATCACCTGGGCCACTTTGGTTTAATCAATGGTAAAACCACTGGGATGAATATAAATGGAATCGAAACCAGGAACATAGCAGTAGAGCGCCCTTGTTTAGACAACAATGGTTCATTTCAAGTGGTTAAAAGTATTACAAAGAAGGTTAAGTCTTTACAAATATTATTTATTTATTTTATGAATTTATGTATTCAAATGAAATAAAACTATTTGAAAAATAATTATATTGTTCTCTTTAATGTTCCTTGCATGATACCCTAACCATTTAATTTATACAAGATATAAGATTGTATGATATTGTGAAAGTGGCCCAACCCAATTTCTAGACAACTTAGTAGATTAGTCATAAATTTTAAACGCAAGTAGTTAAAAAGACCAAAATAAACGATTCTGGTAGCCAAAACGGAACTTAACACAGAGTGTAAAAGATTTTGACATTGCATGATTTTAACATTAAATAAAAAATAAAATTGCGATTGTATAATTTTTTTTGTTACACTCTGTATTAAAGGATAATTGACTTGATTCTTGACTTGACTTGTGACTGGACAAAATTACTTGTGACTTTGACAGTGGTGATTTGAATCAGATGGTCACAGCAGATGGGGTTGCAGGGGTAGAATTTCGTAACCAACCGCGAGAATCTGTTAAGATTCTCGCGGAAGGATTTTGCGAGAATCCAGATTCTCGCCAATTTTGAGAATCCATGGATTATTGCGCAATTAATGAAAATAATATCCAGAATAAGGCTATAAGCTTGCACAACTTCCAAATTCGGCATGTTTGTTGACTAAGGGCGCGTTCCCACTGTGGCTGTTTGATACCAGGACGTGGACTCGATGCTACATCGAACCTACTTCCAAGCCTAGTGGGAACGCGCAATAAGGGGGTTCGACCCTACATCAACGATGTAGGGTCGAAACCTACTCGAAGAGGTAGTCTCGCACCTAGGACGTGGTATCAAAATCGCTAGTGAGAACGCGTTTTACTTATCGTATGTGGACTCGTACCACTTGTTCCACAATAACAAGCGTGTTGCGCTGCGTCAGACTGCGCCGCCATCCGCCGCGCGCTTCAAAATGCAATTTCACGCGGCCAAATGGCATGCACGCGTGGTATTTACGCAGTAAGTACGCACGGCGCACTCGCTTAAACTTGTAAACAAGTAACATCCGGGTAAGTGGACTCGATACCACATTGGTATTTTGATGTATTTTAATCGCACAATGAGAACGCAACATCACTGTTATGCATTTAGACTCGCACCTAGGTATGAGTCCACATTCGCACAGTGAGAACACGCCCTAAGGGTCAACTACCAGTCATCTAATGTCCTGTTTTGGACAAGTTTTTTTACAACAAAAAAAAAGTAAAAAAAGAAAAGAAAAGATTTTTTGTTGTTGTTTTTTTGCGGGAATCCAACTGGATTCGCGCGGTAGTGATTTGACGCGAATGGATTCGCGGCGAAATTCTACCCCTGGGATTGTGGATAAACATATAGTTTTGAAAATTCATTATGATGAGTGAACTTCAATCATATCAATGTATTAAACTATTTTTAATGATATCTATCTTGACACAGGTACTGGGAAACATGCTACATGTAGATTGTCAATGTCACCGAATTGGTGGAAGCAAAGAGAGCAAATTACTGTACAGCGACACTTGACCTGTATATGTTCACTGGTGAAGAAGTTACAAGCAGCTTTCAGGTGAGAGCATTTTCGAATTCGATAATTTTAGTAGCCTAGCTCTCATATTTAAAATAAAATAATTTTGCAGCCACAATTTTTAAATGTACCAATCGTTTTCTTTCTTTAATCTTTTAGAAAACTTGGTGATGAGCCAGAGGTGATGGATGAAATCAAATCATTTGTGATGTATGGTCTTACCCAGGAGAAGTCTACCAATGCCGTGCGTAGCAGCATGCTGACACATATGGTAGGAGAGGATGAGCCACTGACAACCAAATCTAAGATTGATTTCTCTAAAGATACTGCCTTGCAGAGACTGCGTTGTCCCACACATTCAATGTGTGCATCACAATCTTGCTATCTGTAAGCAAGCTGATAAGCCAATCTTCTGTTGCCCGAAGCCCTATGATCCTGGACAGGGCTTGAAGAAGAGGGTATGAACCAGTGTGGGCCTATCCCCCCCCCCCCCCCCCCCCCCCCTCCCCCATTGACCTGCTACAGAAAACTGCTGCACGTGTGGGGGAGTATGACATTGACTATGATGATGTATTTAATGAAGACAACTAGTACATTACCATCAAGCAATCAACTTTGCTCTCCATAATCGCTTAGAAATCATCTAAGATGCAACACGATTATAACAGAAAAGATCAAAAGGCCAACATAACCATGCACACATCCTAGTAAAAACTATCACATGGTTGAAATCAAGGAAGGGCATTTTGGCGCAGCGGTTCTTCCCTCGCCTTGCACCAATGAAATCCAGGTTCAATTCCCTGCACGGCCGGGTTTTATGTGCATTTAGTTTATCACGATCCATGCACGCTCTCGCAGGTTTTCTCTGGGTTTTCCGGTTTCCTCCTGCATTCAAAATCGGTGTTCATTTGTTTCGGTTATCAACCACTTCCTTGATCCAAAGGTATTTGGGGAGCTGCATTAAAAAATGGTGGATTTTACAATCTAAATGCGGATAGGGTTACGCGGGAAGTTCGCAGCACCTAAGTTGATGCGACCTGATTGTGATAATTCACCAGCAGCAAAATTACAGCGCTTTGATCTTCTGCTAAGGCGCTATATAAATGCTGATAATTATTATTATTATTATTATGATATAAAACAAAACATCATACTTCTACTCACTACTCACAAACAACAACAAAAAATACCATTTCTCAACAACCAATTTTTAAAATGTGCATCAATCGAAAGTCCCTGTGTCATTGATGTCATGGGTATTAGTGCTCAAATTTGCGCAAGTGCATCATGTATTGTATAACTACATGTGTGATTTCATGGACACCGGGACTTTCGATTGTCACACATTTTAAAAATTGCATGATGAAAAGTGACAGTTTTATTAGCTTTTGTCATAAGTATGATGTTTTGTTAACTATAATAATTGCATGCTTTTTAGTTATTCTGTTATCCCTTCATTTTTAAGAACGACGCATACTACTATTACTACCGTTGTTGGTGTGTTGGGAATTACAGAATTATGCCGATTTTTAAAACATGGGTCTCAAGTATCTCTATAATAGGAACAGTAAAATTGTACCAGATACTGACAACTTTATGTTCTAGTATTGAACGATACTTGTATATCAGTATCTGGGAGCTAAAGTACACACCCCCTCTGTTGCGGACGTATTCAGAGAAAGTGAAAATTTCTCCTAAGTATTCAGGTCTATAAGAAAACTAATACCGTACTGACGCGTGTATAGTCCCACCCTTTTTTTACCCCAAAATATATGTAAATAAGGGGGTGGGACTTAAATCGGGTGTTCATGTGTGCATAAAAATCAAAATCTAGATTTTACAATTTGAACTAACACATTTTAGTAACAAAACACAAGGAAATACAGGCATTATTTCGCTCACGAGTCACGATGGATTTCGTAATTTTTTTGCATCTTCTTACGATCGCGCGCCATTTTGTTATGATTCCTTGTATCCGTGGTGTACCACTAGTTTTATTCCAAGTCATTTTTATTGGCTCCTTTTCATAACACTCGGCGGCACGAGAACAAGACTAGCATCAGAAGTTATATTACATTCTCCGACTTGCGCACAAATCCGCCATTTTGTTAGTTTTAAACCGACAGAAACAATTCTGCGCACCTACGTGTAAAGCAATGGGGATTTTGACTCTAACGAAAACAAAATATTAACTTCCGATACATCAGGATTTATCATACTTTTTCTAGTTAATTGAAGATGAAACTCTATCTTTGTTGGTTCGGCTTTGATGGTATGTGATCAAATATCAAGTAGGGAATATTTTTGCGTCAGTATTTGCGACATATTTGTGCAATAGCATTGCAAATCTTGAAAAGTGTGTCGCATTTCGAGATCTTACGCCAGTTAAATCGAACGCTACACTTGGGTTTATGCACTCTACAGGTTATAGCGATTAGCGGGGATGATTTCTATTCCCAGACCCTCACAGTGCGGGATGATACGGGTACCCGTTATACGCACGGATAGAATGATTCGTGTCACGTAAGAGAAATTGCACAGGGATAACTCATGCCTACTTTTAATCAAGTTCAATGATGTTTGTGTCCAGCTGAGTTACTGAAAGTAAGTTTTCTAAGACTTGTACACTACTTTTTACCCCTGGGACTTAAGACGGGTGCCCATCCTAGTCTGAGATATTAGCTCAATTAGGGGATGGGGCTATACACGCGTCAGTACGGTATTGTTTTGTTTGTGAAAGGGACCAACCTAAAGTAAACAAACAGAGAAAATTATCAGAACCTTTATCTTTAACCCTTTGAACCCGGAGTTATTATAAGGGTTTGGTACACCCACCCTGACTTCTCCGGGTAAAATGCTAAATAACGTACACCTATATAATCGGTAATATATGTTACCGATGATAGAGGGCAGTATGCCATTGTACTACACGTATAACGTAACCTATTTATAACATGAAAACGTCTGTTTTTATCGCCAAAATTGCCAATCATGACCGTAAAACAATGCATCCCTGTCTACCTGAGAATCATCTGCGCCATAGTGGGTTGCATATTCATCCAATTTCGCGCTATTTTTGACTGTTTTCGTCAGCTAAATGACATCAAAACACAACGAAATCCTTGCGAAACAATGTATTTCACATCGGGTGAACATCACATGACTTTCAAGTCACATGACCACTCAGTCATATGATCAATGTGTCATCTGTTCACTTCGACCTATCGGGTTATACGACGTTCTCCGATAGGTCGATTATAAATCGACCTATCGGGTTCAAAGGGTTAAGTTAAAATTGACCACTGTTTATGATTGCGGGACGTACATATTTAGTGTTGCGAACGTGCATCTGTGAAATGATTCACAGATGTAAGCGTCCGCAACACTTCAAGAGGCCACTTATTAATAATGTAATCAAATATAGAACAAAATAAGTTTTAAACGTTAAAGGTAGATGACCCGATCACATTTCGATTTTCAACTTGAAGTTTTCTATTCTACATGAAAGGTCATCCTTAAAAAAGTCGTGTTCCAAAGTTTGAGTTGCATAGCTCTAATGGTTCTTATTTTACACGCACAAGATGCTGTGAACTGTACCCATTGAGTAGTACACAAACTATATCGGTGGTATACCACCATTCGCGGTAATTCGACGTTATTTCATCGATTTCTCCGTAATTATACCGATTTAGGCCATCAAATTTCAGTATGATGATGAGAAAAATACGAGCTTTCATATGATATGAAAATCTCCGTATGCTTGAAATAATTCTGTGTTACGAAAATGTGATCGGGTCATCTACCTTTAAGTATAAATTATCAGCTTTAATAAAATACTTACTCCATTGGTTTCCAACATTAGAGCTGTCGATCGGTGTAATGACTAAGACATCGATCTCTATAAGCTGTTTTTTGTCTTAAAATACTAAGGAAGTATTCAACAACCACCAAAAAAAATTCACAAAAAATGACTCTTGGGGAACTCTTGGAATTAGGGTTTAAAGTTGGGTGTGTTTATTGCGTTTTTAGAAATATTGACACGATGGCTTTCCATAAAAATGACGATGTGCTGTGTCTACACTTTGACTACGAGCTGTGTGTACATAAAATTCTCAATTCAAAATACACATGGGCGCACCACACCAAATATCTTTCTCATTGAAATACGTGTAAAAGTGCCATATTTCAAGACACCTTTTCTACCCTCCGGTTACATTTATTGCATACTTGTCACCTATGACCATTTTCAGTAACATCTTAACTTTAATTTAAGCCTTGTTTCATGAGGGGTTATTAAGCTAAATTTTCCGCTACGGACCTGCACACAGCGCCCTCACTTTTTCACGTTTTCTGGCATGCCTGTTCACCATGTAGGCAGGTGCTTACGCCCTGGGCACTATTTAGGTCGATAAATTAAAAATATCGTATTTTATCATTGTAGGTGCAACGGATAGGTCCCACTCGTTCATTTAAATACAAACATACCATCCCCGGAGAAACAAATTGCCCGAAAACCTCACATTTACAAGTCTAGTCTCCGTGCTTTTCCGGAACTATTATAGCATTACACGAATTGCGCATTGATTTGGTGTGGTGCTCTCACATCGAAGAGCATGTTGTGTGTATGATACGGTATAGGATACATTTCATAGATATTTGAGGCTTTTGATGATATTGGTGTCCTTGGGAAGGATATAATATATAGTATAATTAATGTATTGTAACTGTAAACTTGTTAAATGGCCAATAAAGGTGTTTTTCCGGTGTTTATCGTCAAATGATATAGGGAGGTTGTATGGTCGGCCACAGTGAGTAAAAATTACTAATCGGCAGAAGAATTTATAACTTTCCCCAATCAACTGATTATCTTTATAAGTGTTTGAAATGTGTCGTTTCCACGATGTAGGAGTTAATTTGGGCGGGCACTCACATTACTAATTGTCGATGGGATGTGCGTTGCATAATACATCTCACGCCTCTGTTCAGATCCGTAGGTTCTACTTTTACACCTCAACTGCGACCCCAGTTGAGTTTTGAGTTCAATTTCGGATGGTTTTTTTGCCTATCGTTTTGATAAATTAAAACCTGTTATAATTAACCGGGGGGGGGGGGGGGGGGGGGGGGGGGTGGTTGCGTCGTCAATTTCACAAGAACCATGTAAACTCAATTTGAATATGATATCAGTTTGGTAAAAGCACACCCCGTTGAACAATTGATCAATGAATAACGAGCCTCTTGGCCTCTTGGCTATTCCTCTCTTAAGGGAGGGGATTCCTATTTGGGGGCGTCTCGTTCAGATGGTAAAACGGGCAAATTAAAATTGTTTCAAATTCTTTTTAGTTTTTGGGAAGTAGTTTAAAATGTTACCTTTTATCCATGATTATTTATAATAGTATAGCAGAGATAGGCCTACTCATGATCAGAAACATCCAAACCCGGGTAAGGGGCTAGTGTCAAATCAAATTACGGATCATTTTAACGGGTCGGAACCCCAGTGGGTTCAGTTAACATCGACTTTGGGTACGCATGATTGTTCTAAAATCGCGGAAAAGGGGGTGGGGGGTCAAAGTGACATTTATGTCCGCGATTTCCCCAAATTAGGGGTGTTTTTAAAGCTTAATGTCCGCGATTCCCAAAACTAAGGGGTCATTTTGGATGATATTTCCGCGATATAAAAAATAAGGGGTGTTTTTTTTGAGAGGCTATATGCCCGCGAAGAAATAAAATGAGTATTGTGTCATATCAAATTGGCCCGACAATAGGAAAAATAGTTATTTTGAACCAGATGTGTCCTCGTTTTTGCGCAAATAGGGGGGACTATATACAAAATGGCCTTGAAATGGTGAAAAGGAAGGCTAATTTCAGTCATGTCAGTCAAAATGCCCGCGTTTTTGTGCGCAAATTAGCCAAATTGTTCGCGAAACGCCGTAAAAAGGGGGGTATTTCAAGATCCTGGAACGATCATGTGTTTACCCCTCTGAAGACTAAGAGAGAACACCGGGTACGTATAATGAAAATAAATTGTATTCACTGACAACTCAAACAAGAGAACAGATCTGTTAATATTGGGTCAGTCAACATTCTTAATGAGTCCTTTTATTATTTTTCAATTTAACTATCGATTGAGAATTCCGGAAAATTAATCTGTGGTTTTTTTAATTTATTTAAACTAATTTCATATAATCAACTTGTTGGTTTATATTGGAAACTGTCTTACGGATACCTTTTTAATCAAATGATATATCATTTGCAGGAATTTTGTCTTTGCTGCTGTCTTTTCAAGTCTAAAAAAGAGACGATATTTTGTCTATAATTTCAACAAAGTTCAACTGCCATTTTGATTATTTGGACATAGTTAAAGATGTTCATTGAACATGTTGAATGCAAATTATGTGCAAGTATAAGTTCTGTTTATACGACATTTCAGGGAAATACCCTTCCTTTTCATTTTGGTGCCTGCAGGTGTACTATTTTTAAAGCACTATATAGCGTGCAATTAAAATCTGACAACTTGCAATACAGTATTTTAATTTTACAAAATCACGATATGCTATATTTTGGGTTGGGCTTACATTCCGACACATTCAAGTAATCATAAAGTATCACGACGCATATAGAAGATATTTGCAGAACATGTGAATCCTATTTGATATCCTTTGATTAATGATGATGCAGCGTTGCCGAGCTAAAGGTTTGATTTTGCGGTGTTTAAGTATGTCATACTTAGCATTTTTCATAATTTTCATTAGATTTTTACCTTGGACATTTTCATTAGATTTTTACCTTGGACATTTTCATATTTATTCTAAAATGGAGTGCGATAATGGTTTGTCGATTGAAAAAATGTATTAGGCCCTATGTCAAATTGAGAACAGAAAATAACATACCATTTCTCAACAACGGATTTAACCTCAACTATTTTATTGACATGACATATATAACTAATTTTGTTAACATGTTTGGTTGCTATTATCTGTGTGTGATAAATTCCCATGAAGTGCTCAGACAATAAGTGTTGAATATATGACAGATATTCATAGACTTAAAATCTAGTTTTTAATACGTTCTCTTATGCACAAAACACACACCTAATTAATATCAAATCAAATCAAATCAAATTTATTTGTATGTACATGTTATCAACACTGTAAAGATTTGCAGTTGCTTCCAAAAAATAAAATCAACATCAACATGAAAATGTATTTTAAATTATACACTTTACTTGAACAATGTTGTATTATGAAACATTTATTTATTGTTGTTAAAAGGATAAACACAAAATAAAACAACACTGTAAACTAATAATAACTGTTTGTTTTAATATACCATATTGCCTAGCGAAGATAAAGCCTATACATTAGATAGGGCTATTTATTTTCATTTGAAACAGACTGTATAATATCCAGTCTATCAGAACTAACTGGCCAGCCCTAATCCGTATTGAATTGTATTGTGCTCTATTGAGGTAGTATTATCTCTATGAATAGCAAGGCTTGAATATAATTTGATGGCTGATGAACTATTGAGTGTCCCAGCAGAAAAAAAGTCTGACTGAAACTTTCAAATATCGTATTTTGGGATTTTTCCCCTCACGGTTCCAACTTTAACCTATTATAAAAAGAGTTCCCCAATAGTACATTTTTGTGCATTTTTTTTGGTGATTATTGAATACTTCCTTAGTATTTTAAAACAAAAAACCAGCTTATACCTTCCATGTCCGGGTATCACCAAATCGACTGTAATCCCGACTGATCTACATTGCCAAGGTATTGAAAGGAGTGGTTAAAAGAAGCAGCTTTTGTGAAGTGAACAGAAGGACGAAATGTAATCAAAAAGTATAATTCTTAATATATTGGTCATTTTAAGTTAATTATTTTATATGATACACAAATCATTTTCATTGTGCTATTAGTTGTGTTAATTTGTAATGCTTGCGTTTAGGGGCCATATCCAAACTCTCAGTGATTTTAAAGCATTTTTCTACCGATTTTACCCCGGTATTCCAACGAAATGCATTGTTATTTCGTTCTATTTCGTTGGAATACCGGGGTAAAATCGGTAGAAAAATGCTTTAAAATCACTGAGAGTTTGGATATGGCCCCTTAGTTCATTCATGGAAATAATTGTACTTCCATGGTGTGATGCACTACTCGGGAATACCCTGTTACGTCTGCATCAACTTCAAACCAGCCATACCCAGGATGTTAGGTCAAATTCCAAATTATATCATTAAACTACGCATCTTTGATATGAGACATAAATTGGGTTATATTTGTAAAGCAGAAATACCACGATTTATGTATTGTATTCACTGCTATTTGTGTAAATTAACCATTGGGTCATCATGGATATAATTATTGACTAACTGTTCCAGTGACATGACAAGCTTGCAAATTATCAAGATGGTTTATCATGCTGATATTGATAATAGAAGTAATAAAAAACATTATGGGGTGCACCATATAATATACCGGGGGTCGGCATTTGAAGTAAAACACTTGACCCACTATCCAGGATTTAAAAAAAAATTGACCCAATGATGATTTAAAATAAAAAATCTACCCCACCCAACTCAAAATAAAGGAAAACATTAAAAACTGAAAAATAAAAGGCGCTGCCTTTGCCGGCCAAAAAAAATAAAATGTCCGACCTAAACTTACATCCCCCCATAGATATAAAATGGTGCGTACCTTAACTATAGACGAACATAACGTTTTATCTAAAAAAGTTAAAACCTTGCTTGCTTTATACTGGTCGCCTGTATAGCCCTTGTGTAATTTCCTTGCCAAAAACCGCTCCCATCTGAGAGCCGCCCAATCCGAGTAAGATCAGAGGATGGGGAGCAGTCTGATTGGGAGCAGTCACAGTGAGTGAACCCTCTATCAGTTCATAAAAGGGTCTAACTTCAGTAGACTAGCTTTATACAAGCTGTAGTACCGTAAAACAGTGTGAATAGGGACATGGGGGTGAATAGGGACAAAAATAGGAATAGGGACATGGGGCCCCATGTCCCTATTCACCCTGTTTTACGGTACACAAACTGGCCGGGTGAAATTTAAAAAACGTTTCCCATGTTTGTCCCTATTCACCCCCATGCCCCCCTACTCACCTCGTTTTACGGTATTACTGTTATTTACACATTAACCATGGAAATTGTTTAAAACACTTGAAACATGTGTCGGTTTTACACATTAAACAATATGTAAATATATTTGTTAAAAAATAGTGTGTCATTTTTTGATTTTTGTGTATTTTAACCATTTGAACATATGAGACCTGTCATCACAAAACAAGAGTTGCCCCAATGATGGGGTATCAGTGGTACACGCCAGGTAAACTTATCAGTTAGTGGTAATTGACATTTTCTTTAAATATTTCTTAACATGGGTGATATTACCATAGCAATTCCGTAAATGTTTACCCACGCTTAAATCTTTTATACCATGAAATAATATGCTTAACTGGACTAGTTGACCCACCCTCCCCTATGTCTGCCTCATATTTAAAATTGTTGTAGTAACATTTCATATCTTCTGATAAATTTATGTATGGCACACCACAGGTGTCATAAAATGGTGAGCTTAAAAAATGACCTCTAAGTCTAAGTTTAGAAAAGAAGAAAAAAAGGATGGCACACAAAATTATGGCGCAAAAAAACAATCTGGACAACATTTTAAAGCTTGCCGCCATTTTGTTTAACTTTGCAGTTTTCTTAACTCCAAGGTATTGGTCATTATTTTAAACTGTATGCAATTATTTTTAACTCCGTTTAATGACGCTTGTGATGTGTCATATTTATGTGCCTGTCTGTATAGATATGATATCAGTCATCACTGAATGGTATAAATCTGTTAGATGATACAGCTTTGTGTGACCACTATTTATATGACGTTGTGTTACAAATGTTACATACATTCCTATCAAATATACTTACTATCAAATTTGATGGTACCATGTCTTGGTTATCACATACATGTAGAATACTTTATAGCAAATAACGTGTCCAAGAGAATTGGTGTTATTCGTTGTGTAAAGCATTTTCTTCCACATCCAACTCTTGTGATGTTATCCAATGCTATTGTGATTCCTCATTTTGATTATGCCAGCCCAGTCTGGCCCAACTGTTCAAATTCATATCAAGCAAGGCATTTAAAAGTCTTACACAATCGTTAAGCCAGAACAATTTTATCTGGTGATATCAGAACACCAATAAATGATATGATGAACTTATTTTATTGGACAAAACTAAGTGATAGGTGGAAAATTCAAATAATTATTATCGTCAGCTTAATAAAATAATTGCCTAAATCATATTTTTAACAAATTGAGATTTTTGCCTAAATCAGCTCTTTACCATCGTGCAGTTACAGTCCACGTAAATTGCCTCACAACCTTTTGCAGTTTAAACTATAAACTAGATTAAATGGTGTTAAACCAGTTTTAAAACTTGTGCCAGAAAAAAACTGCACGGCTTCGAGTATCGCAAATTTATTTTGAAATATCATTTTAACACTGCCCGTGTAGAAAACAGGAATGATATGTAGAGAAAATAATTGTAGGTTCAGAAAAAGTATATTCTCTGCTAGCTGATCATCTGAATTTCATACTTTTATGTATTATTTTAGAGATAAATTTATCAATATTTAAGCCTTGTTGCAGGGAAAAAACTCGTAAATTGTGAGTGTAGCATTTTTCGGGAGAGGTATAATTTTATTTAAATAACACATTTTGCACTTGCAGTCAATAAGTTGACAATAAAATACCAATTATCACCTATCGAACGCCCAGAGTCACGCACACAGTCGGGCGTATTTTGGAAAATGGAAGATTTTTATTTTGGGATAGGGATATATTTGGGCCATTTCGTAGCATTTACATATTAAATTGACCGCTAAATGTCCATTGTCTAATCAGATTCCCTTTTGACATGCCAATAAAGGAGGGTCTTGGCAACACTTTAAAAAGAGTTATATACGCCATCATGAATATAGCGGTCTTCATATTAATCGTGAGAGTCAATTTCATGGACAGAAATTGGCCTGCTATTCCTTACATCTATGTACAAAAATAGAGCACCGCTACTGTTCCGGCTAACATTTCTTTTAAAAAATTGGATATAAGGAATAAAAGTAAATACTCCCTGAGATGGTGAGGGTTATGGTGAATTTGAGCAAATAGTTTGGCTAAAACGAAAATAACTTGCAATCCTCCTATCCCTGTAGTACATAGCGTTTAGGAGAGGTCACGCACCAATTATGAGCTATGGGAGACACCTATGGTTAAAGTGTTTATGTTAATATTCAACTCTAAATCGTGCTACTAAATTAAAAGGATTATTGCCTAAGTCATGCGTGTGACTTGGGCATATTTATTGCATTGCCTAAATCAAAAAGTGTGACTTGTGGGCAGTTTTGGAGACTAAATATTTAGACGGTGAAAGTGTTTTGTAAGTTTAGAAAGGTGGCTGTAGTGCCAGAGTCTGGATGTAAAAAAGGTAGAGTACTATAGGGAACTTCTAAGAACTTTTGTAATGTTAGAATGAGCGTAGATGAATTGCCAAAGTTAGTTTGTTGATGTAAAAGTGCCTAAGTAAAATAAACAACTGCCTAAGTCACAATGGTATAATGTTGTTGAAGTCATTTTAGTTGGTTATGTAATACTATTGAGACATGACAACATAGCCATAATTTTTGTCTTGTATCAACATGTTATTATGCTTTAAGGGGGCTGTCAAGTGTCGTTGTATGAATTTGTCAAGCACTGTAACTTTCAAACTATTTATGTGTTGTACATAAAAGTATACACTTTTTTGAATGAAATGAGTCGGGGAATCCATTTTTCGTATCAAAAATCGTGATTTTTATATTTTTGCCCAAAAATGCCTCTTTTTTGCCTAAATTTTATTAACAACCTAACAAAATGATTTTTAGGTAAAAAATTCTAAAATTTTACAGAAAGCATCTTAATTCAATTATCTAGGAACCGTTTTTTTTTTTTTGCCTTTAAAATTTTTAGTTTTGAAATTATTGACCAAAAAGTGCTAAAAATGTGAATTTTGAGATATTTTAACCCAAAATTCAAATTTTTAGCACTTTTTGAATAATATCATAATTTGTATTTGTATTATATTTAAACGCTGTAACATTTTTATTTTTATGTATGTATCGAAATGAGGGCCTGCTTAGAAAGCAGTGCAAGTCACTGAAGCATATTACCCTCAATAAAGAAAGCACAAATAAATAATATTATAATAATATGAAGTCAAAAGTAGAAAATGCTGTTATTATAAAGTATTTTAGTACATATTATATTCAGCATTCATCGGGTACCCAATGGAGGCTGATGTCCAAACATTCTGTACGATAAATACTTTGTAATCACAGTATTTTCTACTCGTGACTTCATATTATTTAATACCGACGCACCTTAATACCGACGCAGCTTCTCTGTTATAAGTATACTTGCATTTTACTGTGAAATATACTGTTGTGATTAAAATATAGACAACGCTAACATTCGTATCTGTAGTGATTCTTTAAAATTGCAGCATGTGTGAATAAAATTGAATCTATTTAATTTGCAAGACAATCTCAATATTCATTGTCAGACAACTCTTTTTTCTTCTCATGGGCCTATTCGGCCACCAGTACATCTTTTAATCATTTTGACTCAACTGCTCAACTTGAAAATGTTAAATGTGATTCATTCTGACTCACATACTTTCATGTTACTTAAAACAGAGATAAATCCACATTTTGATCAATTTAATACCACCCCCCCCCCCCCCAAAAAAAAGAGAGGTTCTTTTGCCTATGAAATGTGATATTATTTTAAAATAAAGTGTATACAGGATGTGCCAAAAGTTTCAAAACCATTTTAAAGATTTGTATCCCTCTCTTTAAAATAAGTCACATTATTCACATTCCATTCATGTGGTATGGATTCAAAAAAGGTTTTCACTATGTTCATCGGGAAGTTCATAATAAGGATTATATCAATCTGAAATTAAAAATTATCCTTGTAGAGAACTCTTCTCTTCCCTACCACTTTCTGTTTGTCTCATTCTTGACTTTATTCAGCTCATGACGCTTTTATAGAAAGCGTAGTTTAACAATTCGGGAAACTTCCGCCTGTATTTGGACAAGACAGACAGCTGTTATTGCAAGTTGGGTACCAAAATAATCCTCGAAGTGTTTTTCTATCCAAATATATATTCAATTTTATACTGCAAATTATTTCACCTGGGATACAAAGGATTGAAAAGGTTTCGAAACTTCTGGGACACCCTGTATATAAAGCAATGGAAATACCCACAAGACTTTCCACCGTGTAGAACACCCGGGATGGACAAAAAATGCAACTTGGATTTTTTTCCAGCTTTTCAGGACGATCGCGTACACTTGTTCATAATGTTTACTGTTCACAATATAAGTTTTACGTTTTAAGAGGGAGTGGGATTCTTTGAACATACATGTAGTCACCCCAGGGTGATGATCTTTGCCGACATAGTTGTTAATTAAGTTCATTTGTCAACTCTGGGTAATCACAGTCTGCTTAAATATCATATCCCAAAATGGTAATTGAATATAGTCAACCAAGGGTGATTTTTGCAGTCATCTATCAAGTTCAATTTTGTCAGTCTGATTATGTGTAGCCATGCATAGGCGACATGCAAACACCTAAAACCAAATTATTACCGGATGGAGAGTCGTGTGGGTATTTCCATTGCTTACTTTCTTATCACTTAAAACCTTTTTTTTAAATGTTTGGGATTTTGTCCTACGCCCCTTCATTTGTCTCTTTTTACCAGTCCAATTGTGTTTTACTTGTGTTTTGATTATTTTCTGAGTTGCAGTGAACAATTGATTGGCCTATCAAAGCTCTCTACTTTTAAAAATGTTGGGAACAACATTATGACATATTTTCGGCCAAAAAAAGGCTGATTTTACATGATTTATGAGAAAAATATCAGCTCAAATTAAATTCTAGAAAAATGCATAAGTTGGTCAGTCGGGCCCATAGAACATGGTTTTTTCTTCTTTTTTCCTCGCCTTTATTCAAATTTTTAACTTCCCGATTACTTTCATGTCACTTTAAACCCTATTTCAACGAGACATTTTGAGATATATTCACATTTTGCTCGATTTTACCCGCAAATTGGGGTTCTTTTGCTTCGATTTGATCTGATAAGACATTTTCACACAAAAATGAAGGGTATAATATATATTTTACATTTACATAATAGTTCTAAAAGCAAACAGGTCCATTCGCAAACATTTACTTTCAGAAGTTTTGCTTTCCTTCACATTTAGACGTTGAATCCTAAATCTAGTATATTACAAATTCAGGCTGATATACAGCTACATGTAGGCCTACTAGATATTTTCATTATTTGGACTCAAATGCTCATTATTTCAAAATTTTATCTTGCATATAGTTTGAAGTGATTCATGTTGACTCCCCGATTACTTTCAAATCACTTTAAACCCTATTTCAATGAGACATTTTGAGATAAATCCACATGTTGCTCGATTTTACCCGCAAAATGGGGTTCTTTGCTTCGACTTGATCTGATATGAGACATTTTCACACAAAAATGAAGGGTATAATATCTATTTTTCATTTACATAATAGTTCTAAAAAGCAAACAGGTCCATTCGCAAACATTTGCTTTAAGAAGTTATGCTCTCCTTCATATTTTAGGGACCGTTCATTATTTTTACCGGAGGAGGGTAGCTGGAAGAAAGCAACAACAACAACACAACATGACCGCCCCCCCTTCCGTAGATACTAAAAAGTGTTGACCCCCACCTCTGGAATGTAGAAAAAAAGGTTATGACCCCCCCTCCCTTTTTTATTTTTACACACACATAGGCCTACAAAATACAATAAGCATACACAATTGAAGTGGTGGGTACAATAACTTAGCACTTTAAACTTAGCACTTTATTGCACCCACCCTTCAATTATGAATTTTTGAGAACTTCTTATTAAGTGTATAATTTAGACAGTCTATATATGTGTGGGCATGCTGTCAGCATGGGTATGTTCTCAGCGTGGGCATGCTGTGGCATAGCTAGGTTTTTCACATTGGTGGGGCGAAAATGAAAAATTAACCGACAATACTTTACCGACTAAAAAACAGCTTGCAAAAATTTACTATTTTACACCATATTTTCCCCAAAATAGCCATATTTGTACTTTTGTCAGTCATAATTTCATGATTTCCCTTGATAAATGAACCGACGAGCCAATCTCAATCGTCACGCCTAAAATGTCGGTGGGGCGATCGCCCCCCACTGGCTATGCCACTATGGGCATGCTGTCAGTGTGGGCATGCTGTCAGCGTCAGCGTGGGCCCCGGAGGGTGAAAAGCAGAGGGTGAAAAAAAGGGGGGGGGGTCTTCAGCGTGGCACATACCTTCCAATGTCAGTGCCCCCCCCCCCCCCCCCCCCCCCCGGGCGTGGGCATGCTGTCTTGTTGTTGAGTCCAAGAGAGAAAAATTCTACTGCAAGTAACACAAAACTCGTGTCAACGTAAACTTATGTCGTCAGTTATCACAAAACTATTGCATCAACTGAAAATTAATGTCGCCAACAAGAAGTTATTGCATCAACTTAAAATTATGTCGTCAATTATTACAAAACTATCACATCAACTTAAATTTATGTCGTCAAGTAACACAAAACTATTGCGCCAACATTAATGTGTGTCGTCAATTATCTTAAATCTATTACATCAACTCAAAATTATGTCGCCAACATGAAGTTATCGCGTCAATTTGAAAATTATGTCGTCAAATATCACGAAACTATCGCATCAACTTAAACTTATGTCGTCAATTATTACAAAACTATTACATCAACTTAAAACTATGTCGCCATCACGAAATTATCGCATCAACTTGAAATTATGTCATCAACTATTGCGTTAATTATCTCATCAAGTTAAAATTATTCTGTCAATTATCACGAAACTATTGCATCAACTAATCAACTCGTCATGTCCCTTCAGTGCTTCTGTAGCAAGCCGATGCCTAATCTGCAACACATTCCTATTGTCAGTTTTCAGAATTTTATCTTTAACCGTTACCCTACCTTGATGTACCATGTACCGGTATGCATGTATACAATGATCGTCCTGTTCGTCCATAAAGGAACTCGGACAACAAACCAAAAAGTTTTTTAACGCCAAGCTGGCAAAGCCCCCGGCAAAGCCACTATCTACAAACCTTTACATCTGTCAAGAAATGCCACATTGACAAATCTTTTTTGGATGGCACATTATTTGCTATAACCTTTTAAATTGTAAGCAAGGGCTCACTGACATCCAGTCTCAAGCCAACATTAAAGGTATATTATGTGATCTTTCCAGGGAACGCCCTCAACATTGAAAAAAAAAAATCGAAAGCAGATTTTCTTTCAGATTTACATTTCTAGTCTACTAGTCTAGTCTAATTCACCCTAAAACCATGATTTTGAGGTAATTAGGAATCGTATCGCTCTGTAACTTGGAATGTATTTATAATCAGAAATGTAAATCTGCAAGAAAATCTACTTTAAAAAAAAAAAATCATAAATAGAGGGCGCTCCCTGGAAAAGATCACATAATATGCCTTTAAGGCATAAATATGACTTGTTCGTATCAACCGGCGTGGAAGTTTTTCGCTGAATAAAGCGTACACTCGTGGTGTACTTGAAAATCCCAATTCCTGTGTGCCTGGTCCCTTGTTCAAATCCGGTGGGGGGGGGGGGAGGTGGTCACGGCGATATTTATTGGGTCACTTTTCGCCTTGTGGAAAAATTGTCTGAAAAAAGTGGGGGTAGAGCCCTGGGGGGGGGGGGGGGGGGGGGGGTACGGGGGGGGGGGGGGGGGGTACTATCGCCAGGGTTTAGGGGATCATGGGTGTATAGTAAGATTGTTATCAAAAAAAATATGAAATATTTGTACAAAAAGACATGGTTGTACCGACGAAAGGCATGATGTACCGACAATTTTTTTTACCGACTCCAACAAAAATTTTAACAAGAATATTTCTTTGAAATTATTCATTTGGACTCACCGATGGACACTTTCTGGTAATTTTGATCAAAATGCACATTTCAAAATTATAACAAGAATATTTCTTTGAAATGATTCATTTGGACTCACCGATGACTTTGATATCACTTATTACCAATTGCAACCAAAAAAATGAGATAAATCCCCAATTTTTATGGGTTAACACTAGAATCCTAAATCGAGTGAGATCGATCACGGACACTTTTCGGCAATTTTAATCAAAATGCACATTTCAAAATGTTAACAGAATATTTCTTTGAAATGATTCATTTGGACTCACCAATGACTTTGATATCACTTATAACCAATTGCAACCAAAAAATGAGATAAATCCCCAATTTTTATGGGTTAACACTATAGAATCCTAAATCGAGTGAAATCGATCACGGACACTTTTCGGCAAGTTTAATCAAAATGCACATTTCAAAATGTTAACAAGAATATTTCTTTGAAATGATTCATTTGGACTCACCGATGACTTTGATATCACTTATAACCAATTGCAACCAAAAAATGAGATAAATCCCCAATTTTTATGGGTTAACACTATAATCCTAAATCGAGTGAGATCGATCACGGACACTTTTCGGCAAGTTTAATCAAAATGCACATTTCAAAATTTTAACAAGAATATTTCTTTGAAATTATTCATTTGGACTCACCGATGACTTTGATATCACTTATAACCAATTGCAACCAAAAAATGAGATAAATCCCCAATTTTTATGGGTTAACACTAGAATCCTAAATCGAGTGAAATCGATCACGGACACTTTTCGGCAAGTTAATCAAAATGCACATTTCAAATGTTAACAAGAATATTTCTTTGAAATGATTCATTTGGACTCACCGATGACTTTGATATCACTTATAACCAATTGCAACCAAAAAATGAGATAAATCCCCAATTTTTATGGGTTAACACTAGAATCCTAAATCGAGTGAGATCGATCACGGACACTTTTCGGCAATTTTAATCAAAATGCACATTTCAAAATTTTAACAAGAATATTTCTTTGAAATGATTCATTTGGACTCACCGATGACTTTGATATCACTTATAACCAATTGCAACCAAAAATGAGATAAATCCCCAATTTTTATGGGTTAACACTAGAATCCTAAATCGAGT
>CM069447.1:8392028-8521325 GCA_035610835.1 Ophiura sarsii | reverse complement strand
GTCAACGAAAATCGCACAATAAATGTACTACATGCAACAATTTCTCGTCCCCATTTTTCAGCTTCTCCGTCCCCATTTTAGGTGTCTGGGGGGGGGGGGTGGGCAGTCTGCCCCCCCCCCCCCCCCCCCCCCCCCCGGCCCCCCACTGGCTACGCTACTGTTGCAGTCATTACTTTTTGTTCAGGTGTTTCAGAGTTTCTAACAGCATCCCCTTTCACTTCCTTTTGTAGAGTGCACTCAGCACTTCAATTTTATTTCATTTTCTTTATTGCAGTCATAAACATACAAAGATCACGAACATACCTTGTATTGTTACAGCTTTATTATTACTATTTATTTATGCATTTTAACCCCTGAGAACCCTGAAATAAAAACAATTGATCACAAGTTACCACCCGGGTGAATCATGGTTTTCTTTTGACAATTATACTATGATGGGAGAAAAACAGGCTAGAAAATTGGAAGGAATCCAAGAATTTAAGATTTGCGAAAATCCTATTGGATTCTCACAAATTTTAAAAATCGCACACAAACTCAATTGCCAACAGCCAGCAGGGAGGTCACGCTGCATGTCAGATTTTGTTATACGCAAGAAAACAATGGAGTCTCAGTGATTGCAATATTTGCTAGAAATAGCTTTGGAAAATGGCATATTTAGGCATCTCAAAAACTGAGAAACGTGTTAAAAATCATGTAGAATTTTAGAGGAGGGTCATAAGCATCTGCAGAACGGTAAAATGTATAGTATTAAACACGTTTTGCGACAAAATTTATGTCGTAAAATGTTGGAAAAGTCACGTTTTGAAAATCTGTGGTCTTCGAAATTACAGGAATCCTAACTCATTCTAAACCTCACCAAATCATAAAATGAACCCTCGTCTACAAGAAAGTCCGTGTACGTATTGCTGTATCTGCTTGGAGATAGCGAAGACCACGCAAACATCATAGCTTCATACAACGGAATGAAATCCGCCATAGAGATTACATAGCGAAAATCGTAGAGATTTGCACTGCAGTCCTCTGTGTATGGAGTGTAGACAAAAGCAAGGTCGTTTGGCTATTGTGTTTGTGCATGTTTGTAACGACTGACCCCGTTTAACAATCTTCATAGCTTTCATATAGGGCTAATTGGGTGACCTAACTATTGACTGCCAAGAATCTTGGATTCTTGTAACATGTGGTTGTAGGTGAAACAAAATTCTAGTCCTGAAAAACGAACACACAAGACGTTTGTGATATAAGAAATTCGCGCGTAACGCGCGAAATTTTTCGACTTTACACCTATTTTTGGCACGATCGAGGTACATTTTGGCTCTAAATAAGCTTATAGCAAAGGATGTTGCATTTTGGGGACACATGCGTGTGTACTTTTGACCATCATAATTCCATGATTCCTGTGGTCAAATGAACCGACAGTGCCAATCTCAACCGACATGACGTCAATATTGGGGGGGGGGGAGATCGCCCCCCTCACCCCCCTCTGGCGACGCGCCACTGTTTCCTATACTTTTTACAACCTTAAATTTTGTAGCAACAGTGCATTTAATAATAATATACGACTATATTAACCTACCCATTTCCATATTCTGCTAGATGTTTGCAAACAGTATTGGTCCTGCCTGGTTCTGTTGGTAGCGATGGTATTTTGTCACAGCAATACTCTGCCCCGTCTCTTACGTGAGCCCATGTACATGTATATGTAGATCGCAAAACGACTCGAATACATGTTTACACCGGTGTTCTGAAAAGAAGAAAAAAATGTAAGCAAATATCATTTTGGACAATTCTGTATAGGTAACCCCACAGGCCAAATCACATTATTGGCTCTCATTCACTGGAAATTGGTTTAACCTGATTTTTGTTTATGGCAAACTTCAGAGTCACTACATGACTATATATCTGATAAATACTTTTGCAGAAATTGTGCAATATTTTGTCGCAGCGAGTAAAAGTAAAAAAACTGATTTTGGGGTAAAAAGAGTGGGGTCGTACTAAAGAGTGGGGTCGTACTTACATAAATGAATTATGCAAATTGTCAAGAGGTTGTTCACTGTGTTTGGTGAATGAATGAGCCATCAAACTTATATGGAAGTACAGGATCAACACTTATAAGCTGATACCATAACAGAATACTGTGACTTGTACTATGAAAGCGGGAGAGAGTACATCAAAAGGGGTCGAGCGTACGCTGTGTGAATTATTTGCAAAAAGGATGTCAGACCCCTCCAAAATATACGTCCGACTCCCACCTATTTTTATGTGTATTTATTTATTTGGAGATGAATGTGGAAATTTGGTTTTTTTCTGTATTATGTAGAGGCACGTCTATCATACAAACCATATCAATGAAATATAGGCCTACACTATATCCCTACACTTTCTTAAAATTTGTACTCTTTCAAAGCATGTGGGAAAAAAACCATTCTGTGCACCCACATCCATCTCAATTGAGAATCCATTATTTTATGTTAGAATAATAGTATTACTATGGGCGACATACAAAACTGATAAAAATATCAAACTAACACTTAATAGTGAGGACTACCCAGACCTTTTTTGAAGTGTGCGAAACCGAAATGTACGTCCAACCTTGTACGGAATAGCCCTTTTCATTTCTATTTCGGTTTGAAACATTTTAAGATAGTCATGACATTGACAAACTTTCACATACAAAGCACCTGATAAGGCCTATTTAAAAAAAAATTGTAGCGTTGTAACCTGATCTACTCTATTGTTGTCCAACCGTACAGGTTTTCCTATTTTGGTTAGGAAAACACATTTTAAAAAAGAAGTTTTAAGCACAAAGGTTATTAAATGCATCCCAAAACAAAGAATTCAAGTGCTTTTCAAACTGAAAATTTAAAAAAAATGTCCTCTCGGCTAACACCATTTCAAATGAGAACCTGCCTGTCAAAGGAAAGGGGTGAGAGCCATCACTGCTGTCTGATATATGTCGTGGGGGAGGGGTCAACAAATTTCGCACAGTCCCAAAAAAATTCGCAGTCCCAAAAAAATCGCAGTCACAATAAAATCGCACAGTAAATGTACTACATGTACAATTTTCCCATCTTTTTGGCTAATAACATCGCTGTTTTTGCTCACTTTTTTCCTATTTTCTTTTTTTCTCACCTTTTTTTTTAGGGGGGTGGGGGGCGGGGGCCCAAATTGGGTTTTTTCGTCAGGGGGGGCATTTCCCCCCCCCCCCCCCTGCCCCCCCTGAGCTACGCCACTAGACAATTATTGACATAATAATGCAGACACATTCGAGTTTAAAGTTTGAGCTCCATTGGAATACTTTAAAGATTAGACCTAGACAACGAGATAGATATACATAGAGCGCCCTGCTTGTCAAGAAAATGAAGTCAACAAATCAAAAAATAATTTTATGAAATTTCATCGTTTTACAAAATCAATCACATAAGTAGGTATATATGCACATATTTTGGCAGAGAATCCGGTATCAAGATTTAAGATTGACCCAAAAAGGGCTGATTTCCAGTTGTTTTGAGTACCGTCTGCTCGCAAAATTGTATAAAGTTGCCGTATTATTTGCAAATCCACTAAATTCAGTCGATTCATTCAGTAACCGTTGCTGCATTTGGTCGCAAGATCGCAAAATTGGCTTCACACGACCACTTGCGGCAACGGGCCCTGAAATAATATTACTGATTTCAGAGAATTATTTTGCTATCTTTTATTTAACACTGATGTCTTATGTAGCTTAAACTAAGAAATTAAGATATCCAAAACAAAAGTTGATAACTATTTCTACATTTCTAATGTATAATTGATTGAATTCACTGGTGGTTCATCTATAATTTTACACGATTTCGAGCGCGAGATTTAGGATTGCATTGTAAATGGGCTGGCAATGACCCTAGCTACAGTCATCGCTCTACCTATATCTATCTCGTTGGACCTAGATGAACTAAAGTCATGGTATGATTTACCCAGTGTCGCATCACTAAATGCTCCACACTTTGCTATACAATCTAAAATATCTATAGCACTACATGTAGCAGTTTTATAAAACTATGCATTTCAATGTAACAATTTATTATTTGTAACAAACAGTTGAAATTTGACAAAAACTTGCTACACACATTTGTTCACAAAAGTCGATCACTGCCTAAAGTTAATTTGCAACATGTTCACCAGCTCACATTCAGGTTTTATTTGACCTAAGTTTAGCTCAGTCAGACTATTTTTAGATATCCAACCACTTGATGCCTCCTTAAAGGTATATTATGTGATCTTTCCAGGGAACGCCCTCAACATCGAAAAAAAATAGAAAGCAGATTTTCTTGGAGATTTACATTTCTGATCATAAATCATGCATACATTCCAAGTTACAGGGCGATACGATTCTTAATTACTTCAAAATCATGGTTTTAGAGTGAAAATAAACTGTCGGAATCCCGACAGTTTATATTTTTCACTCTAAATTCACTCTAAAACCATGATTTTGAGGTAATTAGGAATCGTATCGCTCTGTAACTTGGAATGTATGTATGATTTATGATCGGAAATGTAAATCTGCAAGAAAATCTACTTTCTAAAAAAAATCATGAATAGAGGGCGCCCTCTGAAAAAGATCACATAATATGCCTTTAATGACCTATGACCTCAAATTACTCACAAACTCAATTAATTGCATAGACTTACTGTTTAGTGTTTGAGCGTCAAACATTCTTCGCTGCACTTCTTTAATTTGCAGCACATCTTTATCGGTGCTTTTTATAACCTGTCCTGTACACAAAAATTATACATGATTATTGTTATTTAAAGGTGCATTCAATAAGATATTATTCAGGGTTGTCACCAGGCCGGGCGGCACCGGGCGGGCGCGCCACTGGGCTAGCCCGCCCGGCACTGGGCCTGGAATTGAACTGGCCGCCCGGCACTCTAAAAATAAAATAAAATAAAAAAATTTTGGTGACAATTTGTGTATAAAATCATTACACTGCCTCATAAAACAAAGAAATTATGTGGCAGGAACCCTCAAAGTGCATTAAAAAACCTAAAAAACATCCCGGCCGCTGAGCCGCGAGAGCTCCACTCGCTCGGCACGCTACGCTTTGGTACCCCTAAATATCACCCTTAGAAATGGGTAGGGGTTTGAATCTCCAGCGGCACACCCCCGACCAAACCAAATCCGAGTACCCCCCCCCCCCCCCCGGATGCGGGCGGGTAACGGGGAACTCGATATCGACTTTCATGCGCCTTATGTGACACTTGCGTATGGCCAAATCGCGCTTCATACGCTTCTTACGAAATAGGATTACTTTTGCGCAGGGATAGATCAAACCGAATATTTCTCGGGGTAAGGATTGAATTAAACTAGTCTATAGTAGTAATAGTATTGTAATGTCATGTAGTGCTGCTGGGAGATATTTATCCCCAATGCCTGGCTATACTACTATTATCGTTCATGCTTCACTATATCGAAGCATTGTAAGTCCATGATCGAAGATACACTTGCACTACGGTACTGATTGGGACTTGTCTATTTGGCCGGAACGGGATCACGAGACAGTGACGTAACTGCATATTCTACTAATTGCAGCACCCCATAGCAAAATATAGCAGCGTTCCTGGAGATAATCAGGAGAGTACCTGGAGCGCTCCAACTTATTTCACATGCAAATTTATGCAAATAAGGTGTCTCCATTAAGGTACCAAGAACAGCAATTATATACTTAATAGAGGTCTCCTGGAGATCTCCGGTAACCTTATTGGATACCTCTCGACACTAGCTCCATTAAGTATCCAGGAACAGCAATGGTTATTGGATACTTACTGGCACTAGCTCCAGTAAGTATCCAAGAGCAACTATAGTTCTTGGATACTTCTTGGCACTAGCTCCTGGAGAGAACCTGGAGAGCACCGGGAGCGCTCCGACTTATTTCACATGCAAATTAGGTATCCAGGAAGTATCCAATAAGGTTTATGGATATCTCCAGGAGACTCCCATGAACCGCTGCTGTACTTGGAGACTTCTTGGCACTAGTGCCAAAAGGTATCCAATAAGTTCTTGGCACTAGCTCCTGGAGAGAACCTGGAGATTTATATTAAATATAAGTACATTAAATCAGACAGATATTGCTCAATAGCTTCAAATGACATTGCAGTTTTATAATAATTTTAGGCATGTATTTCACAGCACTTTGTACACACAAACTCACCTCATCCTAACCCTACATCATGCTCATACATAAAACACAGTCCCACTTTTCCTTCCTCCTCTAAATCTTTAAGTGTGCAAGGTTTCAAACAATAATATAATCATTAATATGGTCTATATGTAAGCTTTATTAAGCTTACTTTATCTATGGACTGTATAACAGTCCATGCAATATTCAGTTTTACACATATTTCAGCCACACCTGAATGCAGTACAACTAGAGTGACATCCACATAACTGTTCTGTAGACATAAGGGATTTACAATTCACATACAAATGTTAAATACCTTTGAAAGAAACCAAAATATCCATCATTATGCTCCACATCACAACTGCCATGATCACAGCTAGGGCAGACAACAGCAGATTTGAAATTGGCAGTTGGTGATCATGTGACATGCATGTTGATATGGTTGTTGGATACCTCCTGGATACTCTTTATTGGATACTAAGTATCCAATAAAAGTGCTATGGTTGTTGGATACTTCCTGGATACTCTTTATTGGATACCAAGTATCCAATAAAAGTGCTATGGTTGTTGGATACTTCTCGGTTACTATTTATTGGATACTAAGTATCCAAGGAAAGTGTTATTGGTTGTTGGATACTTCTTGGATACTTTTTATTGGATACTGAGTATCCAAGAACAACACTTGCACTTATTGGATACTTGCTGGCATCTCTATTCAGTCTCCAGAGAGTACTACTTTTTCTTGGATACTTAATGGAGATAACCGGGAGACCTCCTGGAACATGGCATTAGTAAAATTGGAAGCAAAAATACATGGATACTCCTGGATACTACAAGATTTGGCTGAAAAGTGTCCAGGAGCTCTCCAGGGCATCTCCAGAGTGTCTCCGGGAGCCTATGTTTTTTGCTATGGGACATAACGCACACGCGCCTACTGCCACTTGAGACGTTGAAAGACTGAAGATACATATGCAGGCGTAAAAGCTGCGCCTACGTCACTGTCCAGAGGAAGCCAAATAGAGAATAGGAGATCATTCAATCAAGCCAGGGTTGTGCCACTCAGCTTGCCGATCGGAAGCCACTTTTAAATTAAAATTTGGTCGGCATAGAATTGGTGGCGCTATACCGATAAAGGCGTGATTGTAGCAGACGACGCGACGCTGGCCACGTGTGTCTCAGACGACCCAATATGGCAGCGGGAGTGCACCATTTTGAATTATTTTTATCAGTCATCGCCCGGTTAACGATGAAAATTCTAATTAGGCCTATAATGAATTTGTCAAAATGATAAGATTCACGTTCGCAATTAGGCTAATGAAATATGATTCCCAGTTTCCCTACCGACCCAACTTTTCAGTTTTACCAAAACTTTCATTATTTTGTGCAAAATTACATTTTCTGACAAACTTGAATAAAATTCAAAACTTTTAGTGGCTCAAAATACCAGGCATATCTTCCTCCTGTTGATTTTAAGGGATTTTTATGGCAGTGGTGTCATGGTATATCATATGGTTGATAATGAAATTGTTTGCATTACCTACTCAGATTTCAGATGTAATTGACGTTGCAATATTTCAGACAGATTTGTTGACATTTTCAATAACACATCTACAAATGCTTCCTTAATTGTTTTTCAAAGTGTTAAGGCCCTTCACAATGAATGTTATGTTTCCTGTTGCCGCCCGCCCCGAAATGCCAAAATCCCAAAATAATTCATTATTTGAGATGAATTCATTATTTGTACTTTTACCTTAAAACACCATTTTTTTTCCAAATGGATTTTCAGGTAGCCTTGCGCTGGTTCTCACAGAAAAATAAACAGAACTTTCTATCGTAGCATTTATTACATTTTAAATTATTTTGATCTGTATGATGCGCTTGAAGTGCATGCAAACACACTAATTTTAAGAACATTTTCCACTTAAAAGAAATCAATTTTCCACATGCATTATAAAGCAGAAGAGAGATTGATTGGATGGTTGCCCATGTTTCTGTGTCATGTATGTGGGTGCTAGCACCATGTAACTACTTGTATGTGATTAAACGCATGCAAATCAGGGATAGCACTGGGACAAAAATGTGAGAGGTCCCATGACATTTTTCAGGACCCCGTAGGACTTCCAAAAACAAATTTAAGAGGTCCCCCAAGAAATTGAGGGGTCCTGAAGTTTGGGTATTTGAAAATTTTACTTTTTATGGACAGTTTTAATGAATTTATATTTTGAGCAAAGGACGGATATGTAATTTACAGAATTTCTTAAGGTTTCCATTTCCATGCATCGTCAAATTTAAGGGGTCCCTTCAATTTTGATCGGGACCCGCAAGTCTTTCTAATTTGAAACCTGACGCGTCACTATTAGAAAGTGAGAGGTCTAGGACGCGCAGACGCGTCAGAATGCGACCCCTGATGCAAATATGGTACTAGTTGTATCGCATGTTTTGACTCTGGTAAAATAATGAATGAATAATGAATAGTGACCGCCCCCTATTATTTTAAGGTGCAACAGGAAACATGACATTCATTGTGAAGGGCCTAAAGTGTTAATTAAGGTGTAATATATACAAATCAATAGGTAGTTGGTAGTTAACACTAGGAGTGGGCTATAGAGGGTCATAGTTTCAGATCATGCTTGCTACATGATTTTTTGATGACTTTATACGTACTGACAGCATTTTTCAAAAAAAAATTGAAAAATATGCCAAATCCAGGGTGCCCCGGCCAAAAAACCACAAAAAGTCGGCCATTTTGGAAAAACAGTATTTTGATCATAAATCAATCATTTTTGGTCCAATCAATTTGATTTTGGTGGCAATACCCATGTTTGTGGGGACAAGGAATAACCTTATGCAACTTTTATCGCATGACGATGTTTCGTTTTCATGAAAATTGCATTTTTAGTGAAAATAGCCCTGTGGGGGCGCTGTTTAAAAAAATACCCTTCACATCGAAGCATCTCAAATTCTAATGTTGAAATATGATAGGAGTTACAATTTAGGCATTTCCTGAAAATCTGAGTAAAATACCATTTGTCGTTTTGAAGCTACACCATTTTGAACATCTCATCTTTAAATTGTCTCCATTGAAACACACACTAATGAAAGTTCGTTGACCCCTGTACTATCCTATGGAAGTGTTTTTAACGCGTTCTTGTGATTTTAAAATGGAGGCCACGGTCAAATAAAATGAGGTAACATGCTCACATCTTCAGACAATGTTTCTTGACATACTCTTAACATATTTCATCTATTCAAATTCATTTTTATTAATGCGATCGCTACTTTTTTGCAAAGCGCCCTCACAGTCCAAATTTGACAAAAATCAGCTATTACAAGAAAACGAAGGGGTTATATGAGACGAAACTAGCATAGAATGAAATCTTGTACCCTTAAACATGGGTATTGCCACCAAAATCAAATAAATTAGACCAAAAATGACCGAGTTATGATCAAAAGACTGTTTTTTCCAAAATGGCCGACTTTTTGTGGTTTTTAGGCCGGGGCACCCTGGATTTCGCATTTTTTTTTTTTTTTTTTTGAAAATGTTATCAGTACGCATAAAGTCATCAAAAAATCATGTAGCAAGCGTGATCTGAAACTATGACCTAAAAATGACCCTCTATAGCCCACTCCTAATCCTATTAACACCCCTTTTAGATGCAATAATGAAATTGAGTGAAATAATGAATAATGAATAATGAAATAGACACCTTCCCACTCTTTTAAAAATATGAAACGGGAAACTGGGAATCATATTTCATAGCCTTACGTGTTATTCACTACGAATTCAAAATTTAGGTTTCGCGTGGCCACCGTCGCGTCGTCTGTGTAAATCTACAGCACCCCCAAACCTATGCGGACCAAAAATCCCTGATCAAGCCTCCATCAACCCCACCCAAATCACTGAAGGTGGCCAAATATGGCTCCAAATTGGTGGGCGAATTTGTCCACCGGCAAGGACTGATTTAGCTATATTATACAAATTGAGGGCTTATCTCATACCTGTGTTTCTCAGAGGCTGTGTCGAACTCCTTCTTGCTCTTCATTTCCAGGAATTGTCACCAAATTGTATCTGGCGTTTGTCTGGCAAAACTTAGCAGCGAATTTCACGCAATCACGCAATGTACGAAAAAGTTGCTCGCAGATTGTACGACGAAGCACCGGTCCGGTAACAAATCCACATGTTATGGTCCCAAGGACGCACCATTTGATTTTCGGGGGTGGCGGCTTGGGAGTTGGGTTCGGGAATCTTTTTTAGACGCAAGACGGAGAAGTTTTTTTAGTGTTTACCCTTTGAGTTATGTGGGCAGAGTTTTTTTACTCGTCCAGCAGTGGGTCAAATGTGTTTGTTTTTGCCTGGATAGTAGTAGATAGATATTAAGTTTTTGTTGTTGTTTTCAAAACACTTCAACGCCACCCCCTAATAATAAAAATGGCTCGTCCCTTAGTATTTCTAATTATAATTGACCAATACGAATGCGGTATAATTGACAGACAGGCAATTTACATAAAAAAATAGTCCCGGTTACACAAAGTAGGCGTGGTTATGTGAAATACCCAAATGGTTCGGTTTGGTATCGAACCATTTGGGTATATACCCAGATGGTTCAAATACCCAAATGGCTTGTAACACGTTTGTTAGGCCGCAAGTGAGAATCGACTCAAGTGAGAATAGTTGGCGTAGTGATAATGTGATCTGCCCAACAAATTTCGATACTGATCGATATGGCATGTAATGGGTAATTCCCACAACAGCTACAACCGGGAAAGTTCTACAACTACCAATCCCCGCTACAATCACCAAAAGTGGAGGACGTACTGTGAACGATACTTTGCAGATTGATTAAAATCAAATGTACGGATAAGTGTGAGTAATGTTTGATAGGATCTAGTGCTCACAGAAGCAACATTTCGATGTTAAAAATGATAAAAATGTGTACCTGATGAAGAATTATAGATGTAACTGTAGTGTAGTGTAAGTGGTGCCGAATTATGAAGGGTTGGCCTTTTGATTTGACGAACACCGTTTTGACTACGGCTTTGATGTATGATTACCTTGCCATGCTTGCCGGGTTACTTTGCCCACAGATGGTGTCCAGGGGTCATATTCTGGCAAGAACTTGTTTAGGGGTCAAAATTTGCAAGGAAAGCGTGACTAAAAACTTGTTTAGGGGGTAATTTTGCTTGCAGGGTAAAACTTGTTTTAGGGGGTGTCTGGAAAAAATTTGGTCACGCGTGTGTACACCATTATGTTTGACTGGCCCCCCTGGGGTCCACCATCTGTGCTGGTGTCCACCATCTGTGCTGGTGTCCACCATCTGTGCTTTGCCAGGAGTAGGAGAGCCGCCGCCACACCTGCTATTCCGCCATTCCGGTATTAGCCATGATCAATGCTGCTAGTCAGCCTAGGATAGTTCATTACAATTACATTAGTTCTAAAACAAAACTATTTAGCCTTACATTAGTCTTTTATCATTAGACAAAATAAAAATAAAAACATGTTTAGCTTCCTGACCTTTAATTTCCAAAAAAGGAAGGAGGAGGCCCTTTTAATTAATTTTTTTCCCCACTTGAAGTACAAAATTGGCAAGGCCTAATTAGCGATAAACATCGTGAACCTAAAAAAGGAGGAGGCCTCTTTAACGCTAAACAGGTTATTTTTTATTTTGCCTTAAAGGGACACTAAGAGATGTGTTGGAGGCAGCGCCCTCAATTATGATAAAAACTGAGATTAGTTTATTTTTATAATTGTATTACATGTATGAACTTACACCTATAAGGATTAAGAAAAATCAGCTCTCTTTGTACAAGAAAACGTCGATTCAAAAATGCTCGTCCCGCGGGACGAGCTTTTTACGTCCGACAGTATCCCCCTGCAGTACGCGTGATACATAACGCGAACCATATTTGCATAGAGGGCGTTTTTCAATAAATAGCGATGATATTGTTTTAATCAAGTTTTGCTGTGTTTTTGTTAGTAGAAACAACAATAATGGCAATTTTTAATGTTCATCTTGAATTCTGAAGTAAATTTTTAAACATTTAAAATTTTCAACACCACTTAATGTCCCTTTAACCCTAATTCCCATGGCTATGTGTTTGCGTGTATTGTGGGAGGGGGAAAAAGTATTTGTTTAATATATGCCTGCGGTAGGTGACGTAATCTAGCCAATGCAGCAGCACCCACGTGGAGACAGCCCGGTGGTTTCGCTTCGTATTCAGAGGGGTAACACATGATCGTTCCAGGAGTTCAAAATACCCCCTATTTAACGGCGTTTGAGGACAATTTTGCTAATTTGACCCCTTTTTTGCGTGAAAGCAAGGACATTTCGTCTTTAAAAAAATACCCCTTTTTACCATATCGAGGGCACATTCTAAAATGACCCCCCTTTATGCGCAAAAACGAGGACATTTTGTCTATAAAAAAACACTACTTTTTTACCGTATCAAGGACACGTTCTAAAAATGACGGTGCATTTCGTATCCAAATGGATTCTCTTATCCAACGCTTATGTTTGTCATAGTCTTTGTCGAGGATTGATGCCCCTTCCCAGTCGATGGTGTGATTCTCTTGTGTTATGATCAGTGACCGCTGATTTATGTTGTTCCGTGAATTAGTTTGAAAAGCCCCCTTTTTCCTATTTCAAGGACAATTTGATATGCCACAATACTAATTTTAACTTAAAGGTGGCCATGTGTTATGAACTCGCCACCCTTAGCGTTATACAAATATTATGAATTTTTACACCAATTGAGTTTCAAATCGGAATATCTCCACAACTATCAACCTTAAACTAGCAAAGGTATACATTTTTGGAAAGCTGAAGGCATAAGCAATCTAAATATACACATTTCAACTCATTATACAGAGTGACCTTGAAATTATACAGGGTGGAAAAAATAAATTCCGGATAAAAAGTGGGTTACTTAATGCATTGCTTATTACTAACTTACAGTAATAAACTGAAAGTAAACAATATGTATTGGTTAGAGGATGGGTGAAGACCATGGAGAAAGAAAAATCACAGTTGCTTGTTAATCTCGGAATACAGGGTGTTCCAAATTATGTTAATTTTTTTTTACATTTCAACCTATTTTGAACTGAAACATTTTAGCCCTAACCCTAACTGAAAAAGTAAGTCCATATTTGGATTCCTCATCAAATTCCCTTTCAGAAAATGTATACTTTGACTATGATAGGATAAGTAATTAAAAAGTTACAGCAATTTTTAGATTTTAAAGACATCCGCATTACTTAATACAGTGTTCAATATGAAAACGGGTAGTTTCGTAAGTAAAAGTTCGTATTTTATAGACAAAACCGATCATAAAGAGTTCAAAATGATTAAAAACAATTAGCAGAATTGTTTAGCTGTAAATTAAGACCCAAACCAAGTTTGTAGCCCCTGTAGTACTGAAGTAGTAGTAAATTTAATCAAGTTTGCACACGCGAAACGCGGCGTTCCCATAGAGTTTGTGTGTACCGCATCCCCCCCTCCTCCACCTCGACTGTTCGCACTTCAATCAACCATAACTTTGTTAATTGAGAAGCTGTGTTGTTCATATTTACAGGTTTGTTAGTGGTATTAATTAGCTTTTAAATGAGACCAGAAACATGACTATAGCAGTTTGTTTTGCTGAGATGATGAATATCACAATTAGAAAATACGTAACAATACCACCATTTTTGGGTGGCGAGTTCAAAACGCATCGCCAGGTATATTATGTGATCTTTCCAGGGAACGCCTCAACATCGAAAAAAAAATCATGGTTTTAGAGTGAAAATAAACTGTCGGGATAACACAACAGTTTATATTTTCATTCTAAATTACTCTAAAACCATGATCTTGAGGTTATTAGGAATCGTACCGCTCTGTAACTTGGAATGTATATATGTTTTATGATCAAAAATGTAAATCTGCAAGAAAATCTAGCTACTTTCTTAAAAAAAATCATGAATAAAGGGCGCTCTCTGGAAAAGATCACATAATATGCCTTTAAATGTATTGTATTATTTCTTACTCATAATATTTCATTCCATAGCTCTCCCACAGAGAGCTAGGATTCAGAGCTACATATGTTATAGCTCTCCCACAGAGAATACAAGACTGTGGAATTGTGCATCTTTACGTCACCTGTGTAAAATGATTTCTGAATTTTGCCCCCAAACTGCAAAATTAAACTCATCTTGCTCTGCTTCTCCTGTGCCTGGATTTTTTGAGAGCGGAGAAAATACAGTTCTTGCATTTAAATTCCCAGGTATATTACCATTTCATACAGAAGAAAACATTGATCAGTAAAGAATTTCAGTTACCAATTTTCATCAGTCAACAACACGTATGGATTGGATTCCCAATGAACTGTGGGTACAAATGTTTTCGGCTATTTCGGAAATTGTTCGAGCATAACTCCGGAATCTTTCGGTCAATTAATTATGACGTATTGCCATGTTAAAAGAGGTAAACATGGAGTTTTCCACTATATATTTGCTACCAAATTTTCAAACAAAGGGCGCCCTCTAATAATCAATGATATGAACATCCTTACTAAGGCCTAGGCTAAGTCTAGCTCTGAATCCTACTTAGCTACAATGTTAGAAAAAAGTGTTTCAAACACTTTGTTCATATAGGTGAAATGTAAAGTGTTTCCCCCTTGATCAATGTTGAATCCCACAATTTACCCACCATCAGCACAGGGCGTCGCAACATTGATCGGTGGGGAAGAGGGAGGGATATTAGTAAGTCAGGGGATACTTCAGGCTACCAGAAATAAGTTTTGATTTTCACGTGACTCAAAAAGCGTGCCTGTTATGTTCCAATAAGCATGGCAATTAGGGTCAGTGTTCGAACACCTTTTTTCTATGATTGTAGCTCTAGGCTCTAGTCACTACTCTACAAGTACTCTACTATTAGTATATTACTTGTATTTTTTATGTGGACAGTAGTGTTTGGGAGCATTCATAAATACTTTATGGGGGGCTGGACAAATTTATGTTGGTACATCAACACTTTTTGACCTCTCCCCCCCCCCCCCCCCCCCCCCTTGCCTCACTTTTTTCTTCCTGTTTCTCTTGATAACTGGACCCGAAACATTGACTGCACCCCCTCCGCCCCCCCTTCAGCTTAACTGAACATTTCTCTAACCTGTTGTCAAGGTCAAGAAACATAGTTAATATAGTCTACATGTCAGGAGCGGACTGGGACCTGAAAGCGGCCGTGGCAAAATTATTAAAGCGGCCCTTTTTGACCATGTCAGGCAGAAGTATGTCGTCCCGGTAGTAAATTAAATTTTCGTAAAAGGTTGCCCCAATTTTTTTCCCAGTCAGTCACCTCGTGAATTTCACGTAAGTGGGGGGGGGGGGGGGGGGGGGGGTAAAAAAAAATTGTCACTGTCACAAAATTTGAGTAACCGCAACCGGCCCTGAGAGGCCCAAATTTGAGTAACCGGCGGCCCTGAAAGACCCAAAACCATGCGGCCCATGTGGCGATCGCCACAACGCCACAGTGGCCAGTCCGCCCCTGCTACATGTAACCAATAATACCTTTATTGCTGTGATTTACTTGAGCATATTCTCAATTTTATCAGAAATACATACCGGTACATAATAATTATTGTCACATACCACCCTGGCATACATTGTACACTGCCGCCCATAAGTATTTCCCCCTCTGGAAGCTTGCAAGTTAGGCAAAAAACAAAAAAAATGGTTGCCCTTTCACCTCAATTTTTTTTTGGGGTCGGTACATGTAGGTCGATTCTTTTTTCTTTATTTTTTAATTTTTTTAGATGTCAAAGAATGCCAAAAATACACTTTCAAGTGAATTAGATATGTTTGTATTTCGAAATATAAGTGTTTTTAGGTCGTCCGTAGGAAGATACCTTATGGCGGCATCCTTCGTGTGTGTTGTCAGTCTGTCTGTCTGTCTGTCTGTCTGTCTGTCAACAATTTGGTATACACTTTTTGTTTTGTCCATTTCTTTTCCATACAATAACCAATTGCAACCAAACTTCGGTCATAGATGCAACATGGAAACCTTCATATGTTAATGAGGTCAAAGGTCACATACCAAGGTCAAAGGTCATCTGAGGTCAAGATGTAATATTTAGTACACACTTTTTGTTTTGTCCATTTCTTTTCCATACAATAACCAATTGCAACCAAACTTCGATCATAGATGCAACATGGAAACCTTCATATGTTAATGAGGTCAAAGGTCACATACCAAGGTCAAAGGTCATCTGAGGTCAAATCAAGATGTAAAATTTAGTACACACTTTTTGTATTGTCCATTTCTTTTCCATACAATGACCAATTGCAATCAAACTTCGGTCATAGATGCAACATGGAAACCTTCATATGTTAATGAGGTCAAAGGTCACATACCATTATGATTAGCACCATTTAAAGGAAAATATCCCATTTTCAAAAGTCGCATTTCCAATACACAGCACGAGAAGATTTGGTTAATCTGTCCATGTTCTCCCCATCCATAACATTCCTTTACATTCAAATCCTTCACCCATGCATCAGTTTACATTTGAATTAGCCCGCGCATTGAGGGATATGCGCGGTGATCAGTACGGGATAAATACGGCATATGTGTGTGTTAACAATTGGCCTATTCTTCTCGTGCTGTGTATTGGAAATGTGACTTTTGAAAATGAGATATTTTCCTCCAAATGGTGCTAATCATGATTTATCTTTGTTGTTAGGGGGCAAATTTGGTATCAAATTATGCCTAAAAGATTCATCTAAATGCCTATCTAGCCTGTTTGGACAAAAACAAATTGAAAGTTACTCAAAATGACATAAACAAAGTTGTATACTTTCTTTCCTTTAGAGGATACTGTGAGCGTGTTAAAAGCAACAACAAATATACCCCCAGAACGATTTGTTTGTTTTGTGTGTGTTATTTGTCATCTTGATACATACACTTTGCCACCCCAACTATATGAATGGCGCCATCTATAATAGTCAACTCCCACAATGTATATTTATACCCATTGTGCACATACACAAATACCCCACAGTACGTATAATTACCCCCCCCCGTAGTGCACTCATGTACCAACAAAAAATCCAACTCCCAAAATGCATATTTATACTCATAGTGTACTCCCACAGCGCACAAACACAAATACCCCTGCAATGTATCTGGTGCGGGTAGGGGTGGGGGTGTGTCAACAATTTGGTATACACTTTTTGTTTTGTCCATTTCTTTTCCATACAATGACCAATTGCAATCAAACTTCGGTCATAGATGCAACATGGAAACTTTCATATGTTAATGAGGTCAAAGGTCACATACCAAGGTCAAAGGTCATCTGAGGTCAATATGTAAAATTTAGTATACACTTTTTGTATTGTCCATTTCTTTTCCATACAATGACCAATTGCAACCCATCTTCAGTCATAGATGCAACATGGAAACCTTCATATGTTAATGAGGTCAAAGGTCACATACCAAGGTCAAAGGTCATCTGAGGTCAAGATGTAAAATTTAGTGCACACTTTTTGTATTGTCCATTTCTTTTCCATACAATGACCAATTGCAACCAAACTTCAGGCATAGATGCAACATGGAAACCTTCATATGTTAATGAAGTCAAAGGTCACATACCAAGGTCAAAGGTCATCTGAGGTCAAGATGTAAAATTTAGTACACACTTTTTGTATTGTCCATCTCTTTTCCATACAATGACCAATTGCAACCATTATTATGCAGTTCGAATCTTCCGTCCCATACTTGCAATGCATTGGTAAAGACCAATTATTCTGAACATTGTGTCACTGGAGTGAACTTGGTCAACCAAGTTCACGCGTGAATTTAACGCACGCGTAGTGAAAAGAATGTCGCTTTCAAGATTTCGACAACATTTCAGCTGAAAGACTCCGCCCCCCCCCCCCCCCCAGCTGAAATTATCATTTATAAATTTCTGCACATGAAGTTTTCCATCACCAGTTGATTTCAGTTACAAATTCCCATAGCGTTACACTGCCGATAATGAGCTAATTGATATTCATGAGGTGATTTACTACAGCGATTTTACATTGGAATTTTGACTTGCTCGATAAAATCATGAATTGTAATGCTTTTAACACAATGAAAACACAATGAAATGGTAACTGGGTCTGATGGTTTAATACTTTGTCGACAACACAATGATAACTTGCAAGCTTCCAGAGGGGGAAATACTTATGGGCGGCAGTGTATAATAAACTTACTGAGATATATACCAGCAACATCTCAAAGCACCAGCCGGGAATTGAACCCAGGACCTTCCGCTTAATATTCATGATTATTTGTAGAAAGTAAATTTTCCTGCAGATTTACATTTCTGATCATAAATCATAAAATATTCTGAGTTACAGAGCGATACGATTCCTATAATAATTTCAAAATTCTCGTTTTAGAGTGAATTTTGAATGAGAAATAAGTTGTCGTCGCTCAGACCTGACAGTTTATTTTCACTCACTAAATCATGATTTTAAAGTAATTACTAGGAATCAAATCACTCTGTTACTCAGAATATATTGATTTATGATCAGAAATGTAAATCTGCAAGAAAATCTACATTCTAAAAAATACCATGACTAGAATTTACTTGGCCTTAACGTTATAATTGTTCAAGTTATATTTATGCATTGGTTAATTTCTCAACCTGTTTTTATTTCCAAGAAATACTGGCTTGTATTTCGATCGCCCTATTTCCGCTGGCGCTACAGTACAGTACTAAAACTATGATGTGCACTGCCTATGCTACAAATTGGATTTTGTTGGATTAAGTGGGGTTAGGGTTATAGTTAAACCAAACTTGAAAGTTGTGGGGATAAAAAATTGCTTGTTAAATGAATATTAACCCTACTTTTTCAGACATTTTTTCCTGGCGGCAAAATGTGAGTGACCCAAAATATCGCCGTGCCTCCCCCCCTTTCCCCCGGATTTGAACCATGGACCTCTGGCACACAGGGCGAGGTATTTTCCAGTACATAGGTGTCAAGGCTACTGCGCCAAGTATGTAGGCTGGGTCCAGTATTTCTTTTTAAAACTTACACGCCGGGTTAATACAAACAGGTTGGGTTGTTGGATCTGGTGGGGTTTGGGGTTACATGTATAGGAACCAAACTTGGAAAAAATTGCTTGTTAACCCTAACCCCTACACCCACTTTTTCAGACATTTTTTCCAGGCGGCAAAAAGTGACCTAAAATATTGCCACAGCTCCCCCCCCCCCCCCCCCCCCAGATTTGGACCACTGACCTCTGGCTCACTGGACGAGGGATTTTCCAGTATACCACAGATGTCAAGTATAGGCTGGGTCGAGGGAGGGATAATTAGGGTTATACCAAAGGAAAATTTTGGAAGAAAAAAACAACAAATTACTTGTTAACTAATCCTAACTCCTTTTTTCAGACATTTTTTCCTGGCTGTGAAAAGTGACCTAAAATATCAAAGCGACACCCCCCCCCCCCCCCCCCCCCCCCCGGATTTGAACATCTCTTCACACTTTCAACATTTAAAATGATTTACAAATGCACCCTCTGATGCAGAAAACATCATTCACCACATCACAGAACCAACCATCACCAGTAGATTTACTGATTGAGTGGTAATCCAAATGTTAGCGGATCCACATCACATTTTACACCTTATCTGTGCATGCTTGCATGATGTGATTTGGTTAAATATATCCCAGGGCAACTGAACACCGTAGGCATATTATATGTTGGTGCGGTCGGTCACGTCCTTGACACAATGTTGTCATTTAGATTACAGTTCCCTGGTATCCTCAATATGAAATGGGTCGGTCACGTCCTTGACACAATGTTGTCATTTAGATTACAGTTCCCTGGTATCCTCAATATGAAATGAGTATCAGCGTGTTTTTACTGAAGAAAAAAAGCAGGCATATGACTGCTAACGGATTAAAATCCCCCAGTAAAAACACACCACCACCGGCATTTGCCCGCTCATACCGTTTTTTTTCTCCTGGATTTTAGATGCCTTTTATCCTTTGAAACCAAGGATAATAGCGGTTGAAACCGGTTAGGAAAAGCAGTCTTTCGTCAGTATAAACATGCACGGTTCCAGCTCAGCGCGTTTGCCGATGGTAAGCGGAAATGGGTATAGTCATGTGACATCAGACTAGCGCACTGTAAATGTCGTACGGCAGACGCCATTTTCCTACTGTCAATACCACAATGCATCGCGAGTGACCTGCTTACGACCTTTCACTGGCATTTATTATAATGAGGTCAGCGGCAGCCGGCAAGTTTGTTTATCGTACTGCAATAAAAACACGTCTCTCACACGAGCAACCGGCTTTTATCCTGCTTTTTATAAGACGGGTAAAAGCCGGTTTGCTTAATAAAAACACGCTGTATGACTATGTGCACTGTACAATGTAGTGCATGAACAGATGAAAGTGTAGAAAGCAGTTACAGTGCATAAACATGTACTATTATGTGGTACACTGAGCTGAGAATAAATAGAATCAGGTCAAGGATCCGGGGAGGGGGGTGGGCACTCAGAGCAAATGTGTTGTCATCATTGGGCAGAAATCTGCGGGAAAGGGTACCTTTTTCACAAATTGAAACGGTCCCCCCGATTAGGGTAACAATTTAATGCCATTGTGTGAAAAAGGGTATACATACAGGGTGAGTCAAAAAGACTGCAATAGTGGAAAGAAGCCATTTTGTTTTCAAAACCAAAATGAATTTTAAAACTTTTTAAACGTTGCAAGAATGATGTATTTAATAACTTTGTGTGAAAAAATGAAGTCGATCGCATTGTTTGTTTGACTTTGGTGACCCTCTTTGCTGCACAACCAAATTTACCTGTTTGTCCACGAGCACAGTGATTTTCATTTGAAATGGCACACATTGCACTTTCATATTTGAATATCCCGCCGACAAAAAAATGGAAAATGTCAGTCTTTTATTAAGATTTAGAACATTATATATACGCTTTCATAGCATGGGTATGATTATACATGTAATTGATTATGCTAACTCACATGTAAACAAGAAAGGATGCATCAAATTCCAATAACATCACAAATGAACTCAATTTTCCAAATTTGAATGAGAGGCACATTTTGTGATCTGATGCATATTTTGGGCATCTCGTGGACAAACGTGGTCAATGGGTGCACTGGTCAAAAGGTTCACCAAAGGCACACGGAAAATGATATTGACTTCATTTTTTCACGCAAAGTTAGGATTAAATACATCATTCTTGCAACGTTTAAAAAGTTTTCAAATTCATTTTGGTTTTGAAAACAAAATGGCTTCTTTCTACTATTGCAGTCTTTTTGACTCACCCTGTACATGTACTTTTGAAGTCAGCGTATATAGGGTTGGTATTATACAAGTATTTTCACGTGCTGCATGTCAGTGTTAAGGGTCCGATTTTGGAGGACCGGCCTGCTTGATGATGACGAGAAATGGAAGTATATATGAGCCGCCCCCCCCCCCCCCCCCCCCCCCCCCGGTCAAGGATACCTGAATTTACGGAAGAGATTTAGTTCTGCATGTTTTAGCAAGTGTTCACAACTCACGAACTCGCAAAGTCACGAACTCGTGCCAAAATCAGACGGTTGTGTTGACAACACACGAAGTCACGAACTCGTGCTGAAAATCCGGTGGCTTTTGTTGACAACACACGAACTCACGAAGTCACAAACTCGTGCCAAAAATCAGGCGGTTGTGTTTGCAACTCGCGAACACACAAAGTCACAAACTCTTGCTGAAAATCCGGCGGCTGGTGTTGACAACACACGAACTCACGAAGTCATGAACTTGTGCCAAAATCAGGCGGTTGTGTTTGCAGCATATGAACACACGAACTCACAAACACACGATATGCACAAAATCAGGCGGTTGCGTTTGCAGCATACGAACTCTTCGTATTTCCAGGACAAGAGGCGGTTGGGTTTGTTTGATAAAACTAACCAACTCGCTAGAAGTGTAAAAATTAGGAGTTTCATGAGTTCGTGAATTGGAGCCAACATTTCTTTACTATTTCTTTATTTTCAAAGTGTACAAGTCACGAACTCACGAACTCGGGATTGTTGGCACGAGTTTGTGAGTTCGTGCGTTCATAACCCTAACTACCTGGCACTAAATCTCTTTCGTAAGTTTGTGTACTTCTCAATGGGCAACATAATTGTGACCTTGTGATTCTAAAATAAGAACTATTGCAGTTATGCTACTCAAACTTTGGAATGTGACAAATTTAAGGATGACCTTTCATATAAAACAGAAAACATCAAGTTGAAAATCGGGCCAGCAATCAGAACATCTACCTTTAAAATATCAAATAAAAAATTAGCCATAGGAAGGAACAATCTTAACATTTTGAATGATGTTTTACATCCTGATTAAATGTAAGGGGTCGTCCACAATTATTGCCATTTTCGCATACGTAAATAATCCGTTTAAATAACCGGCTCCCGACCATCCTGACTTAAACCGTTTAAGTATTGCGGTGTTTGTCGAACTCACCGCATCTCTGCTGTCATAACAACGCTGCGTAGAACCGAGCGTATTACTTATTACTGCGCGGGCCGTGAGACGCACAGTGTATGCGGGCGTGAATGGTAGGGCGCACTACGGGGCGCGTATCGACAGGCGCGTTATGATTCCAAATTCATCTTAAACGGTTCATCATAAACCGGTGTGTTTCCACAGCGCAGTGGTGCCGGATCTTGAGCGGAAGTAGCCACCTCTGGAGAAGGTTATAATAAACCGTTTATGGGTGATGATCGGTTTATCAATAATCCGATTATTGTGTGTTTCCACAGGAGAACTTACCCAGAATTGCAATTCGGCGTGTTTCCACAGAACTTAACTTTCCGGTTATTGCCGTGTAATTTCGTCATTTCTATCTAAACCAGTAGTCGCTACCTAATGTTTTCTGGGCTAAACTAATTTACATCACAGAGGACAAGTCCATTTTAAGGGAAGTGTCAACCCAAAATATATGAAATTTATCAAGCACTGTAACTTTTAAACTAATAATGTAATGTACATAAAAGTATACAATTTTTCAAATGAAATGAGTCGGAGAATCCATTTTTGGTATTAAATTTCCCCCCAAATAGTGATTTCTACATTTTTGCCCAAAAATCACTTTTTTGGTGCCAAATTTTTTCAGACAACCTAACAAAATCAGTTTTTAACCCTAACCAGTAAAGCTAGTTTTTTGTGCGTATCGGGGGAGGGGGGAAAAAGTGCTATTTTTTTTACCCGAAAAATCACCCAGCACCCCCCGGGATTCGATCGCCGGACCATCTGCACCAAAGTCTGTCCCTCTACCGACTGAGCTAACTCCCTAGGTCATATGCGGCCACAAACTCCGTGGCCACATATGCCCGCGGTAGGTGACGTCATCGCGGCAATGCAGCAGCACGTGCCTGGAGATAGTTTCTGGCAGTGAGATTTAGTGAGATTCAGTGCGGTTAGGGTTAATTTAAAATTTCAAAATTTCACCAAAATCATCCAAAGTCAATTATCTAGGAAGCACCTTTTTTTTTTTTGCTTAAACATTTTTAGTTTTGGTCAATATTTTCAAAACTAAATATTGTTAAGCCAAAAAAAAAAAGAGTATTTCCTAGATAATTGACTTTAGATGATTTTGGTGAAATTTTGAAATTTTTAATCAAAAACTGATTTTGTTAAAGGCATATTATGTGATCTTTTCCAGAGAGCGCCCTCTATTCATTATTTCTTTTAGAAAGTAGATTTTCTTGCAGATTTACATTTCTGATCATAAATCATACATACATTCCAAATTACAGAGCGATACGATTCCTAATTACCTCAAAATCATGGTTTTAGAGTGAATTTAGAGTGAAAAATATAAACTGTCGGATTTGTTTATTTTCACTCTAAAATCATGATTTTGAAGAAACTAAGAATCGTATCGCCCTGTAACTTGGAATGTATGTACGATTTATGATCAGAAATGTAAATCTGCAAGAATATCTACTTTTAATTTTTTTTTCGATGTTGAGGGCGTTCCCCGGAAAGATCACATAATATACCTTTAAGTTGTCTGAAAATTTGTAAAATTCCTTCAAATTTGAACTTCTAGAAAACATCGGTTTAGTTAAAATATTGACATTTTCCACCATTTAAAGCTAAATGTTCACGGAATACACGGGCGTGTGACCTAAAAGGCGAGTATACCATTATGAACAATCAAAATAAACTATCAGATTCAATTTATATTGTCACAATGTGAAGAAATTGGAAGAAAACTGAAATTTAAATGACGGTAAGATTGGCCTTTGCTTACATTTTTAGACATTGTTTTGCGCTCTTTAGTTTTTCCCGTCTACGTCGCAGATATTAAGCTGCGCGTCTAGTATTACGCACGGGAATATTCAGCGCGCGACGCAATGATCGAACAGTTGTCGCAGCATTTGAAAAGCGCGGAGCTCCGCTTAAATTCCCGCCAAATAGCCATGCGCCTTTTCCTGACTCAAACTTACCAAAACAACAATTTTAAATCACCTAAAAGAACGAGAAATAATCGCTTCCGATTAGTAACTTATGATGGTAATGATAGAATACATATAAAAGTATAAAATAATAGAGAAATATGAAATTCAATTTTTGAAACAAATGCTGGGTTGACACTGCCCTTAAGTAAGAAGGGTGGGCTTTAACTATGCAAAATACTCACAGGCTTGAACAGTGTCCGTATGTGACAACATTTGTGTCCGTCCGTGACAAGTTTCGTAATTGATTTTACTTATTTGATGGTGCCAGTGTTAGATAACATTCTTGCATGGGAAAGGGGAGATAGCTCACAATGTTTTTTAGTTTTCTTCTTTGTCCTTAAAATTTGGTAAAAAACTGTAAAACTTTTTTTGTGTCACGGACGGACATGTCCCTCATCGAAATGTTAACTCAAGGGTAATAATGTAACTACTTCCCAGAACTTTTTTCCACACATTTTTTTATTATTTAATAGATACATGTCTCATCTATCAACATAACATAAAAAACCTGAATATTATTCATTAACATAAAAATATGGTAAGGTCATCTTCTACTTATAATGTCCGCTCGTGACACATTTTGTTTTCACCCCCTTGGCAATAATGGACCGCTCCAAAAAAATAGAACACATTTTACGTTTTAAAGAATACCTGTACCCCCGCTCTCAAGTTTCTGACTCGGCAGTACCCCTACCCCTGCTCAAGTTCCTGAGTTGGCAGTACCCCTACCCCTGCTCAAGTTTCTGTCTCGGCTGTACCCATACCCCCGCTCAAGTTTCTGACTCAGCAGTTCCCTACCAGCCCAAGATTTCTGACTCGGCGGTACCCGGCCTTACCCCTGCTCCAGTTCCTGACTCGGCAGTACCCCTACCCCTGCTCAAGTATTTGACTCAGCAGAACCCTTACCCCCGCTCAAGTTTCTGACTCGGCAGTACCCCTACCCCGTTCAAGTTTCTGACTCGGCTGTACCCATACCCCTGCTCAAATTTCTGACTCTGTGGTACCCGTACCCCCACTTAGGTTTCTGTCTAAACGGTACCCCTACCCCTGCTCCAGTTTCTGACTCGGCAGAACCCCTACCCCTGCTCAAGTTTTTGACTCGGCAGAACCCTTACCCCCGCTCAAATTTCTGACTCTGAGGCAATGGCGTAGCCAAGGGGGGCGATCGCACCCCCACCCCCAATACTGACATCGTGTCGGTTGAGATTGGCACTGTCGGTTCATTTGACCAGAGGAATCATGGAATTATGATGGTAAAAAGTACACATATGAAAAAAATTTGTGCGCTATGCACGCATAGCAATCAACTAAAGGCAATATTCGTTGGTATAAGCTTGTTTAAGAGCCAAAATGTACCTCAAAGGTAGACTCAGAACAATTTTGTCTGTTCATTTTCATTTCTCCACCCCAATAAACGCCAAACGCCACTGCTCTGAGGTACCCTACCCCGCCCCAGATTTCTGAATCGGCAGTACCCTTACCCTGCTCAGATTTCTGACTTGGCGGTACTGCTATCCTGTTCAAGTTTCTGACTCGGTAGTACCCGTACCGCTTAAGTTTCTGACTCTGCGATACCCCTACCCCTGATCCAGTTCCTGATTCTGCATTATACCCCTGCTCAAGTTTCTGACTCGTCGGTTCTCTTACCCCGCTCAAGTTTCTGACTCGGTGTTACCCCTACCCCATTCAAGTTTCTGACTTGGGGGTACCCATACCTACGCCCCACTCAAGTTTCTGACTCGACAGTACCCAAAATACCCCCTACTCTCTTTCAAGTTTCTGACTTGGTGGTACCTGTACCCTCGCGTAAGTTTCTGACTCAGCGGTACCCCTACCCCTGCTCCAGTTCCTGACTCGGCAGTACCCCTACCCCTGCTCAAGTTTCTGACTCAGCAGAACCCATACCCCTGCTCAAGTTTCTGACTTGGAGGACGTACCCCCGCCCCAGGTTTCTGACTCGGCGGTACCCTTACCCCATACCCTCTTTCAAGTTTCTGACTAGGTGGTACCTGTACCCTCGCGTAAGTTTCTGACTCGGCGATACCCCTACCCCTGCTCCAGTTCCTGACTCGGCAGTAGGCTTACCCCTACCCCTGCTCAAATTTCTGACTCTGCGATACCCTTACTCCCGCTCAGGTTTCTGACTCGGATGTACCCCATACCCTTTTCAAGTTTCTAACTCAGCGGTACCCCTGCCCTGCTCAAGTTTCTGACTCGGCTGTACCCCTACCCCTGCTCAAGTTTCTGACTCGGTGATACCCTACCCCTGCCCCAGGTTTCTGACTCGGCGGTACCCCTACACTCTTTCAAGTTTCTGACTCGGTGGTACCCATACCCTAGTCACAGTAAAATGTGTCTCAGGACTTATAGTACTGAGTCACAGAACGTTACTACATGTATGATGTGACTTCGGTATTTAAGCTTCGACGAGCCCTAAATCTACAAAGTACAATTTCTGTGACTCCTAGCATCTTCCAAAATCATTACTCGCCCACAATGACATGACTATATAGCTAAGAATCATAGAATTTGTTTGAACTTATTGATTACAACACTATTACACTTGCATCTGATAAAAATAGTAATTTAAATCCACTTTTCAGATACTAACTTCTCCCTCGTAAATGCTGAAATCTTGCGCATGCGTCTTTCAAAGTAAACAATCATGACGTACGGGGTGTGCGAAATTCAGAAAGTATGACAAGCGATTTGTTTGCACATTGAGAAATTGATTTTGCACCCAAGTTAATCAATATTAATAAGATTATAAGATAAATCTTATCTTTATTCATTGGAAATAGTAGACTCTCTCACGTTGAATAATATTAGTGATTTTAACCATTGTACTGAATTATGAATATTTACTACATGTAAAATACAGACTGCCTCAATCAATACATTAAAACCCACGATGCGCCCAATACAATAGGGGTCACACCACTAAATAGAGTTCCATAGGGATATGTACAAAAACACTGATATAAAACTCTGTTTTAGACCACTAAATTGCGAAATTGGACCTCGTAGAGTCATTTTTTTCTTACAGATGATCACATTTCCCCACCAAAAAGTGAAAAAAATAGGTAGGTGAACCTGCTCGATTTTCCAAAATATGGAGTTGACTACCTCTCTGACGAGCTTGGAAATGTCGCCGTATTCGTCAATGTTTCCAGTAAAAAAGCACAAATTTGAAAGATCTCTCAAAATTTGCCTAGATGATATTCACAGTTTATAGTCAGAGTGCATGTAGGTGATGTCCCATTAATCATAATTAATACAAAATCATAGGCATGTACGCAATGGTATTACTGTAAAGTCTTTTTAATTGAGGATTTTGTGATGCATACTTTCCGATTTTAGTTTTAAACACCGTCCTTAAGGGTAGGGGATACCCCATTTAGTGTAGTGCACCCTGTAGGTGTTTGTTTGTAAATACGCCCTCACGTGGACGACCCCTGACCTTGTAATTACATCCTCCCGGTTTGACTATGGACTTAGATTTAATTTGTACAAAATTGGCGTGTGGAAAATTCTCCAAAATACAACGTTTTTGAACTATTATCTTCATTTTAAATGGTATGTACATCAAGCTAAAGCATTGATATCACCTTGAACACCGTTTGGGAATCAAATACTTTATTTTTACACCGTTGAAAAAATCTCATTTGTTAATTCCGTGTATCACTTATTGGTACGTTCTAAGAATCAGTAGTTAATAATGTCCAGGTGTTAAAGGTAGATGACCCGATCACATTTTCGTAACACGGAATTATTTTAAACATATGGCTCATTCCATGAAGTTGGGGCATTTGTTAAAATAGCAGAATTTGGTACTTTAGGCAGCTTATAAACTGTTTTACTCTATGTGTATATCAAAAAAATTTAGTGTCCAAAAACAGTACTAGGTTATAGTATTGAGCCATGAAAAAAAAAAAAAAAATTGACCCTTCCTTGAAGAAAAAAAAAAAAAAAAATGAGGTGGTGTCCAAGACCATTTTTGCTAAAAAACGTGACATGGAAAACACAACAATTAATATGAGTTTTATGTAAGCAAAACTATCATAGAATTGCTTGGAAATCGATTTGATTAATAAAAGATACATGTATTCATAGTTTACTGACCAAAACACCTCGTCACGCTGGACTGATTTTTCACCCAAGCAACATGAAAATTGCCTTTCCGATGCTACACACGGTGTCTTATCTCCACGGTGTCCACAAAATATACACGTGTAGCATCGGGAGTTTTCATTGCTGAATGGGGGTAGTTCTCTATCATACATTTTAAAATTATATTCCAAAATTAAGAGCATTTATCAATTGAAAACTATTGCAAATGAGAATAAATTTCATGAAGACCATTCCATATATTCATGAAAAAGTATACCGTGCCGTGTGCATGGTGTCCTAACCATAAAATGTAGCATCGTTATAAACATCCTATGCAATTTGTGGGAATCCCCCCCTGGAGATAAATAAAACATTCCATATTTCTTTTTGTAAGGATAGAGGTCAATAGCTATCAGGTTTGTTTGGAATTTGCCACATGTGGACTAGTTTTATCAAGGTTTCAGTCGCTGGTGTCCCGTTGTAGCATCGGGACTTTTATGTAGCATCAAAATGTAAACATTGGATAGTTTTGTGAATGGTAAGTGCGATTGTAATTATTTCTTAATGTTGCTTGTATGTCTGTATTTATTAATGAAAGGGAAACACTGAATCAGAATTTCTTTTCATGTTATGATATTAATTTTGAGTCACGGACGCCATAATAATTTGGCGTCCATGCAGCATCGGGCATAGCATGGGCAATATTTTGCATTGGGTATCGTTATAGTTCGTTGAAATTGTAATTTTTTTGTAGAATCACATCATTAATAAACTTTGAAGTTAATAATGAATTAGTTTTTGCTCTTTTAATGTTAATAATATAGCTTACCAGTACGATGCTACATGGACACCATGTCCATGTAGCATTTCATAAAATTGGCCTAATTAGACTAAAACAATTACCCCATTCGAAATTATCCATCACCCAAAACATTCAAAACATTGCCTACATTTTACTACACTTTACAGTAAAAAGGCATATTATGAGAGATGTATATCTAATGAAATATATTAATACACAATGCTACATGGACACCATTTCCATTAGCATTTCACTGAATTCGCAATAAACATTCCCTTATTTTAGTTTTATTTACTATAAATAAAACAAATAATTGTAAATCATTTAAGTTCTCTATCCTTTGCTATTCTTTTTCATGTTAAATGAATAATAAATAAAATACTCCAGCATGATTTTAATATAAATATTTTCCTGCAACACAAAAAGTGCAACATGAATAAATAATCTACTCCAATATCAATACACAATGTTCCATGAAGATACTAAGCCATAGGGTTTATTTTGTTTTGCTTTGCAGGTTCTTGACATTAATTCAGAAGACAGTTCTATCGTCCTGGAATTTATGGAGATGAAGACAAGGAACCCATCATTTTCAGAAACTAGTACCTTTCCAAAGAAATCCATCATGGCAATTAAATTATTTTTTTGCAAACTGACTTTTTAAGTGATCAAACTTTTCAATCATCTTTATCAATAATAGAGGATGATTCAATCAGAAACGAGCAAAGAGACTAAGATCACAAAGGGTACTTTAAGAACAACACTGCATGAAGTTTGTTTCAGTGGACATCTTAAGTTTCTTTGATCAATGGTGTATTGTTATTGTGTAATTGTAAGAAATGGTGTATGTGTATCATAGGTAATTATGTTTTATGCTTCATGGCAGGTTATCTTTTTGTGTAATTTGTAGTTTTACAATCCATGATATTAATTTTATCGTGTGCTTATAACATAAAAAGTTAACATCATAGTACATCCTCTCTATTGATCTGAAAAAGATGCACCTGTTCAAGCTGTTCCAAATATTTTAGGGCACGGTGTCCATGTAGCATCGTAATACTTAAGTACACAGAAAAGGTAAATTTTACATGAACAGTGTTTTGATAAATTTCAAGCAATTCACTCTGTGTATCTACTTGATATGATGAACAAGTAGACAAACCATTCACACTTAAATAATTGTAACAGTATGAATAGTCTTATTATTAACAATGTTACAAGACGCGGTGTCCATGTAGCATCGGTAGTGCATTTTATAACATTATACAGGTAAATAATACTTCATATACTTACTTTATGACTATAATGTAATCAATGTGCATGGTTTATAGAGTACTTTACATCAAACAAATATTGATATGTACTTTATTTAAATTCATTATACAAATTGCAAAATAAAGAGTCACTTTTCAATGAGTTTTTACATAAAACAGTTAATCTACGATGTCTTGTTCGTTAAGTTATGTTCAACCTAGACAAATCTGGTTTCTTTTCATGTATTTGTGGTTCCAAGTTAGTTAATTGAGGTATAGAAACTTGGCCCACATCTTAAGCTAATTTATTAGAAAATGATATGGAAATGGGAAATGGTGTCCATGTAGCATCAGGATTTTTGGAAATGTCATCCAACTGTTGAACATGTGCGGTTATTTTACACCAAATGTTACATTAAAATAAAAAGTTCTACATTGGACTTTGGTAAATGTAGAACCTAAAAATAGGAGTGGGCTATAGAGGGTCATTTTTAGGTCATGGTTTCAGATCACGCTTGCTACATGATTTTTTGATGACTTTATGCATACTGACAACATTTTCAACAAAAAAATTGAAAAAAATGCGAAATCCAGGGTGCCCCGGCCAAAAAACCACAAAAAGTCGGCCATTTTGGAAAAAACAGACTTTTGATCATAACTCCGTCATTTTTGGTCTAATTTATTTGATTTTGGTGGCAATACCCATGTTTTAGGGTACAGTATGTCATTCTATGCTGGTTTCGTCTCATATAACCCCTTCGTTTTCTTGTAATAGCTGATTTTGGTCAAATTTGGACTGTGAGGGCGCTTTGCAAAAAAGTAGCTATCGCATTAATAAAAATGAATTTGAATACATGAAATATGTTAAGAGTGTGTCAAGAAACATTGTCTGAAGATGTGAGCATGTTACGTCACATCATTTTACCGTGGCATCCACTTTAAAATCACAAGAACGCGTAAAAAGCACTTCCATAGGATAGTACAGGGGTCAACGAACTTTCATTAGTGTGTGTTTCAATGGAGACAATTCAAAGATGTTCAAAATGGTGTAGCTTCAAAAAACAACAAATGGTATTTTACTCAGATTTTCAGGAAATGCCTAAAATGTAACTCCTATCATATTTCAACATTAAAATTTGAGATGCTTCGATGCGAAAGGTATTTTTTTAAACAGCGCCCTCACAGGGCTATTTTCACTAAAAATGCCATTTTCAGGAAAACGAAACATCGTCATGCGATAAAAGTTGTATAAGATTATTCCATGTCCATACAAACATGGGTATTGCCACCAAAATCAAATTGATTGGACCAAAAATGATTGATTTATGATCAAAATACTGTTTTTCCATAATGGCCGACTTTTTGTGGTTTTTTGGCCGGGGCACCCTGGATTTTGCATTTATTTCCAATTTTTTTTTGAAAATTTTGTCAGTACGTATAAAGTCATCAAAAAATCATGTAGCAAGCATGATCTGAAACTATGACCCTCTATAGCCCACTCCTACTAAAAAAGAAGAAAGAGTTGGAAAATATCCATTTTGAAAATTTCACTTGGATGTCACATAATATGCCCCAACTTCATGGAATGAGCCATATGGAGATTTTCATATCATATGAAAGCTCGTATTTTTCTCATCATCATACTGAAATTTGACGGCCTAATTCGGTATAATGACGGAGAAATCGATGAAATAGCGTTGAATTACCGCGAATGGTGGTTACCACCGATATAGTTTGTGTACTACTCAATGGGTACATGTAGAATAGAAAACTTCAAGTTGAAAATCGGAACATCTACCTTTAATGATAGATGAGATTCGCAGGTCATATATTACTAGGACTACCCGTACCCCCGCTTACGTTTCTGACTCGACGGTACTCCTACCCCTGTTCAAGTTCCTGACTTGGTAGTGTTCCTATCCCTGCTCAAGTTTCTGACTCGGCAGTACCCTTACCCCCGCTCAAGTTTCTGACTCGGCAGTACTCATACCCCGTTCTAGTGTCTGATTCGGCATTACCCTACCCCCACCCCGCTCAAGTTTCTGACTCAACTGTACCCATACCACTGCTCAATCTTATGACTCGGTGGTACGCTACCCCCAGGTTTCTGACTTCGCAGTACCCCTACCCCTGCTTAAGGTTCTGACTCGGCGGTACCCCTACCCCTGCTCAAGTTCCTGATTCAGCAGTACCCCTACCTCGCTCAAATTTCTGACTCAGCGGTACCCCTACATCTGCCCGCTCAAGTTCCTGACTCGGCTGTACCCCTATCCCTGCTCAAGTTTCTGACTTGGCAGTACCCCTACCCCTGCTCAAGTTTCTGACTCGGCGGTACCCCTACCCCTGCTGAAGTTCCTGATTCAGCAGTACCCCTACCTCGCTCAAATTTCTGACTCGGCAGTACCCCTGCTCAAGTTCTGATTCATCAGTACCCCTACCTTGCTCAAATTTATGACTCAGCGGTACCCATACACCTGCCCCGCTCAAGTTCCTGACTCGGCTGTACCCCTATCCCTGCTCAAGTTCCTGACTTGGCCGTACCCATACCCCTGCTCAAGTTCCTGACTTGGCAGTACCCCTATCCCTGCTCAAGTTCCTGACTCGGCCGTACCCATACCCCTGCTCAAGTTCCTGACTTGGCAGTACCCTACCCCTGCTCAAGTTTCTGACTCGGCGGTACCCCTACCCCTGCTCAAGTTTCTGACTCAGTGGTACCCCTACCCCTGCTCAAGTTTCTGACTCGGTGGTACCCCTACCCCTGCTCAAGTTTCTGACTCGGTGGTACCCCTAACCCTGCTCAAGTTTCAGAATCAGCGGTACCCTACCACGCTCAAGTTTCTAACCTGGCGATACCCCTCCCTAAGTTTTTGACTTTTCAAAATCCTTAATTATTTTCGGACTATACAAACTTTCGTACTATAGAACCTTTTTCTGACTATATAACCTTTTTCGGACTATAGAACTTTTTTCGGACTATAGAACCTTCGGACAACCCATCGGACTAAAGACCCGTCGACCTATTAATATGCCACCATTTGAGATGGGGTTTTCTGCAAACTGAAGCTGTGCAAATAAACATTAAGTAGAAAACTGAATGTTCAATATTTTCGACTTCAGATCACATTTTTGTTTATTTGCATTATGAATAGTTTATGAGTTGCAGTAAACCAATAGATCGGTTCATCATGTTCATTAACTTTGTTTAATGTCTGTTGTTCACATTTTGTTTGTGATTTGTGTCCACGATTATGTTCCTATCAGTATTATTTGTGATTTGTGCTCTTGGATTTGTACATGTTGTTTGTGATTGGTGCTCACATTTATGCTCCAGGATCAGTATTTTTTTGTAATTCATGCCAACATTGTGTTCCAGGATAAGTATAATTAATTATGTCAAAACTATCACACTTGTAAGCTCATCAAAACCATTTAGCCAACCAAAATCATGCATGTACAGGCTGTAACAAAAAAAGTTATACAGTTTTGAAAAAAAATATTAAAAATATCTCCCGTAGAATTTCTGTTTCGAGTTTTAATGACGTGCAAGGGGAATTTTCTTAGCTTTCAAATAAGCTTCGTTTCACGACAATCAATGTTCGGTAAGCAGAGATATGATCAATTGTCTAAAGTAGTCATGAAATCACCTGGGCCACTTTGGTTTAATCAATGGTAAAACCACTGGGATGAATATAAATGGAATCGAAACCAGGAACATAGCAGTAGAGCGCCCTTGTTTAGACAACAATGGTTCATTTCAAGTGGTTAAAAGTATTACAAAGAAGGTTAAGTCTTTACAAATATTATTTATTTATTTTATGAATTTATGTATTCAAATGAAATAAAACTATTTGAAAAATAATTATATTGTTCTCTTTAATGTTCCTTGCATGATACCCTAACCATTTAATTTATACAAGATATAAGATTGTATGATATTGTGAAAGTGGCCCAACCCAATTTCTAGACAACTTAGTAGATTAGTCATAAATTTTAAACGCAAGTAGTTAAAAAGACCAAAATAAACGATTCTGGTAGCCAAAACGGAACTTAACACAGAGTGTAAAAGATTTTGACATTGCATGATTTTAACATTAAATAAAAAATAAAATTGCGATTGTATAATTTTTTTTGTTACACTCTGTATTAAAGGATAATTGACTTGATTCTTGACTTGACTTGTGACTGGACAAAATTACTTGTGACTTTGACAGTGGTGATTTGAATCAGATGGTCACAGCAGATGGGGTTGCAGGGGTAGAATTTCGTAACCAACCGCGAGAATCTGTTAAGATTCTCGCGGAAGGATTTTGCGAGAATCCAGATTCTCGCCAATTTTGAGAATCCATGGATTATTGCGCAATTAATGAAAATAATATCCAGAATAAGGCTATAAGCTTGCACAACTTCCAAATTCGGCATGTTTGTTGACTAAGGGCGCGTTCCCACTGTGGCTGTTTGATACCAGGACGTGGACTCGATGCTACATCGAACCTACTTCCAAGCCTAGTGGGAACGCGCAATAAGGGGGTTCGACCCTACATCAACGATGTAGGGTCGAAACCTACTCGAAGAGGTAGTCTCGCACCTAGGACGTGGTATCAAAATCGCTAGTGAGAACGCGTTTTACTTATCGTATGTGGACTCGTACCACTTGTTCCACAATAACAAGCGTGTTGCGCTGCGTCAGACTGCGCCGCCATCCGCCGCGCGCTTCAAAATGCAATTTCACGCGGCCAAATGGCATGCACGCGTGGTATTTACGCAGTAAGTACGCACGGCGCACTCGCTTAAACTTGTAAACAAGTAACATCCGGGTAAGTGGACTCGATACCACATTGGTATTTTGATGTATTTTAATCGCACAATGAGAACGCAACATCACTGTTATGCATTTAGACTCGCACCTAGGTATGAGTCCACATTCGCACAGTGAGAACACGCCCTAAGGGTCAACTACCAGTCATCTAATGTCCTGTTTTGGACAAGTTTTTTTACAACAAAAAAAAAGTAAAAAAAGAAAAGAAAAGATTTTTTGTTGTTGTTTTTTTGCGGGAATCCAACTGGATTCGCGCGGTAGTGATTTGACGCGAATGGATTCGCGGCGAAATTCTACCCCTGGGATTGTGGATAAACATATAGTTTTGAAAATTCATTATGATGAGTGAACTTCAATCATATCAATGTATTAAACTATTTTTAATGATATCTATCTTGACACAGGTACTGGGAAACATGCTACATGTAGATTGTCAATGTCACCGAATTGGTGGAAGCAAAGAGAGCAAATTACTGTACAGCGACACTTGACCTGTATATGTTCACTGGTGAAGAAGTTACAAGCAGCTTTCAGGTGAGAGCATTTTCGAATTCGATAATTTTAGTAGCCTAGCTCTCATATTTAAAATAAAATAATTTTGCAGCCACAATTTTTAAATGTACCAATCGTTTTCTTTCTTTAATCTTTTAGAAAACTTGGTGATGAGCCAGAGGTGATGGATGAAATCAAATCATTTGTGATGTATGGTCTTACCCAGGAGAAGTCTACCAATGCCGTGCGTAGCAGCATGCTGACACATATGGTAGGAGAGGATGAGCCACTGACAACCAAATCTAAGATTGATTTCTCTAAAGATACTGCCTTGCAGAGACTGCGTTGTCCCACACATTCAATGTGTGCATCACAATCTTGCTATCTGTAAGCAAGCTGATAAGCCAATCTTCTGTTGCCCGAAGCCCTATGATCCTGGACAGGGCTTGAAGAAGAGGGTATGAACCAGTGTGGGCCTATCCCCCCCCCCCCCCCCCCCCCCCCCTCCCCCATTGACCTGCTACAGAAAACTGCTGCACGTGTGGGGGAGTATGACATTGACTATGATGATGTATTTAATGAAGACAACTAGTACATTACCATCAAGCAATCAACTTTGCTCTCCATAATCGCTTAGAAATCATCTAAGATGCAACACGATTATAACAGAAAAGATCAAAAGGCCAACATAACCATGCACACATCCTAGTAAAAACTATCACATGGTTGAAATCAAGGAAGGGCATTTTGGCGCAGCGGTTCTTCCCTCGCCTTGCACCAATGAAATCCAGGTTCAATTCCCTGCACGGCCGGGTTTTATGTGCATTTAGTTTATCACGATCCATGCACGCTCTCGCAGGTTTTCTCTGGGTTTTCCGGTTTCCTCCTGCATTCAAAATCGGTGTTCATTTGTTTCGGTTATCAACCACTTCCTTGATCCAAAGGTATTTGGGGAGCTGCATTAAAAAATGGTGGATTTTACAATCTAAATGCGGATAGGGTTACGCGGGAAGTTCGCAGCACCTAAGTTGATGCGACCTGATTGTGATAATTCACCAGCAGCAAAATTACAGCGCTTTGATCTTCTGCTAAGGCGCTATATAAATGCTGATAATTATTATTATTATTATTATGATATAAAACAAAACATCATACTTCTACTCACTACTCACAAACAACAACAAAAAATACCATTTCTCAACAACCAATTTTTAAAATGTGCATCAATCGAAAGTCCCTGTGTCATTGATGTCATGGGTATTAGTGCTCAAATTTGCGCAAGTGCATCATGTATTGTATAACTACATGTGTGATTTCATGGACACCGGGACTTTCGATTGTCACACATTTTAAAAATTGCATGATGAAAAGTGACAGTTTTATTAGCTTTTGTCATAAGTATGATGTTTTGTTAACTATAATAATTGCATGCTTTTTAGTTATTCTGTTATCCCTTCATTTTTAAGAACGACGCATACTACTTTTACTACCGTTGTTGGTGTGTTGGGAATTACAGAATTATGCCGATTTTTAAAACATGGGTCTCAAGTATCTCTATAATAGGAACAGTAAAATTGTACCAGATACTGACAACTTTATGTTCTAGTATTGAACGATACTTGTATATCAGTATCTGGGAGCTAAAGTACACATCCCCCTCTGTTGCGGACGTATTCAGAGAAAGTGAAAATTTCTCCTAAGTATTCAGGTCTATAAGAAAACTAATACCGTACTGACGCGTGTATAGTCCCACCCTTTTTTTACCCCAAAATATATGTAAATAAGGGGGTGGGACTTAAATCGGGTGTTCATGTGTGCATAAAAATCAAAATCTAGATTTTACAATTTGAACTAACACATTTTAGTAACAAAACACAAGGAAATACAGGCATTATTTCGCTCACGAGTCACGATGGATTTCGTAATTTTTTTGCATCTTCTTACGATCGCGCGCCATTTTGTTATGATTCCTTGTATCCGTGGTGTACCACTAGTTTTATTCCAAGTCATTTTTATTGGCTCCTTTTCATAACACTCGGCGGCACGAGAACAAGACTAGCATCAGAAGTTATATTACATTCTCCGACTTGCGCACAAATCCGCCATTTTGTTAGTTTTAAACCGACAGAAACAATTCTGCGCACCTACGTGTAAAGCAATGGGGATTTTGACTCTAACGAAAACAAAATATTAACTTCCGATACATCAGGATTTATCATACTTTTTCTAGTTAATTGAAGATGAAACTCTATCTTTGTTGGTTCGGCTTTGATGGTATGTGATCAAATATCAAGTAGGGAATATTTTTGCGTCAGTATTTGCGACATATTTGTGCAATAGCATTGCAAATCTTGAAAAGTGTGTCGCATTTCGAGATCTTACGCCAGTTAAATCGAACGCTACACTTGGGTTTATGCACTCTACAGGTTATAGCGATTAGCGGGGATGATTTCTATTCCCAGACCCTCACAGTGCGGGATGATACGGGTACCCGTTATACGCACGGATAGAATGATTCGTGTCACGTAAGAGAAATTGCACAGGGATAACTCATGCCTACTTTTAATCAAGTTCAATGATGTTTGTGTCCGGCTGAGTTACTGAAAGTAAGTTTTCTAAGACTTGTACACTACTTTTTACCCCTGGGACTTAAGACGGGTGCCCATCCTAGTCTGAGATATTAGCTCAATTAGGGGATGGGGCTATACACGCGTCAGTACGGTATTGTTTTGTTTGTGAAAGGGACCAACCTAAAGTAAACAAACAGAGAAAATTATCAGAACCTTTATCTTTAACCCTTTGAACCCGGAGTTATTATAAGGGTTTGGTACACCCACCCTGACTTCTCCGGGTAAAATGCTAAATAACGTACACCTATATAATCGGTAATATATGTTACCGATGATAGAGGGCAGTATGCCATTGTACTACACGTATAACGTAACCTATTTATAACATGAAAACGTCTGTTTTTATCGCCAAAATTGCCAATCATGACCGTAAAACAATGCATCCCTGTCTACCTGAGAATCATCTGCGCCATAGTGGGTTGCATATTCATCCAATTTCGCGCTATTTTTGACTGTTTTCGTCAGCTAAATGACATCAAAACACAACGAAATCCTTGCGAAACAATGTATTTCACATCGGGTGAACATCACATGACTTTCAAGTCACATGACCACTCAGTCATATGATCAATGTGTCATCTGTTCACTTCGACCTATCGGGTTATACGACGTTCTCCGATAGGTCGATTATAAATCGACCTATCGGGTTCAAAGGGTTAAGTTAAAATTGACCACTGTTTATGATTGCGGGACGTACATATTTAGTGTTGCGAACGTGCATCTGTGAAATGATTCACAGATGTAAGCGTCCGCAACACTTCAAGAGGCCACTTATTAATAATGTAATCAAATATAGAACAAAATAAGTTTTAAACGTTAAAGGTAGATGACCCGATCACATTTCGATTTTCAACTTGAAGTTTTCTATTCTACATGAAAGGTCATCCTTAAAAAAGTCGTGTTCCAAAGTTTGAGTTGCATAGCTCTAATGGTTCTTATTTTACACGCACAAGATGCTGTGAACTGTACCCATTGAGTAGTACACAAACTATATCGTTGGTATACCACCATTCGCGGTAATTCGACGTTATTTCATCGATTTCTCCGTAATTATACCGATTTAGGCCATCAAATTTCAGTATGATGATGAGAAAAATACGAGCTTTCATATGATATGAAAATCTCCGTATGCTTGAAATAATTCTGTGTTACGAAAATGTGATCGGGTCATCTACCTTTAAGTATAAATTATCAGCTTTAATAAAATACTTACTCCATTGGTTTCCAACATTAGAGCTGTCGATCGGTGTAATGACTAAGACATCGATCTCTATAAGCTGTTTTTTGTCTTAAAATACTAAGGAAGTATTCAACAACCACCAAAAAAAATTCACAAAAAATGACTCTTGGGGAACTCTTGGAATTAGGGTTTGAAGTTGGGTGTGTTTATTGCGTTTTTAGAAATATTGACACGATGGCTTTCCATAAAAATGACGATGTGCTGTGTCTACACTTTGACTACGAGCTGTGTGTACATAAAATTCTCAATTCAAAATACACATGGGCGCACCACACCAAATATCTTTCTCATTGAAATACGTGTAAAAGTGCCATATTTCAAGACACCTTTTCTACCCTCCGGTTACATTTATTGCATACTTGTCACCTATGACCATTTTCAGTAACATCTTAACTTTAATTTAAGCCTTGTTTCATGAGGGGTTATTAAGCTAAATTTTCCGCTACGGACCTGCACACAGCGCCCTCACTTTTTCACGTTTTCTGGCATGCCTGTTCACCATGTAGGCAGGTGCTTACGCCCTGGGCACTATTTAGGTCGATAAATTAAAAATATCGTATTTTATCATTGTAGGTGCAACGGATAGGTCCCACTCGTTCATTTAAATACAAACATACCATCCCCGGAGAAACAAATTGCCCGAAAACCTCACATTTACAAGTCTAGTCTCCGTGCTTTTCCGGAACTATTATAGCATTACACGAATTGCGCATTGATTTGGTGTGGTGCTCTCACATCGAAGAGCATGTTGTGTGTATGATACGGTATACGATACATTTCATAGATATTTGAGGCTTTTGATGATATTGGTGTCCTTGGGAAGGATATAATATATAGTATAATTAATGTATTGTAACTGTAAACTTGTTAAATGGCCAATAAAGGTGTTTATCCGGTGTTTATCGTCAAATGATATAGGGAGGTTGTATGGTCGGCCACAGTGAGTAAAAATTACTAATCGGCAGAAGAATTTATAACTTTCCCCAATCAACTGATTATCTTTATAAGTGTTTGAAATGTGTCGTTTCCACGATGTAGGAGTTAATTTGGGCGGGCACTCACATTACTAATTGTCGATGGGATGTGCGTTGCATAATACATCTCACGCCTCTGTTCAGATCCGTAGGTTCTACTTTTACACCTCAACTGCGACCCCAGTTGAGTTTTGAGTTCAATTTCGGATGGTTTTTTTGCCTATCGTTTTGATAAATTAAAACCTGTTATAATTAACCGGGGGGGGGGGGGGGGGGGGGGGGGGGGGTGGTTGCGTCGTCAATTTCACAAGAACCATGTAAACTCAATTTGAATATGATATCAGTTTGGTAAAAGCACACCCCGTTGAACAATTGATCAATGAATAACGAGCCTCTTGGCCTCTTGGCTATTCCTCTCTTAAGGGAGGGGATTCCTATTTGGGGGCGTCTCGTTCAGATGGTAAAACGGGCAAATTAAAATTGTTTCAAATTCTTTTTAGTTTTTGGGAAGTAGTTTAAAATGTTACCTTTTATCCATGATTATTTATAATAGTATAGCAGAGATAGGCCTACTCATGATCAGAAACATCCAAACCCGGGTAAGGGGCTAGTGTCAAATCAAATTACGGATCATTTTAACGGGTCGGAACCCCAGTGGGTTCAGTTAACATCGACTTTGGGTACGCATGATTGTTCTAAAATCGCGGAAAAGGGGGTGGGGGGTCAAAGTGACATTTATGTCCGCGATTTCCCCAAATTAGGGGTGTTTTTAAAGCTTAATGTCCGCGATTCCCAAAACTAAGGGGTCATTTTGGATGATATTTCCACGATATAAAAAATAAGGGGTGTTTTTTTTTAGAGGCTATATGCCCGCGAAGAAATAAAATGAGTATTGTGTCATATCAAATTGGCCCGACAATAGGAAAAATAGTTATTTTGAACCAGATGTGTCCTCGTTTTTGCGCAAATAGGGGGGACTATATACAAAATGGCCTTGAAATGGTGAAAAGGAAGGCTAATTTCAGTCATGTCAGTCAAAATGCCCGCGTTTTTGTGCGCAAATTAGCCAAATTGTTCGCGAAACGCCGTAAAAAGGGGGGTATTTCAAGATCCTGGAACGATCATGTGTTTACCCCTCTGAAGACTAAGAGAGAACACCGGGTACGTATAATGAAAATAAATTGTATTCACTGACAACTCAAACAAGAGAACAGATCTGTTAATATTGGGTCAGTCAACATTCTTAATGAGTCCTTTTATTATTTTTCAATTTAACTATCGATTGAGAATTCCGGAAAATTAATCTGTGGTTTTTTTAATTTATTTAAACTAATTTCATATAATCAACTTGTTGGTTTATATTGGAAACTGTCTTACGGATACCTTTTTAATCAAATGATATATCATTTGCAGGAATTTTGTCTTTGCTGCTGTCTTTTCAAGTCTAAAAAAGAGACGATATTTTGTCTATAATTTCAACAAAGTTCAACTGCCATTTTGATTATTTGGACATAGTTAAAGATGTTCATTGAACATGTTGAATGCAAATTATGTGCAAGTATAAGTTCTGTTTATACGACATTTCAGGGAAATACCCTTCCTTTTCATTTTGGTGCCTGCAGGTGTACTATTTTTAAAGCACTATATAGCGTGCAATTAAAATCTGACAACTTGCAATACAGTATTTTAATTTTACAAAATCACGATATGCTATATTTTGGGTTGGGCTTACATTCCGACACATTCAAGTAATCATAAAGTATCACGACGCATATAGAAGATATTTGCAGAACATGTGAATCCTATTTGATATCCTTTGATTAATGATGATGCAGCGTTGCCGAGCTAAAGGTTTGATTTTGCGGTGTTTAAGTATGTTATACTTAGCATTTTTCATAATTTTCATTAGATTTTTACCTTGGACATTTTCATTAGATTTTTACCTTGGACATTTTCATATTTATTCTAAAATGGAGTGCGATAATGGTTTGTCGATTGAAAAAATGTATTAGGCCCTATGTCAAATTGAGAACAGAAAATAACATACCATTTCTCAACAACGGATTTAACCTCAACTATTTTATTGACATGACATATATAACTAATTTTGTTAACATGTTTGGTTGCTATTATCTGTGTGTGATAAATTCCCATGAAGTGCTCAGACAATAAGTGTTGAATATATGACAGATATTCATAGACTTAAAATCTAGTTTTTAATACGTTCTCTTATGCACAAAACACACACCTAATTAATATCAAATCAAATCAAATCAAATTTATTTGTATGTACATGTTATCAACACTGTAAAGATTTGCAGTTGCTTCCAAAAAATAAAATCAACATCAACATGAAAATGTATTTTAAATTATACACTTTACTTGAACAATGTTGTATTATGAAACATTTATTTATTGTTGTTAAAAGGATAAACACAAAATAAAACAACACTGTAAACTAATAATAACTGTTTGTTTTAATATACCATATTGCCTAGCGAAGATAAAGCCTATACATTAGATAGGGCTATTTATTTTCATTTGAAACACACTGTATAATATCCAGTCTATCAGAACTAACTGGCCAGCCCTAATCCGTATTGAATTGTATTGTGCTCTATTGAGGTAGTATTATCTCTATGAATAGCAAGGCTTGAATATAATTTGATGGCTGATGAACTATTGAGTGTCCCAGCAGAAAAAAAGTCTGACTGAAACTTTCAAATATCGTATTTTGGGATTTTTCCCCTCACGGTTCCAACTTTAACCTATTATAAAAAGAGTTCCCCAATAGTACATTTTTGTGCATTTTTTTTGGTGATTATTGAATACTTCCTTAGTATTTTAAAACAAAAAACCAGCTTATACCTTCCATGTCCGGGTATCACCAAATCGACTGTAATCCCGACTGATCTACATTGCCAAGGTATTGAAAGGAGTGGTTAAAAGAAGCAGCTTTTGTGAAGTGAACAGAAGGACGAAATGTAATCAAAAAGTATAATTCTTAATATATTGGTCATTTTAAGTTAATTATTTTATATGATACACAAATCATTTTCATTGTGCTATTAGTTGTGTTAATTTGTAATGCTTGCGTTTAGGGGCCATATCCAAACTCTCAGTGATTTTAAAGCATTTTTCTACCGATTTTACCCCGGTATTCCAACGAAATGCATTGTTATTTCGTTCTATTTCGTTGGAATACCGGGGTAAAATCGGTAGAAAAATGCTTTAAAATCACTGAGAGTTTGGATATGGCCCCTTAGTTCATTCATGGAAATAATTGTACTTCCATGGTGTGATGCACTACTCGGGAATACCCTGTTACGTCTGCATCAACTTCAAACCAGCCATACCCAGGATGTTAGGTCAAATTCCAAATTATATCATTAAACTACGCATCTTTGATATGAGACATAAATTGGGTTATATTTGTAAAGCAGAAATACCACGATTTATGTATTGTATTCACTGCTATTTGTGTAAATTAACCATTGGGTCATCATGGATATAATTATTGACTAACTGTTCCAGTGACATGACAAGCTTGCAAATTATCAAGATGGTTTATCATGCTGATATTGATAATAGAAGTAATAAAAAACATTATGGGGTGCACCATATAATATACCGGGGGTCGGCATTTGAAGTAAAACACTTGACCCACTATCCAGGATTTTAAAAAAAATTGACCCAATGATGATTTAAAATAAAAAATCTACCCCACCCAACTCAAAATAAAGGAAAACATTAAAAACTGAAAAATAAAAGGCGCTGCCTTTGCCGGCCAAAAAAAATAAAATGTCCGACCTAAACTTACATCCCCCCATAGATATAAAATGGTGCGTACCTTAACTATAGACGAACATAACGTTTTATCTAAAAAAGTTAAAACCTTGCTTGCTTTATACTGGTCGCCTGTATAGCCCTTGTGTAATTTCCTTGCCAAAAACCGCTCCCATCTGAGAGCCGCCCAATCCGAGTAAGATCAGAGGATGGGGAGCAGTCTGATTGGGAGCAGTCACAGTGAGTGAACCCTCTATCAGTTCATAAAAGGGTCTAACTTCAGTAGACTAGCTTTATACAAGCTGTAGTACCGTAAAACAGTGTGAATAGGGACATGGGGGTGAATAGGGACAAAAATAGGAATAGGGACATGGGGCCCCATGTCCCTATTCACCCTGTTTTACGGTACACAAACTGGCCGGGTGAAATTTAAAAAACGTTTCCCATGTTTGTCCCTATTCACCCCCATGCCCCCCTACTCACCTCGTTTTACGGTATTACTGTTATTTACACATTAACCATGGAAATTGTTTAAAACACTTGAAACATGTGTCGGTTTTACACATTAAACAATATGTAAATATATTTGTTAAAAAATAGTGTGTCATTTTTTGATTTTTGTGTATTTTAACCATTTGAACATATGAGACCTGTCATCACAAAACAAGAGTTGCCCCAATGATGGGGTATCAGTGGTACACGCCAGGTAAACTTATCAGTTAGTGGTAATTGACATTTTCTTTAAATATTTCTTAACATGGGTGATATTACCATAGCAATTCCGTAAATGTTTACCCACGCTTAAATCTTTTATACCATGAAATAATATGCTTAACTGGACTAGTTGACCCACCCTCCCCTATGTCTGCCTCATATTTAAAATTGTTGTAGTAACATTTCATATCTTCTGATAAATTTATGTATGGCACACCACAGGTGTCATAAAATGGTGAGCTTAAAAAATGACCTCTAAGTCTAAGTTTAGAAAAGAAGAAAAAAAGGATGGCACACAAAATTATGGCGCAAAAAAACAATCTGGACAACATTTTAAAGCTTGCCGCCATTTTGTTTAACTTTGCAGTTTTCTTAACTCCAAGGTATTGGTCATTATTTTAAACTGTATGCAATTATTTTTAACTCCGTTTAATGACGCTTGTGATGTGTCATATTTATGTGCCTGTCTGTATAGATATGATATCAGTCATCACTGAATGGTATAAATCTGTTAGATGATACAGCTTTGTGTGACCACTATTTATATGACGTTGTGTTACAAATGTTACATACATTCCTATCAAATATACTTACTATCAAATTTGATGGTACCATGTCTTGGTTATCACATACATGTAGAATACTTTATAGCAAATAACGTGTCCAAGAGAATTGGTGTTATTCGTTGTGTAAAGCATTTTCTTCCACATCCAACTCTTGTGATGTTATCCAATGCTATTGTGATTCCTCATTTTGATTATGCCAGCCCAGTCTGGCCCAACTGTTCAAATTCATATCAAGCAAGACATTTAAAAGTCTTACACAATCGTTAAGCCAGAACAATTTTATCTGGTGATATCAGAACACCAATAAATGATATGATGAACTTATTTTATTGGACAAAACTAAGTGATAGGTGGAAAATTCAAATAATTATTATCGTCAGCTTAATAAAATAATTGCCTAAATCATATTTTTAACAAATTGAGATTTTTGCCTAAATCAGCTCTTTACCATCGTGCAGTTACAGTCCACGTAAATTGCCTCACAACCTTTTGCAGTTTAAACTATAAACTAGATTAAATGGTGTTAAACCAGTTTTAAAACTTGTGCCAGAAAAAAACTGCACGGCTTCGAGTATCGCAAATTTATTTTGAAATATCATTTTAACACTGCCCGTGTAGAAAACAGGAATGATATGTAGAGAAAATAATCGTAGGTTCAGAAAAAGTATATTCTCTGCTAGCTGATCATCTGAATTTCATACTTTTATGTATTATTTTAGAGATAAATTTATCAATATTTAAGCCTTGTTGCAGGGAAAAAACTCGTAAATTGTGAGTGTAGCATTTTTCGGGAGAGGTATAATTTTATTTAAATAACACATTTTGTACTTGCAGTCAATAAGTTGACAATAAAATACCAATTATCACCTATCGAACGCCCAGAGTCACGCACACAGTCGGGCGTATTTTGGAAAATGGAAGATTTTTATTTTGGGATAGGGATATATTTGGGCCATTTCGTAGCATTTACATATTAAATTGACCGCTAAATGTCCATTGTCTAATCAGATTCCCTTTTGACATGCCAATAAAGGAGGGTCTTGGCAACACTTTAAAAAGAGTTATATACGCCATCATGAATATAGCGGTCTTCATATTAATCGTGAGAGTCAATTTCATGGACAGAAATTGGCCTGCTATTCCTTACATCTATGTACAAAAATAGAGCACCGCTACTGTTCCGGCTAACATTTCTTTTAAAAAATTGGATATAAGGAAGAAAAGTAAATACTCCCTGAGATGGTGAGGGTTATGGTGAATTTGAGCAAATAGTTTGGCTAAAACGAAAATAACTTGCAATCCTCCTATCCCTGTAGTACATAGCGTTTAGGAGAGGTCACGCACCAATTATGAGCTATGGGAGACACCTATGGTTAAAGTGTTTATGTTAATATTCAACTCTAAATCGTGCTACTAAATTAAAAGGATTATTGCCTAAGTCATGCGTGTGACTTGGGCATATTTATTGCATTGCCTAAATCAAAAAGTGTGACTTGTGGGCAGTTTTGGAGACTAAATATTTAGACGGTGAAAGTGTTTTGTAAGTTTAGAAAGGTGGCTGTAGTGCCAGAGTCTGGATGTAAAAAAGGTAGAGTACTATAGGGAACTTCTAAGAACTTTTGTAATGTTAGAATGAGCGTAGATGAATTGCCAAAGTTAGTTTGTTGATGTAAAAGTGCCTAAGTAAAATAAACAACTGCCTAAGTCACAATGGTATAATGTTGTTGAAGTCATTTTAGTTGGTTATGTAATACTATTGAGACATGACAACATAGCCATAATTTTTGTCTTGTATCAACATGTTATTATGCTTTAAGGGGGCTGTCAAGTGTCGTTGTATGAATTTGTCAAGCACTGTAACTTTCAAACTATTTATGTGTTGTACATAAAAGTATACACTTTTTTGAATGAAATGAGTCGGGGAATCCATTTTTCGTATCAAAAATCGTGATTTTTATATTTTTGCCCAAAAATGCCTCTTTTTTGCCTAAATTTTATTAACAACCTAACAAAATGATTTTTAGGTAAAAAATTCTAAAATTTTACAGAAAGCATCTTAATTCAATTATCTAGGAACCGTTTTTTTTTTTTTGCCTTTAAAATTTTTAGTTTTGAAATTATTGACCAAAAAGTGCTAAAAATGTGAATTTTGAGATATTTTAACCCAAAATTCAAATTTTTAGCACTTTTTGAATAATATCATAATTTGTATTTGTATTATATTTAAACGCTGTAACATTTTTATTTTTATGTATGTATCGAAATGAGGGCCTGCTTAGAAAGCAGTGCAAGTCACTGAAGCATATTACCCTCAATAAAGAAAGCACAAATAAATAATATTATAATAATATGAAGTCAAAAGTAGAAAATGCTGTTATTATAAAGTATTTTAGTACATATTATATTCAGCATTCATCGGGTACCCAATGAAGGCCCATGTCCAAACATTCTGTACGATAAATACTTTGTAATCACAGTATTTTCTACTTGTGACTTCATATTATTTAATACCGACGCACCTTAATACCGACGCAGCTTCTCTGTTATAAGTATACTTGCATTTTACTGTGAAATATACTGTTGTGATTAAAATATAGACAACGCTAACATTCGTATCTGTAGTGATTCTTTAAAATTGCAGCATGTGTGAATAAAATTGAATCTATTTAATTTGCAAGACAATCTCAATATTCATTGTCAGACAACTCTTTTTTCTTCTCATGGGCCTATTCGGCCACCAGTACATCTTTTAATCATTTTGACTCAACTGCTCAACTTGAAAATGTTAAATGTGATTCATTCTGACTCACATACTTTCATGTTACTTAAAACAGAGATAAATCCACATTTTGATCAATTTAATACCACCCCCCCCCCCCAAAAAAAAGAGAGGTTCTTTTGCCTATGAAATGTGATATTATTTTAAAATAAAGTGTATATACAGGATGTGCCAAAAGTTTCAAAACCATTTTAAAGATTTGTATCCCTCTCTTTAAAATAAGTCGCATTATTCACATTCCATTCATGTGGTATGGATTCAAAAAAGGTTTTCACTATGTTCATCGGGATGTTCATAATAAGGATTATATCAATCTGAAATTAAAAATTATCCTTGTAGAGAACTCTTCTCTTCCCTACCACTTTCTGTTTGTCTCATTCTTGACTTTATTCAGCTCATGACGCTTTTATAGAAAGCGTAGTTTAACAATTCGGGAAACTTCCGCCTGTATTTGGACAAGACAGACAGCTGTTATTGTAAGTTGGGTACCAAAATAATCCTCGAAGTGTTTTTCTATCCAAATATATATTCAATTTTATACTGCAAATTATTTCACCTGGGATACAAAGGATTGAAAAGGTTTCGAAACTTCTGGGACACCCTGTATATAAAGCAATGGAAATACCCACAAGACTTTCCACCGTGTAGAACACCCGGGATGGACAAAAAATGCAACTTGGATTTTTTTCCAGCTTTTCAGGACGATCGCGTACACTTGTTCATAATGTTTACTGTTCACAATATAAGTTTTACGTTTTAAGAGGGAGTGGGATTCTTTGAACATACATGTAGTCACCCCAGGGTGATGATCTTTGCCGACATAGTTGTTAATTAAGTTCATTTGTCAACTCTGGGTAATCACAGTCTGCTTAAATATCATATCCCAAAATGGTAATTGAATATAGTCAACCAAGGGTGATTTTTGCAGTCATCTATCAAGTTCAATTTTGTCAGTCTGATTATGTGTAGCCATGCATAGGCGACATGCAAACACCTAAAACCAAATTATTACCGGATGGAGAGTCGTGTGGGTATTTCCATTGCTTACTTTCTTATCACTTAAAACCTTTTTTTTAAATGTTTGGGATTTTGTCCTACGCCCCTTCATTTGTCTCTTTTTACCAGTCCAATTGTGTTTTACTTGTGTTTTGATTATTTTCTGAGTTGCAGTGAACAATTGATTGGCCTATCAAAGCTCTCTACTTTTAAAAATGTTGGGAACAACATTATGACATATTTTCGGCCAAAAAAAGGCTGATTTTACATGATTTATGAGAAAAATATCAGCTCAAATTAAATTCTAGAAAAATGCATAAGTTGGTCAGTCGGGCCCATAGAACATGGTTTTTTCTTCTTTTTTCCTCGCCTTTATTCAAATTTTTAACTTCCCGATTACTTTCATGTCACTTTAAACCCTATTTCAACGAGACATTTTGAGATATATCCACATTTTGCTCGATTTTACCCGCAAATTGGGGTTCTTTTGCTTCGATTTGATCTGATAAGACATTTTCACACAAAAATGAAGGGTATAATATATATTTTACATTTACATAATAGTTCTAAAAGCAAACAGGTCCATTCGCAAACATTTACTTTCAGAAGTTTTGCTTTCCTTCACATTTAGACGTTGAATCCTAAATCTAGTATATTACAAATTCAGGCTGATATACAGCTACATGTAGGCCTACTAGATATTTTCATTATTTGGACTCAAATGCTCATTATTTCAAAATTTTATCTTGCATATAGTTTGAAGTGATTCATGTTGACTCCCCGATTACTTTCAAATCACTTTAAACCCTATTTCAATGAGACATTTTGAGATAAATCCACATGTTGCTCGATTTTACCCGCAAAATGGGGTTCTTTGCTTCGACTTGATCTGATATGAGACATTTTCACACAAAAATGAAGGGTATAATATCTATTTTTCATTTACATAATAGTTCTAAAAAGCAAACAGGTCCATTCGCAAACATTTGCTTTAAGAAGTTATGCTCTCCTTCATATTTTAGGGACCGTTCATTATTTTTACCGGAGGAGGGTAGCTGGAAGAAAGCAACAACAACAACACAACATGACCGCCCCCCCTTCCGTAGATACTAAAAAGTGTTGACCCCCACCTCTGGAATGTAGAAAAAAAGGTTATGACCCCCCTCCCTTTTTTATTTTTACACACACATAGGCCTACAAAATACAATAAGCATACACAATTGAAGTGGTGGGTACAATAACTTAGCACTTTAAACTTAGCACTTTATTGCACCCACCCTTCAATTATGAATTTTTGAGAACTTCTTATTAAGTGTATAATTTCGACAGTCTATATATGTGTGGGCATGCTGTCAGCATGGGTATGTTCTCAGCGTGGGCATGCTGTGGCATAGCTAGGTTTTTCACATTGGTGGGGCGAAAATGAAAAATTAACCGACAATACTTTACCGACTAAAAAACAGCTTGCAAAAATTTACTATTTTACACCATATTTTCCCCAAAATAGCCATATTTGTACTTTTGTCAGTCATAATTTCATGATTTCCCTTGATAAATGAACCGACGAGCCAATCTCAATCGTCACGCCTAAAATGTCGGTGGGGCGATCGCCCCCCCACTGGCTATGCCACTATGGGCATGCTGTCAGTGTGGGCATGCTGTCAGCGTCAGCGTGGGCCCCGGAGGGTGAAAAGCAGAGGGTGAAAAAAAAGGGGGGGGGTCTTCAGCGTGGCACATACCTTCCAATGTCAGTGCCCCCCCCCCCCCCCCCCCCCGGGCGTGGGCATGCTGTCTTGTTGTTACTGCAAGTAACACAAAACTCGTGTCAACGTAAACTTATGTCGTCAGTTATCACAAAACTATTGCATCAACTGAAAATTAATGTCGCCAACAAGAAGTTATTGCATCAACTTAAAATTATGTCGTCAATTATTACAAAACTATCACATCAACTTAAATTTATGTCGTCAAGTAACACAAAACTATTGCGCCAACATTAATGTGTGTCGTCAATTATCTTAAATCTATTACATCAACTCAAAATTATGTCGCCAACATGAAGTTATCGCGTCAATTTGAAAATTATGTCGTCAAATATCACGAAACTATCGCATCAACTTAAACTTATGTCGTCAATTATTACAAAACTATTACATCAACTTAAAACTATGTCGCCATCACGAAATTATCGCATCAACTTGAAATTATGTCATAACTATTGCGTTAATTATCTCATCAAGTTACAATTATTCTGTCAATTATCACGAAACTATTGCATCAACTAATCAACTCGTCATGTCCCTTCAGTGCTTCTGTAGCAAGCCGATGCCTAATCTGCAACACATTCCTATTGTCAGTTTTCAGAATTTTATCTTTAACCGTTACCCTACCTTGATGTACCATGTACCGGTATGCATGTATACAATGATCGTCCTGTTCGTCCATAAAGGAACTCGGACAACAAACCAAAAAGTTTTTTAACGCCAAGCTGGCAAAGCCCCCGGCAAAGCCACTATCTACAAACCTTTACATCTGTCAAGAAATGCCACATTGACAAATCTTTTTTGGATGGCACATTATTTGCTATAACCTTTTAAATTGTAAGCAAGGGCTCACTGACATCCAGTCTCAAGCCAACATTAAAGGTATATTATGTGATCTTTCCAGGGAACGTCCTCAACATTGAAAAAAAAAATCGAAAGCAGATTTTCTTTCAGATTTACATTTCTAGTCTACTAGTCTAGTCTAATTCACCCTAAAACCATGATTTTGAGGTAATTAGGAATCGTATCGCTCTGTAACTTGGAATGTATTTATAATCAGAAATGTAAATCTGCAAGAAAATCTACTTTAAAAAAAAAAAATCATAAATAGAGGGCGCTCCCTGGAAAAGATCACATAATATGCCTTTAAGGCATAAATATGACTTGTTCGTATCAACCGGCGTGGAAGTTTTTCGCTGAATAAAGCGTACACTCGTGGTGTACTTGAAAATCCCAATTCCTGTGTGCCTGGTCCCTTGTTCAAATCCGGTGGGGGGGGAGGTGGTCACGGCGATATTTATTGGGTCACTTTTCGCCTTGTGGAAAAATTGTCTGAAAAAAGTGGGGGTAGAGCCCTGGGGGGGGGGGGGCGGGGGGGGGGGGGGGGGGTACTATCGCCAGGGTTTAGGGGATCATGGGTGTATAGTAAGATTGTTATCAAAAAAATATGAAATATTTGTACAAAAAGACATGGTTGTACCGACGAAAGGCATGATGTACCGACAATTTTTTTACCGACTCCAACAAAAATTTTAACAAGAATATTTCTTTGAAATTATTCATTTGGACTCACCGATGGACACTTTCTGGTAATTTTGATCAAAATGCACATTTCAAAATTATAACAAGAATATTTCTTTGAAATGATTCATTTGGACTCACCGATGACTTTGATATCACTTATTACCAATTGCAACCAAAAAATGAGATAAATCCCCAATTTTTATGGGTTAACACTAGAATCCTAAATCGAGTGAGATCGATCACGGACACTTTTCGGCAATTTTAATCAAAATGCACATTTCAAAATGTTAACAAGAATATTTCTTTGAAATGATTCATTTGGACTCACCAATGACTTTGATATCACTTATAACCAATTGCAACCAAAAAATGAGATAAATCCCCAATTTTTATGGGTTAACACTATAGAATCCTAAATCGAGTGAAATCGATCACGGACACTTTTCGGCAAGTTTAATCAAAATGCACATTTCAAAATGTTAACAAGAATATTTCTTTGAAATGATTCATTTGGACTCACCGATGACTTTGATATCACTTATAACCAATTGCAACCAAAAAATGAGATAAATCCCCAATTTTTATGGGTTAACACTATAATCCTAAATCGAGTGAGATCGATCACGGACACTTTTCGGCAAGTTTAATCAAAATGCACATTTCAAAATTTTAACAAGAATATTTCTTTGAAATGATTCATTTGGACTCACCGATGACTTTGATATCACTTATAACCAATTGCAACCAAAAAATGAGATAAATCCCCAATTTTTATGGGTTAACACTATAATCCTAAATCGAGTGAGATCGATCACGGACACTTTTCGGCAAGTTTAATCAAAATGCACATTTCAAAATTTTAACAAGAATATTTCTTTGAAATTATTCATTTGGACTCACCGATGACTTTGATATCACTTATAACCAATTGCAACCAAAAAATGAGATAAATCCCCAATTTTTATGGGTTAACACTAGAATCCTAAATCGAGTGAAATCGATCACGGACACTTTTCGGCAAGTTTAATCAAAATGCACATTTCAAAATTTTAACAAGAATATTTCTTTGAAATGATTCATTTGGACTCACCGATGACTTTGATATCACTTATAACCAATTGCAACCAAAAAATGAGATAAATCCCCAATTTTTATGGGTTAACACTAGAATCCTAAATCGAGTGAGATCGATCACCGACACTTTTCGGCAATTTTAATCAAAATGCACATTTCAAAATGTTAACAAGAATATTTCTTTGAAATGATTCATTTGGACTCACCGATGACTTTGATATAACTTATAACCAATTGTAACCAAAAAATGAGATAAATCCCCAATTTTTATGGGTTAACACTAGAATCCTAAATCGAGTGAGATCGATCACCGACACTTTCGGCAATTTTAATCAAAATGCACATTTCAAAATTTTAACAAGAATATTTCTTTGAAATGATTCATTTGGACTCACCGATGACTTTGATATCACTTATAACCAATTGCAACCAAAAAATGAGATAAATCCCCAATTTTTATGGGTTAACACTAGAATCCTAAATCGAGTGAGATCGATCACCGACACTTTTCGGCAATTTTAATCAAAATGCACATTTCAAAATGTTAACAAGAATATTTCTTTGAAATGATTCATTTGGACTCACCGATGACTTTGATATCACTTATAACCAATTGCAACCAAAAAATGAGATAAATCCCCAATTTTTATGGGTTAACACTAGAATCCTAAATCGAGTGAGATCGATCACATTTTTCGGCAATTTTAATCAAAATGCACATTTCAAAATTTTAACAAGAATATTTCTTTGAAATGATTCATTTGGACTCACCGATGACTTTGATATCACTTATAACCAATTGCAACCAAAAAATGAGATAAATCCCCAATTTTTATGGGTTAACACTAGAATGCTAAATCGAGTGAGATCGATCACCGACACTTTTCGGCAATTTTAATTAAAATGCACAATTCAAAATTTTAACAAGACTATTTCTTTGAAATGATTAATTTTGACTCGCCGATGACTTTGATATCACTTATAACCAATTGCAACCAAAAAATGAGATAAATCCCCAATTTTTATGGGTTAACACTAGAATCCTAAATCGAGTGAGATCGATCACATTTTTCGGCAATTTTAATCAAAATGCACATTTCAAAATTTTAACAAGAATATTTCTTTGAAATGATTCATTTGGACTCACCGATGACTTTGATATCACTTATAACCAATTGCAACCAAAAAATGAGATAAATCCCCAATTTTTATGGGTTAACACTAGAATGCTAAATCGAGTGAGATCGATCACCGACACTTTTCGGCAATTTTAATCAAAATGCACATTTCAAAATTTTAACAAGAATATTTCTTTGTAATGATTCATTTGGACTCACCGATGACTTTGATATCACTTATACCCAATTGCAACAAAAAAATTGAGATAAATCCAAAATTTTGATGGGTTTACACTAGAATCCTAATCGAGTGAGATCAATCACAGACACTTTTTGGTAATTTTGATCAAAATGCACATTTCAAAATGTTAACAAGAATATTTCTTTGAAATGATTCATTTGGACTCACCGATGACTTTGATATCACTTACAACCAATTGCAACCAAAAAATGAGATAAATCCCCAATTTTTATGGGTTAACACTTATTAATCCTAAATCGAGTGAAATCGATCACGGACACTTTTCGGCAATTTTAATCAAAATGCACATTTCAAAATGTTAACAAGACTATTTCTTTGCAATGATTCATTTGGACCCACCGATGACTTTGATATCACTTATACCCAATTGCAACAAAAAAATTGAGATAAATCCAAAATGTTGATGGGTTTACACTAGAATCCCAATTGAATGAGATCGATCACGGACACTTTCTGGTAATTTTGATCAAAATGCACATTTCAAAATTATAACAAGAATATTTCTTTGAAATGATTCATTTGGACTTACCGATGACTTTGATATCACTTATAACCAATTGCAACCAAAAAATCGATCACGGACACTTTTCGGCAATTTTAATCAAAATGCACATTTCAAAATTTTAACAAGAATATTTCTTTGAAATTATTAATTTGGACTCGCCGATGACTTTGATATCACTTATAACCAATTACAACAACAAATTGAGATAAATCCACAATTTTGATGGATTTACACTAGAATCCTAAATCGAGTGAGATCGATCACCGACACTTTTCGGCAATTTTAATCAAAATGCACATTTCAAAATTTTAACAAGAATATTTCTTTGAAATGATTCATTTGGACTCACCGATGACTTTGATATCACTTATAACCAATTGCAACCAAAAAATGAGATAAATCCCCAATTTTTATGGGTTAACACTAGAATCCTAAATCGAGTGAGATCGATCACCGACACTTTTCGGCAATTTTAATCAAAATGCACATTTCAAAATTTTAACAAGAATATTTCTTTGAAATGATTCATTTGGACTCGCCGATGACTTTGATATCACTTATAACCAATTGCAACCAAAAAATGAGATAAATCCCCAATTTTTATGGGTTAACACTATAATCCTAAATCGAGTGAAATCGATCACGGACACTTTTCGGCAAGTTTAATCAAAATGCACATTTCAAAATTTTAACAAGAATATTTCTTTGAAATGATTCATTTGGACTCACCGATGACTTTGATATAACTTATAACCAATTGTAACCAAAAAATGAGATAAATCCCCAATTTTTATGGGTTAACACTAGAATCCTAAATCGAGTGAGATCGATCACCGACACTTTCGGCAATTTTAATCAAAATGCACATTTCAAAATTTTAACAAGAATATTTCTTTGAAATGATTCATTTGGACTCACCGATGACTTTGATATCACTTATAACCAATTGCAACCAAAAAATGAGATAAATCCCCAATTTTTATGGGTTAACACTAGAATCCTAAATCGAGTGAGATCGATCACCGACACTTTTCGGCAATTTTAATCAAAATGCACATTTCAAAATGTTAACAAGAATATTTCTTTAAAATGATTCATTTGGACTCACCGATGACTTTGATATCACTTATAACCAATTGCAACCAAAAAATGAGATAAATCCCCAATTTTTATGGGTTAACACTAGAATCCTAAATCGAGTGAGATCGATCACATTTTTCGGCAATTTTAATCAAAATGCACATTTCAAAATTTTAACAAGAATATTTCTTTGAAATTATTAATTTGGACTCGCCGATGACTTTGATATCACTTATAACCAATTACAACAACAAATTGAGATAAATCCACAATTTTGATGGATTTACACTAGAATCCTAAATCGAGTGAGATCGATCACCGACACTTTTCGGCAATTTTAATCAAAATGCACATTGCAAAATTTTAACAAGAATATTTCTTTGAAATGATTCATTTGGACTCACCGATTAATTTGATATCAATTATAACCAATTGCAACAACAACAAAATGAGATAAATCCCAATTTTGATGGGTTAACCTCACTATAAGAGTCCTTTTCATCAAAATGCATATTTCAAAATTGGGGGGGGGGGGGGGGGGCTGGTCAGTGATCATACCAAGCGGGTAAGCATCCGCATCCAAAAAGAATTGCGAAAGGTCCAGATTTCACCACACGACGTCGTCGACGTCTTTTCGAAAAGGGGTACTTAGGGGGCATTTGCACTTTAGGGGTATACAGGGTGACCCAGAAAATGTTGAACCCAAAAATCACAAAATTAAAAAAAATAAAAAAAAAATAAAAAAAAATAAATATGGCATTCTGTTTTCAGAAGTTATGTAAACAGTTTATTCAGCTTTCTGGAGAACTTTAGATCATGTAAATTGGCCTTACCAAACTAAAGATACACTTGATTGTGTGACAGGGGATGTTTTTGCCCTTTTGTAAAAGTGAAAAAATTGTAATTTGGTTCAGATATGAAACTTACGAGCGTAATTGTGCTATTTTTAAATAGCCCGCCCAAAACATCGACTGAAAGTATCTGTTCAACTGGAACGGGTGTTAGTTGCTTTAAAGTGTTTGTATTGATCTTTAAACAATTCACTTCTGATATACATTACAGTCACAACAAAAGATCCCGATAAAAGTAAAAACAAATCGGAAAGAAATGGTTTCAAACAGGCACATGTTCTGCTCATGTATCATGAAACCATTTTTATGCACTTCACTTACACTACAAAACAACACTTCTTACACACAAAATTACACGTATTTTAAGTTTCGTGTGGCCTATTTTTATGATCTAAAATGTTTCAGAAAGTTAAATGTATGGTGCACATAGCTGGTGAACGAGTTATGCAATATTTTGTTATTTTAATGGTAAAAAAGAAATATTGAATTTTGTGATTTTTGGGTTCAACATTTTCTGGGTCACCCTGTACTATATGTTGTATGTGTGACTTTTCAATAAACATGCATATCTGTATGAATGTCACATGATTATGAATTAAGATTATTTTGAGCATTACTATATTACGCCATTTAAGGGGTGCATTATTGAGTGTTAACACGGTTTAGGGTAGGGTTTCCCGGTTTGTAAAATGTATGTGTTATGCCATTTAGGGGTATCAAAATAGTGTTCTGGTTTACCATTCCATTTCAGAGGTGATTGGATGCTCATGTGAATCCGCTTGGTATGTTCACTGACGCCCCCCCCCCCCCCCCCCCCCCCCCCTTTCGGGTCAAAATGAATCACTTCAAAACTATATGCAAGTTAAAATATTATAAAAGTTTGCAAATGGACCAATTTGTGCAGATTATGGTGACATTTTAGGTAAAAAAACCCAGACCGACCTTACTTGACAGGTCCGTCCGTCTGTGAAATAGGGTGGTTTTTTTCGTCGCCTATAAACGGTACATTTGAGTCAAAATTATAACAAAACCTACAATCTTGGAAAGTCCTTGGAACGCTTAACACATTTTGAGCATCATTATGCAGATTTGTTTTGATTTTTAAATGATGTTTATTTTGTTAAGAGCGAATAGGACATCTTAGACAGCAATTCTTCCTTCCCCACACCCAATCGATCAATGTCGGGACAACTTGAACACAGCCTGCTGAAGACATCAAAGGGGCACTAAGAGATCCTTCATGTAGGAAGCCCTCAATTTTTCAGAAGTTCGGTTTTTCGCATTATTATGTAATGCTTATATGCGTTCTAACTACCACCCAAAATTATAGAGCTTAATTCGCAGTATTTCATGTGAAATTCATGGATTTGATAGCGTTTTGAGTTTCGATGTAATCACATTGAAACTCCCCAAATTCATCTAAAACGGCACAGATGGCTTCTTATTTATTTGTTTCATGTTGATTTAAAATAACCTTGAAGACCACCCATGGCTTGTTGCGTGATGCATAGTCATGATCTCCCCGATTCAATTGGTGGTGATTTTGAACCAAAATACAAAAAGAAAGAAAGTGGAAAGCACTAATATACCCTCGGAAATGCTGAAAAAATGACTTCATTTATTATTTTTACTGATTTTTTTGGAAGAAATCTTATATGAGAGGGTTTCTATTGCATCTATCTAAACAAGGTGAAAATATTGAATTTCATTTTTTGAGAAATCTCTTTGTGCACCTTTAAAGGGAAAAAGAGATGTGTTGGAGTCTGCGCCCTCAATTATGATAACTGGGATTGGTATATTTTTACAATTATGTTAGGTACATGTATGAATTTACACCTACATGTATATAAGGATTAAGAAAAATCATGCAGCTCTCTTTGTACAACAAAACGTTGATTAAAAAATGCTGATCTTACCAAGATCAGCATTTAACAGTCAGACAGTGTCCCCCTGCAGCACGCGTGATAAATAACACGAACCATATTTGTGACCATCCAGCCCAAAGTTGTAAAGTCGGCATAGCATGTACTGAGATATGGCTCAGTACAATAAACATTTCACTAAAAACAATAGGAAACGAAGGAATTCTCAATGGATTTATTGATATTCTGCCTATTTAACATAATAGGTCTTAAAATTGTCACATTCCAGAGTTTGAGTTGCGTAACTCCAATGGTTCTTATTTTAGAAGCACAGAGGTCACAGGAAATTTGCCCACTCAGTTGTACACAAACTGGCGGGTGGTTAACCACCCATGTTTTTACAGTGTAATTCACCACATTTTAGCCTATAATTTCTAAGTGGAACATTTCCAGCCCCCAAGATTTTACAGACATGATGAAAAAAATATGGGGATTCATAGCCAAACAAAAGTGATCTGAACATACACCTTTAAATAGAAGGCGCTTTTAAGAAAAGGTTCCATAAATAGTGATGGTATTGTTTTAATCAAGTTTACTGTGGGTTTTTTGTGAGTAGAAACAACAATAATGGCAATTTTAAAGGTAGATGACAGAATTATTTCAAACATACGGAGATTTTCATATTATATTAAAGCTCGTATTTTTCTCATCATCATACTGAAATTTGACGGCCTAATTCGGTATAATGACAGAGAAATCGACGAAATAGCGTTGAATTACCGCGAATGGTGGTTACCAGCGATATAGTTTGTGTACTACTCAATGGGTACAGTTCGCAGCATTTTGTGCGTCCAAAATAAGAACCATAATAGCTATGCATCTCAAATTTTGGGACACGACGATTTTAAGGATGACCTTTCATGTAGAATAGAAAACTTCAAGTTGAAAATCGGAACATCTACCTTTAATTTAAAAAAAATCTTCAACACTACTTCGTGTCCCTTTAACATTCTTCAACATTGCACAGGTGTGTTAGTTTCCTGTTGCGTTCAAAGACTATTTTCCAGGATTGTAGCTCTATTTCAGCCTGATTGTCATACTAGATTTAGGATGTCTAGTGTTAAACGTCTTTAATTGTGAAGGAAAACAACACTTTAAAACAAAAAGATTGCAATTGACATGTTATGTTTGTGGATTTATCTCTGTTTTAAGTAATATGAAAGTACGAGAGTCAGAATGAACGACATAAAACATTTTCAAGTTGAGCATTTGAGTCAAAAATGTACTGGTGGCCGAATGGCCCATGGGAAGAAAAAGAGATGAGAATTGAGATTGTCTTGCAAATTAAATAGATTCAATTTTATTCACACATGCTGCAATTTAAAGAATCACTACAGATACAAATGTTTAGCTTTATCTATATTTTAATCTCAACAGTATACAAGTATACTCATAACATAGAAGCTGCATCGGTATTAAATAATATGAAAGTAGAAAATGCTGCGATTACAGTATTTATCATACAAAATGTTCGGACATCAGCCTCCATTGGGTACCTGATGAAGGCCGATTATACATGTATGTATGTACTAAAATACTTCACAGCATTTTCTAGTTATGACTTCATATTTGATACAAAGTATACTTATATACTTTATAGGAATGTACATGTAGCATTTGTAACACAATGTCATATAAATAGTGGTCACACAAAGCTGCATCAGAACACAATAATATCTGCATAAAAGATTTATACCATTTAGTGATGACTGATATCTATACAGAGAGGCACATAAATATGACACATCACAAGCGTAATGAAACGGAGTTACAAATAATTGAGTCCACCTTCGATTTAAAAGATCTGTCAAGCAAGCTTTAAAAACACGCTGCAAATTAAATGAATTGACACAGAGTTAAACAAATTACGTCCAGATTGTTTTTCGTGTGCCACCCTTTTATTTTTTTCTAAACTTTAGGTTATTTTTTAAACTCACCATTTGATGACATCTGTGGCATGCTATACATAAATATCAGACCATGTGGAATGTTACTACAATGTTCAGTTTTAAATATGGGGCAGACATAGGGGAGGGTGGGGCAACTGGTCCAGTTAAGCATATTTCATGGTATAGAAGATCAAAGCGTGGGTAAAAACTTACCGAATTGCTATGGTATAATCACCCATGTTAAGAAATATTCAAAGACAATGTCAATTACCACTTACTGAAAAGTTCACAGGCATGGACCACTTATACCCCATCATTGGGGCAACTGATCCAATATGAGACCTGTTACCACAAAAATCAATACAAAATAAAGGAACTTTAATTTGAATTTTGACATCTTGCATATCATTTTAATGCTTGTTTTCAGGGTATTTTTAATCTGGACAAACCTGAAAATAAAAGCTTAAAGCTCACATCGACCATAGACGAACTGGTCATTCACTTGTTCACTTGATGACAGACAGACAGTACATAGTTAACATGGGGAAATTGTTACCTTGGCCTTGTGGTAGCTCGTTTAACTCTCATTTTGTGATGACAGATCTCATATGTTCCAATAATTAAAAGAGGGGTCCTGCAAGCACAACATTATGCATTATATGTTAGACAAATGACTATCGAGCCCATCTTTTGTAATTATATAGAGCAAAACACCACACTTATGACAAAAACAAATAAAAAGCCGCCATCTCTCAACATGCAATTTTTAAAATTCGCAGCAATACAAAGTCTCGGTGTCGATGAAGTCAAAGTTATACAATGCATATGCGCAAATTTGAGCACCGATATCTTTATTCGTTTTTGTGACTAGTATGATGTTAAAATTGTTCTATATAATAATTTAAACAAATAATGCTCAATGTTGTGCTTGCAGGACCCCTCCTCTAAAATACACAAAAATCAGAAATTATATTAACAACACATTTACATATTATTTAATGTGTAAAATCAATACATGTATCTTGAAACCCATATTTTAAACAGTTTTCGTGGTTAATGTGCAGGCCCGTCAGATGGGGGATGGGGGGGCGATGGTGGCGATCGCCCCCCCCCCCCCCCCCCCTTGAAAATCTTCCCCGGAAAATTTGACCAAAAACAGAGAAAATCCCCCTCAAAAATATCTCCAAAAAATACTTCCGGTATTTCTGTGCGTCGACCAACAAGAAAGGTAAACTATGACACCATAATGGAACAGAAAAATTAGAAAATCAGCGTGTCTCCGACGAAAAAAAACTAGCTCTATCACTTCCGGCGATTTTTTTTTGAACCCCCCCCCCCCCTTTGAAAAAAGTGTCTTATGGGCCTGATGTGTAAATAGCAGTAATACTAAGCTTGTATAAAGCAATCAAAGTTTTCTACTACCTTTTTTAGATAAAACGTTATGTTTGTCTATATATAATACTTTTTTTTAAACATATTATCAATATCATAATTTAGTACTTATGATAAACTATTTTGATAATTGGCAAGCTTGTCATATCACTGGAGAAGTTAGTCAATATAAACATGATGACCCAATGGTTAATTTACACAAATGGCAGTGAATACAATACATGAATCGTGGTATTTCTTCTTTTCACATATGGCAGTGAATACAATACATGAATCGTGGTATTTCTTCTTTACAAATATATTTACAGACACAATTCAAATAATAAAGATATCATTCCTAATAATAATATAGAGGTTTAAACCATCATAAAATAAAAGCAAGTTCATGTCATATTGTAACTAGAGCGGTTCTCGGGCTTCGCGGTTCGCGGGTTTTGCGGTTATCGGGTTGCATGGTTTTTGGTTGAGCGGTTTCGGTAGACATGTTTAATGTGGTTGGTACTTTAGGATCCCAGCGGAACCAGATTCGATGACTGTCACACTCACATTGTTAGCGATGTGTTGTTATAATGGATAGTTTGATTCTCGAAATGTCTCTAAACATTTGATTTGAAAATTATCTATCATTTCATTCATCAAAATAATAAACAAAAATAATAAAAATAAGCTTACTTAAAAACACCTTTTCGGCTAAATCACGATTATTTAATGTAAACTTATATTGGAGATAAAATTTGAAATGCGAACATCATTTGATACGTCAAATGTGTTGCGGTTTGATCAGTTCATTATACACATACTTTACACGTAGCTCAAAAAGTGAAATCATATCAAAAAAATCAAATCGGGACACATTTTATGGTGTCCGTCATTTTTTAGGCTAAATTGCCGGAATTTTTTTCTCCATCAAATTTGTTGCGGTTCAAACCGCAACACATTTGACCCGTTAGCTACACAGACTTTATACGCAGCTCAAAATGTGAAATCATGTCCAAAAAATCAAATCAGGACACATTTTATGGTGTCTGTCATTTTTTAGGCTAAATTGTCTGATTTTTTTTTCTCCGTCAAATGTGTTGCAGTATGACCGGCTAGCTACACAGACTTTATACGTAGCTCATAAAGTGAAATCATATCTATTTGTTTGCGGTTTGACCAGTTAGCTACACAGACTTTATACGTAGCTCATAAAGTGAAATCATATCTAAAAAATCAAATCGGGAGACATTTTATGGTGTCACTCATTTTTTAGGCTAAATTGCCGGATTTGTTTTCTCCGTCAAATATGTTGCGGTTTGACCGGTTAGCTACACAGACTTTATACGTAGCTCAAAATGTGAAATCATGTCCAAAAAGTCAAATCAGGACACATTTTATGGTGTCTGTCATTTTTTAGGCTAAATTACGTAGCTCATAAAGTGAAATCATATCTATTTGTTGCGGTTTGACCAGTTAGCTACACAGACTTTATACGTAGCTCATAAAGTGAAATCATATCTAAAAAATCAAATCGGGAGACATTTTATGGTGTCACTCATTTTTTAGGCTAAATTGCCGGATTTGTTTTCTCCGTCAAATATGTTGCGGTTTGACCGGTTAGCTACACAGACTTTATACGTAGCTCAAAATGTGAAATCATGTCCAAAAAGTCAAATCAGGACACATTTTATGGTGTCTGTCATTTTTTAGGCTAAATTGTCGGATTTGTTTTCTCCGTCAAATGTGTTGCAGTATGACCGGCTAGCTACACAGACTTTATATGTAGCTCAAAATGTGAAATCATATCGAAAATATGAAATCGGGACACATTTCATGGTGTCCACCATTTTTTAGGCTAAATTGCCGGAATGTTTTTTCTCCGTCAAATGTGTTGCGGTTTGACCCGTTAGCTACATACGCAGCTCAAAAAATGAAATCATATCCAAACAATCAAATCGGGACACATTTTATGGGGTCGTGTCATTTTTTAGGCTAAATTGCCGGAATGTTTTTTCTCCATCAAATGTGTTGCGATTTGACCTGTTAGCTACATACGCAGCTCAAAAAATGAAATCATATCCAAACAATCAAATCGGGACACATTTTATGGGGTCTGTCATTTTTTAGGCTAAATTGTCGGAATTATTTTTTCTCCGTCAAATGTGTTGCAGTTTGACCCGTTAGCTACACAGACTTTTTATACGTAACTCAAAATGTGAAATCAAATCCAAAAAATCAAATCGGGACACATTATTATGGTGTCCGTCATTTTTTAGGCTAAATTGCCAGATTTCTTTTTCTCCCAGTCAAATGTGTTGCGGTTTGACCCGTTAGCTACACAGACTTTATATGTAGCTCAAAAAGTGAAATCATATCCAAAAAATCAAATCGGGACACTTTTTATGGTGTCCGTCATTTTTTAGGCTAAATTGCCAGATTTTTTTTTCTCCGTCAAATGTGTTGCAGTATGACCGGCTAGCTACACAGACTTTATACGTAGCTCAAAATGTGAAATCATATCCAAAAAATCAAATCGGGACACATTTCATGGTGTCCGCCATTTTTTAGGCTAAATTGCCGGAATGTTTTTTTCTCCGTCAAATGTGTTGCGGTTTGACCCGTTAGCTACACAGACTTGATACGCAGCTCAAAATGTGAAATCATGTCCAAAAAATCAAATCAGGACACATTTTATGGTGTTTGTCATTTTTTAGGCTAAATTGTCGGATTTTTTTTCTCTCCGTCAAATGTGTTGCAGTATGACCGGCTAGCTACACAGACTTCATACGTAGCTCAAAATGTGAAATCATATCCAAAAAATCAAATTGGGACACATTTCAAGGTGTCCGCCATTTTTTAGGCTAAATTGCCGGAATGTTTTTTTCTCCGTCAAATGTGTTGCGGTTTGACCCGTTAGCTACACAGACTTTATACGCAGCTCAAAATGTGAAATCATGTCCAAAAAATCAAATCAGGACACATTTTATGGTGTCTGTCATTTTTTAGGCTAAATTGTCTGATTTTTTTTTCTCCGTCAAATGTGTTGCAGTATGACCGGCTAGCTACACAGACTTTATACGTAACTCAAAATGTGAAATCATATCCAAAAAATCAAATCGGGACACATTTCATGGTGTCCGCCATTTTTTAGGCTAAATTGCCGGAATGTTTTTTTCTCCGTCAAATGTGTTGCGGTTTGACCCGTTAGCTACACAGACTTGATACGCAGCTCAAAATGTGAAATCAAGTCCAAAAAATCAAATCAGGATACCAAAAAAAATCATACAATTTAGCCTAAAAAATGACAGACACCATCTGTCATTTTTTAGGCTAAATTGTATGATTTTTTTTTCTCCGTCAAATGTGTTGCAGTATGACCGGCTAGCTACACAGACTTTATACATAGCTCAAAATGTGAAATCATATCCAAAAAATCAAATCAGGACACATTTTATGGTGTCTGTCATTTTTTAGGCTAAATTGTCAGATTTTTTTCTTCTCCGTCAAATATGTTGCGGTTTGACCGGTTAGCTACACAGACTTCATACGTAGCTCAAAATGTGAAAAAAATCCCAAAAATTCAAATCGGTACACATTTTATGGTGTCCATTCATTTCTTTAGGCTAAATTGCTGGACATTTTTTTTCTGCGTCAAACAAATGTGTTGCAGTTTGACCCGTCCCTTATGAAAATCGCAATCAATTCTGCAACCTTGCGCAAGGTTAAATTTGGAAAAATACAACCTTGCGCAACCAGTTTGGTTGTTCTGAGAAGGTTGCGCAACCTTGAAGCAATCATCCACAACCTTTGTGCAACCTTGCGACAAACTTGTGCAACCTTACGCAACCGTTCGACAACCTGTGACAAACTTGTGCAACCTTACGCAACCGTGCGACAACCTTGTGCAACCTGGTACCACCTTGCTGCAATCACATTTTGGTGATTGCATTTTCGTAAAGGGAATACAGTACACAGACTTTATTTTAAGTAGCTCAAAATGTGAAATCATCCAAAAAATCACATCGGGACACATTTTATCATGGTATCCATCATTTTTTAGACTAAGTCGATATCCCGGGGCCCATTTTGGGACCCGAGATTCCCAAAATGTCTCTAAAATTTGATTCTGGAATTATCCATCATTTCATTCATCAAAATAAAAATAATAAAAAATAATAATAAGCTTATTTAAAAAAAAATTGTCGGCTAAATCACGATTATTTAATGCACATTTAATGTGGAGATTCATTTGAAATTGATTTATTTTGTATTTAATCTGTGCATTATTTTTACTCTTTCGCTAAAATGTGATTCTTCGCCGGGTATTTTCATTTTCGTAACTGATGTAAGCTCTAGTTTCGATAGATTGGTACCAAATCTATAATTTGGGTATCGGGTAAAAGTACAATGTTGGAAGGGAATCATTTTTATGGCCCACTTGGTCCCACCGTCCATGGACTCACTCACATTTTTGGAGACTCAAACTTGTCCTTTTATGTTCTCTTTGGAATTCATGACATTGCTATGAAACTAAGAGCTAGCAAAAGTGGTTCAGAAAAGTCGCATTGGATCTTTTTATTTATGACTAGCAAGTAAACAACTGTGGTATTAATACAAAATCCTGAGAGTGGTATATACGTACTAGTCTCAGACAAAATCTTCGTCGGCCATCTTAAAAAACAATAATCACATTGGTAATTTTGTTTTTCTGTGTAAGCATGTAAGGCTACCGGATTGAATTTCATCCGAATAATAGATGCATATTGGTCAAGAAACAGGTGAGCACTCATTTTTTAAGTTAAACCTGTCCGATATGTCCGTGAAAAAACGAATTTAGACATTAATTATTATGTTAAAATTAGTCACATGATACCCTTGTCTTTTGGTATGGTTCCCGCTTATTCATTTGCCTGAAGAAGTACTGAAAAGGACTACGTGAGCTCATGGTATCAATGAACTCACGCCAGCCGATTTGCTTGAATTATAATTGACTATAACTATCCGCATTCATTAACGTAGGCAAATAACCTTATAAATAGCGTATAAATGACAACAAACATCAACATATTATGCCAGTGAGAAGAATGAGAGGAAAATGATTGATGAAATACAATAAATACAAACACAAACCACATTTTAATTCCATGTAATTCGGGGTCTACTTCTTTATGCGTAGAAACTATCGTAGGGGCGCATCACTGTACATCCTAACACATTATACCTAAATGTGAAACAGAGAACGTGCCTTGGTTACGGCCCAAAAACATCTTAGTAACGCCTAATTCTGGACCTCAAAAATATGCTCATGCAGTAGGTATCAATATAATACACAACTTATCAAAATTTCCTTCAACCAACGTCCTTACTTTTCAAGATTCTTGTGCCACAAAAAATACGATAAAAAGCCACGATAAAAGGCAGTAACTGGTCCGTGATAACACAACACATACGGACAAAACCCCCTAAAAATGGCTACAAATGGAGATGATCAGAATCATGCTACCAAACACAGTATTCGAGACTTGTAGTCATCTCATAATTATTCAATAGCAGAAATTGTGGTATTAGGCCCAAATTGTCTATGACCCAGAAAGAATATCAATTTCTTCACATTCTATACAATTTCATTATTGAGTCAAGTTTCAATGACACTACATGTATCAACTAATTTTCCAAATGAAAGGCATATTATGCGATCTATCTGTGATTTTTTCCTAGAATTGCATTATTTGTGTCAAATTACATTTATAACCATCATAAACCATGAAACTAAAATATCTTGTAAGGTTCTTAATTACTTTAAAATCACAGTTTGAATACATTGAAATAACCTGTCAGAGTCCAGGGTCAGAAGTTTGTCAAAGTTTGCGAGAATTCTTTTAGATTTTCGCAAAAAGATTTTGCAAGAATTTATGGATTCTTTTCCATTAAAATAATGTGTTAATAGACAGATTATCTATGAAAATAAATTTGGATTCTCGCAACTTAACCGGCGGGAATCTTAGCGAGAATGGATTCTTGTTGAATTTCTGACCCTGAGAGTCTGCTCCAACAACTTATTTCCTCATTTTTTCCATTCGTAAATAGAATTCCATGGTTTGACACCGTGTTGCCGCGGTTTACAGTGTTTCCTGCTACAATCGCAACTGTACACAAGTGGACAAAATACTTTAATGCCTTAAGATGAAAATGAATGGAAATATGTTGAGAAATTCATCAGATTTCCATTATGAGTTAGTAAAGTTCTGTGATGGTTTAGTTTCATGTTTAATTCTATAATTTGACCAAAAGTCGCTGCAATGTACATCCGCAACTACGGAATTGCCCCTTTACGGTGGGCTGGTAGTTTTTGACAATTCATAGACAAAATAACTGGAAATGAAAAATATAATTATCGAGTCTAAATTACGTAATTATATACATTGTAGAACAAAACATCATGTACTTATGACAAAAACTAATAAAAACTGTCACTTCTCAACATGCAATTTTTAAAATGTGTGACGATCGAAAGACCCGGTCCGGTATCCATGAAGTCATAGTTATACAATGCATGATGCACTTACGCAAATTTGAGCACCAATAACCATGACATCAACGACACTGGGAAAGGTGATGTACGCATGTACATCACTTAGGGTATCAAAAACTGCAAAAATTGGGGAAAAGGGTATGTTTTGAGAACTTCCAATACGTGTTTAGGGTATATTTTCAAGATATAAAAGGAACATAAAAATCCCCCTGTAAATCAAAACATTAATTATACATTAAAGTATTAATTGACATGTGCATTTGATAAAAACACATGAAAATGTTAATTTAAAACATAAAAGAGTTTTGATGTATTTATTGATGGTCTGTAGGGTATGATAACAAACAAAATGGTTATATTTGTTTAGGGTATAAAAATGGCTGAATACTTGTTTAGGGTAGGACAAATTGTTAAAATACTTGTCTAGGGTGTCTGTGGCGCATGAGAGAAATACTTGTTTAGGGTCCATTTTCAGAGGGCATACATGAGCATTATATCCACCTTTGAATACAAGTGCCCCCCCCCCCCCCCTCCCCCCCCCCCCCCCCCCCTCCCGGGAGGTCAATGGAGATAAAGGGGAGGAATAGGCGCACACGACCACACTAGTTTCAATATACCCTCTTCTGTCTTCTTCAAGCCCTGCCCAGGATCAGGGCTTCGGGCACCGGTAGATTGGCTTATCAACTCGCTTACAGATAGCAAGACAGTGATTCACAAATTGAATGTGTGGGACAACAGTGTCTCTGCAAGGCAGAAGCTTAGAGAAATCGATCTTAGATTTGGTTGTCAGTTGCTCATCCTCTTCTACCATCTTCATCAGCATGCTGCTACGCACGGCATTGGTAGACTTCTCTCGGGTATGACCATACATCACAAATGATTTGATTTCATCCATCACCTCTGGCTCATCACCAAGTTTTCTAAAGATGAATGAAAGAAAACGATTGGTACATTTTAATTGTGGCTGCAAAACTATTTAGAGAATAATGACTGTGTAAAAACTATTTTCGTGAATTTGTTTTGAAATCAGAGAATGTTGTTCTGGTCTGAGGAATAACCAGAACAGGTCTGAGGAATAACCAGAACAACCACCGAGGTTAAGCAGTCATTATTCTCATTCATTACTTTCTGACAAAGATGACAAAGATGCATATTTATCCAAATCGTTGACTTGTACCTAATGGCGCTAATAATTAATTAGTTTTCTGTTTATAATTTTGTCCACCCCTTCTTAGTTATTGAAACAGTCCAAGTCGAGTCATCCCCTAATTAACATTTTCATCATTCAACCAATCAGAAATAAGCTTTAATCGTGTTTCCTCATAACTGATTGAATATTCAGTTAAGGGCGTAAGGCTTTAATTTGATTGGTCGGTCAATGAGAAAAAACAATCGAATACTTTGGCACAGTACTTTGGGGCAATTATTAGGAACCTGCGCTCGGTGTGCGCGTTCTCATCTGATGATTTATTTTATTGGAACGCACTTGATAGCAGCTATCGCGATTATTCATGAAGTAATGAATTTATTTTAAATGTGAGAGGCTACTGAAATTATCATGTTAAAAAATGTTCTCACCTGAAAGCGGCTTGGTACTTGGGATTGATGTGCAGCTTCTTCAATGGCTCAACCTTGTCTTTCCCTTTGGCACTTGTAACATCTTCACCAGTGAACGTAAAAAAAAAAGTATACAGGTCAAGTCTCGCTGTACAGTAATCTACCCTCTTTGCTTCCATCAATTCGGTGACATTGACAATCTACATGTAGCATGTTTCCCAGTACCTGTGTCAAGATAGATATCATTAAAAATAGTTTAATACATTGATTTGATTGAAGTTAACTCATCATAATGGATTTTCAAAACTATGTATTATTCACAACCCCATCTGCTGAGACCATTTTATTCACCTTGCCACCCACCACTCACATGAACAAGTAATTTTGTCCAGTAACAAGTCAAGTCAATTATCCTTTTATGCAACCGATCAATTGATTCACTGCAACTCAGAAAATATTCATAATACAGGTAAACAAAAATGTGATGAGATTAAGCAAAATCAGTCTTGAAGTCAAAAATATTGAATTCAGTTTTCTACTTGATTTTCAAAAAAAGGTTTATTTACAGTTTCATTTTGCAGAAAACCCCATCTCAAATGGTGACATATCGATAGTCCGACTGTTCTATAGTCAGATGGGTTCCATAGTCAGAAGGCTCTATAGTCTGAAAAAGGTTATATAGTCCGAAAAAGGCTCTATAGTACGAAGGTTCTATAGTCCTAATTTCCTAAAATAATTATGGTTTCGTAGTACGAAGGTTCTATAGTACTACGAACAAACATTCTATCGTCCAAAAATAAAAAAGCCCAGTTCTTTAGTCAGAATACTATGTTCATGTTCTATCCGATTATTGAAAAAGGTTCAGTAGGGGAGAGTGGGGTTGGTTGGAACATTTTTCAGAAAAATGACTCTATAACGCAATTAAAATTGATTCAGGATTCAATAACTATATCAGTTCAAGCATACATATGTGTGTTACAAATACAGCATATAACATTCTAAGACTTGTTTATGTTTGTTAAAATAATCCACTTTGAAAAAATTATTTCAGCTGTTTCAACTAACCCCATGCATGGGGTTGGTTGGAACATGGCAGATGTTTAAGCTTATTGTGCAAAACATGGCATACAACTGCACACCTATTTAGCCTTATTTTGTAGCTTAGTATAAGAGCCTAACATACTAAAAATATAGCCACATGAATCTACAAACATCATAGAGATAATACAATACCAAATTTCTTAATGTCAAAAAAATTAAAAAAAGTTGAAAAATTGAATTTTCTTTTCTAACTCCAAGAAGACTGACACCCATGTGCTGTAGGCAATGTGGTATGTGGGGGTTGCTTTTGCACACCACCTGATGGCAGTGTTTCTAGAAATTAATTGTTGGTTTTTAGGAAAATCTCAATGTTTCAACTAACCTCGCGTTCCAACATACCCCACTCTCCCTTAATCCAAATACTTAAAAAGCTTCATTAGTGCGAATATTGAATGAGCTTCTTTAATCTGAATTTCAAAAAAGGTTTTTTAGTCCCGAACTTTAAACAGGTTTGATACTCCGAAAGTCATAAACTAGTGGAGGGGTATCGCTAGGTCAAAAATTTGAGCGGGGTAGGGTACCGCCGATTCAGAAACTTGAGCAGGGCAGGGCTAGCAGGGGCCGCCGAGTCAGAAACTTGATCGGGGGTAAGGGTATTTGTCAGTTCAGGAAGTGCATCTCAGCCGGCCGGTTGCACGTTTACATTTTGCAACAAAACTCCCCTTCAACAGACTCCCGGGTGAGCCCTGTGATTCCACGCATCATCATAATTGTTCTGTGAATTTGGTTGAGGCAGTGTTTTTGACAGCGCTTAGGAATAAAAGATCCCCACCCTCCCCCTCACAAACGGTCTGGTTTTATTTGATCTACATGTATACTTAATACTTATTTTATAATGTATGATTCATTGTAAGAGTATTTCACAAAGTCAATACTTAGGCCAAATAGAAAAATATAGTAGTTTCTCGTCCCTGCGCGCATCTGTTTTGGCTGCGGCATCCAAAAAAGGTATTTTTAAAAAAAATATTAAAAAATAATATTCTTAACACTTTCCACGCGGCAGGCGGCTGCAGACGACATTCCAAAATTTCACAAAATGTTTCAAAAATTTAAAAATGAGAAATGCATTGACATAAGTACAAACATGCCTAGTATTGGTCCAGCAATCCTTGCGATAGACCCTGAAAGTTGGGAAAGGTTTCTGAAAATTCTGTTTTGTATATAGTAAAAATTACAGCCGCGTGGAAAGTGTTAAGATCACAACTGATCTTAGAAAAGTGGCGGCCATTTTGAAGCAAAACATTTCCACCATGTTGGAAAAAGCAAAACCAGTTTTGGAAAAAGGGGCATCCGCCTTCTTGGATCCGCCATTTTGGAAAGAAGAAAAAAGGCCCTCATCCTCCATTTTTCAAAAAGTTAGGACGAGAAAGTAGTGGGTTTTTTTATTTGGCCTTATTTGATCATTTTATCTAAGAGTATTCAAAAAGTTAATGCAAATTGTGTGCTTTTCTCAAATGAGTCAAAATGTGTTATAATATATATATTAAACAAGTGATTGATGCTAAATCGGCTGGAGTAGTGAGTTGACCGGTGACTGAAAGGGCAAGGAGATCCTGTCCTGCTTTATGGATCTAGAGAGATGTCTAAATTGTCTACATTTATCATATTAAGTGGGCTCCAATCTATCCGGGAATATATCTATCTTTTAAAGGTATGTTCCGATTGCTGGCTCGATTTTCAACTTGATGTTTTCTATTTTACATGAAGGTCATCCTTAAAATTGTCGCATTCCATAGTTTGAGTTGCACAACTCCAATGGTCCTATTTTTAGAATCACAAGGTCACAAAATATTTGCCCATTGAGTAGTACACAAACTGGTTGGTGGTTAACCACCTTGGCAGTAATTCACCACATTTTAGCCTATAATTTCTAAATGGAACATTTCTGGCCCCTAAGATTTTACAGACATAATGAGAAAATATGGGGATTCTTCTGGTATCAAAATATCTTGATGTGAAAAAAAATCATAGCCCCCAAAAAGTGATCGGAACATACACCTTTAATACTTTGTCAACACTAGAAAGTTTATGCTGATTGTATGTCACAAACCCGGCGCTATAAAGGGCAGCCAGTCTGCATTATGCGTGGATTCCATACTATAGTTTTTATACTGAGACTGAGGCCTGAGAAGGAGTAAAAATCAAATATATAAAGGATGGACTACACGAGCATGGGCTATCTCAGATGAAGCCCTGTAATTTGCTATCAAATAAATTAATTTTGATTGTATGTGAAAGATCATGAGGTTAATTGTGAATTGTGATATGGACTCCAGTCCAACCCAACAATGTGTGTCTGTAAGAGCAGGCAGCATGTTCATCATTAGTTCTGAATCCTGGCTCTCTGTGGGAGAGCTATAGAATGAAAGCATGAGTTGACATTGCGGATAGTTGAATATTAATATTATCATCATGTTCACTGTTTAAAGTGTTTTTCAACTTTTCTGAATAAGATTAGTAAAACTTTTGCTTCAAATATCTTAATGTTCAAAACTTCAAATATTAATATACCGGTGGTTAAATATCTCAACCGGCAACTACCCTGTTATTAAACACACAACGTTCTAAAAACGTTCTAAGAACGTTTTAAACGTTCTAAGAACGTTTTAAACGTTCTAAGAACGTTGTGTGTTAGCAGGGATATTTCCAAAGAAATACTGGCTTGAATTTTGACCACCTATTCTCCTAATAATATGTGGACGTCTGAAAATGTGACCGTCTATGATTCATCTTGTAATCATTAGCTTATTTACATGTCGCCATTTTACTGTAGCGGGAATAGGCCCGCAGCCTATATAGGGCGATCAAGATTCAAGCCAGTATTTCTCGGAAATCAAATATGTACATGTAGGTCAAGACCAGGGCTGTACTTAGTACCCGCCCGCACGCCCGTGGCGGGTAACTTTTGCGTCGGGCGGGTACCTTTTCAAATATACACGCCCGGCTGACCGGTAAGAATTATGAAGATTACTTGTTTGGCTGGTAAGTTTACAGTCGGGCTGGTAACTTTTACATGCTACCCGCAGCCCGGCTGGCTGGTTGGAGAATGAAGGTACACCCCTGGTCAAGACAAGAGATATTTAACCAATGTATTGTATACATTTACTTTAGGGTATTAAAAGTCGCCAGTTTTCGGTCAGCGCCTATTTTCGGTCCCTTCGCCCAAATCGTGTAATGAAAATGACCTCGTCGTTATAGGCTAACTGAAAGCTAGAAAACCGCCGCAATTTAGTTGATGCCCGGCAATGCTTTAAAATGGCGACGACCGATGCAATTACACGATTTTGGCGAAAGTGACCAAAACTGGCGACTTTACCCTATTGAATATTAAGACAAGGTAGGCCTATTTATGTATACATTATTGTGTATCTGAAGCAAATGTTTTACTAATTTTATTCAGAAAAGTTGAAAATATTTGAATGATGGATTCAACCATCCGTGATGCCGACTTACAATTAGGCCTACATGTTTACACTTTCATTCCATAGCTACATGTACATGTAGTCCATCATGTTGTACATTATTGAGCAAACAGTCACTGCTGTCTGTCTGCTGAAGTGCTGACACGGCACTGACACTCGTTTACACTGAGTCTGACTGAGCTGTCTGAGTGTGACAGTCACAGTGGCAGTACAGAAAATGTGTTGCAAATGAAGGCCTATTTCCATATAAATTTGTAATAATACTAATATTTCATGATTTACTAAATCAAAACGGAATGAAAATTCTTTTTTCTTCTTGTGACTGACTGGGTGTAGACTGTAGTAGGGTAACGTAAATTTGAGTGAAGCTTTAATACATAGATACATTGGCATTCCATGATCCATGCATAGGGCCTAGTATACATGAACAGTCACTACAGAAAAATATTAAACTTCGGTAAATTTCTGATAGATAAGTCCATGAATGATTAAATTAAACCAATGTGAAAAGGCAAATGACCTCGGTCCGACCAAGACCGTAAATCAGTTAAATTGTCATACTACTTACAATTTCTTCAATGAGATGTTTATGTCATGTTATTAATACTTCCATCATTTCGCTTCGTTGATTTTTCTAGACAAGTTTATCAATTAATCGATCTATTTACTGCAGAAGATTGTTCGCACATCATTTTCTCTCACGATTTAATGTTGCTACGGTAAAAGAAAATAGTACCTAGTCAAATTTAGAGATTTTATGATGTTATCTCTCAAAATATTGAGCTTTTTTTCTCCCACATTTCTAAAAAAGTGTAAAAAAGGCGCGTAGCGCCTTTTTTACACTTAATAAAAACCCAAAACGTCTTTTTTTCTCTTTTTTTTTTAAATATTCGCACTTGCGTCGATTCTCACTTACGTCGATTCTCACTTTCGTCACGACAGACGCACCATTTGATTTTCAGGGGGGGGGGTAGGAAGTTGGGTCCGGGGGGAGAAATTTTTTTTTAGGCCGCCGCAAGGGTGAATTTTTTTTTTGTGCGCCGCCGGAGGCGGCGATTTTTTTTTTTTAATGTATCCATTCATATTGAGTTGGGTGGGGGTAGAATTTTTTTTTTTTTTTTTTTACTCATCAGGGGGTGAATTTTTTTTTTTTGGCCTGCATAGAGGGGGAATTTTTTTTCTTCGAAAACTTCCTACCCCCCCCCCCCCCCCCCCCCCTGAAAATCTAATGGTGCGTCCCTAAGTTAAATGGTTGGTCAGACCCATCAGAAAATGTCATAATTCACAAATTACGGGAGGGATCTAGGCGTCAAGGGAAACAGCCTGACAGCAGGAGGCCTATCTCCATTCCCATTCTACGCCAACTATCTCAAATATTGTATCTGTAAGTCATCCTTCGAACAATGTTTATTTAGGGCAGCCTTTTTGCTGGCATCCTTCGGATTCCTCAGGGTTGGGGAATTTACCACTGCATCAAAAAATGGGGAGGTCCTTTAGCTTGTAGAAAAGGGTGTTTTCGTTGGCTAACAACCATCAATAAAACATGATAATTCATGGCATCACAAATACTTCTTTATTATAGCAATATAAACTTAAGGATATTCAAAGGTTTCGGAATGTTTCGCCCTCAATTGAATCATGTATCAAGTAAATAGGGATTGATGGCTTAGCCTCTAAAACAAGCCTATGTAATGAGCAGAGATATCACTCCGTATTACACAAAAATCCTGAAAATACAAATATTTCAAAAAAATGCGTATGCTTGGGCAAAATAGCCCTAACATGAGCTGGAAAATATATAAAACTGCGTGACCATTGGGTTTCACAATTTTCGGATATAAGGAAATGACCTAAAAAACAGATATATCATTAGAAATCTATAATTTTCTATAATTTTTAGAATTTATTTTGGAATTTGATTTCATATCGTGTGATCATCTTGTTTAAATTGAAACAGTTGTAACGTACAAGTGTCAACTTAAAGGTGCCGTACAGTATGTTCCGATCGCTTTAGATTTGTTTTCACCAGTGACCGTAGCCAGGGGGCGGGGGGGGGGGGGGGGGGGCGAGGGGGCGATCGCCCCCCCCCACCCCCCCCCCCAATATTGACATCGTGTCGGTTGAGATTGGCACTGTCGGTTCATTTTGACTAGAGGAACCATGGAATTATGATGGTCAAAAGTACACATATGAAAAAATTTCGCGCGCTACGCGCCCATAACAATCACCTAAATGCAATATTCGTTGGTATAAGCTTGTTTAGAGCCAAAATGTACCTCAATTGTGCCAACAATAGGTGTAAAGTCAAAAGAATTCGCGCGCTACACGCGCATTCCTTGAATAAGAACACTTTTGTCGATTCATTTTCATTTCTCGCCCCCCCCCCCCAATATGAATAACCTGGCTACGCCACTGGTTTTCACATCAACATATTTTGATATCAAAAGAAAACTTATAAAGTTATTTCATTTAGATATGTTCCATTTAGACGTTATAGAGCATAAAGGCAGTGAATTACCGCCAAAGGTGGTTAACCCCCGGCTAGGTCGTGTACTACTCAACTGGCAAATTTCATGTCACCTTGTGCTTCTAAAATAAGAATCATTGGAGTTATGCAACTCAAACTCTAAAAATATGCCTTTAATCAATTATTTCAATGAACAAACAAACGATAACAATCAATGTTCAAGACCCCATGCGCTGATAAGAATCCATTCAAACAATAACATCTAAATCCATTCATTGTCCTTTCTTCTTGCATGATTTTAGATCACGTAATCACAGTATGCTAATATTAACGCATTAGTCATGCATGTCTAAGAATCGCAGTATGCTCAAAATAGAGGGTGAGCGAATTCACACACTTTGGGGGAAAGCACGTATCTCCAGTTTGAAATGACCAATTTGAATGAAATAAAATTTAGCTACAACGTGGTATTTTCTTTCCATTTAATGTTTTCATTATTGCATTTGGACTGGTTTTAAAAATCGTTGAAATATGGACCTGAATAATTTGACTCACCTGTTCAGTTTCAACAGATAATACAAATATGCTCATAACACCAAAACTATAGCGCCCTTGTAAAAATATTATGGTTACAAGAAATGTCTTCTCTTTAAAGGGTCTCGCAAGCACAACATTGAGCATTATTTGTTAGAAAAATAGTTACCTAGCATAAATTACGTAGTTATTTAGAACCAAACATCATACTAGTCACAAAAACGAATGAAAACTGCCATCACTCAACATGCAATTTTTCAAATTCGCGGCGATCGAAAGCCCCGGTGTCGATGACGTCATGGGTATCGGTGCTCAAATTTGTGCATGTGCATTGTATAACCATGATAACTATGACTTAATCGACACCGGGACTTTAAATCGCCGCGAATTTTAAAAATTGCATGTTGAGAGATTGCGGTTTTTATTTGTTTTTATCATAAGTTTGGTGTTTTGTTCTATATGATTACAAAATTTGGGCTCGATAGTTATTTTTCTAACATATAATGCACAATTTTATGCTTGCGGGACACCTCCTTCAATGTGTGATATTACACGTGAAAAAAAGTTAATTTTTCATGTTAGCATTCTGGTACACGCAGCTTCGGTGTAGCAATAGGCAGATTATTAATTAACTGGTAGTGATAAATCACCGGTTTGTAGTATGATGAGGATCCGGGATGCTTCAACTGATCAATGCATCCCATACACATGACTTATCTGTCACAGACTAGTCACAGTATCCTTCATGTTCAAAACCCAAGTGTGAAAATGACAATTGCACCTTGGCTCATTATTTTTGGTGTACCATTTTTAATTGTTAACCATCTTCGTGAACAATATCTCAAATTGAACGAAGAATTAATCATTACATTTGAACTATGTTTTTAGAATTATGAGCGTATTTTAATATTAAAACTAGGTCCCACCCGGTAAGTTAATTTTTAAGAACGTAAATGCATGTTATTATGCTCATGTGTACATTTATATCACGCAATAACATGATGTTAATGTATTTTATTTATTGGCTTGCATGATTATATGCTAATGTATGTAAGTCGTCTCTGGGGCGGCTTCCCTTGAAATTTGTTCTATATTTTGTTCGAGGGTTAGATTCATACTTTCATGTGTCAACTTCAAAGTTATAATTGCTTGTATCATTGATTTGTATTTTCATACTATGACGTTCACCAATAAATTCATTTTCAGAATTAAAAATGAAATTTTATCCAGAATGGAAGTTCATGGGTTTCATATTTTTCTCGAAGATAAAATCTGGTCTTTGGGAACCAAAAATACTTTATTTGTATTAAGTAACAATACAATGAACAATTACAAATTAGAGTAAAAAATATGCTTTCTTCATATTACCCTAAATATACAATTTATATTTGCAGTTACTTTTTCTAAAATCATCTTTAATGTCTGACATATTAAACTTGAAACGGGTAATAAAATAAACGTACTTTTTGGTCCACTACAGTGCAACTTACCATAAACGCCCTTTATTTCAATTGGTTATACACCACCTCCTTTTGGTCCATGTAAAATGAAAATCAAACAAATTCAGTATGTGATCCAAATACTGTTCAAATGACTCAAGTTCAAATAGATAATTTACTCTTCGTATGTGAGTTTTAATGTTGTTATACATTTTTATTAAACCTCCTTTGTAATTGGTCTTTGCTTCAGTACCTACCATTCACAACTGTATAGGGCCCAGCCAACTAGAAGCTAGCTTTTAACCGACCTTGATTTCACAGCTGAGTACACATCTTCAATTTATAAAGACCTAAAGGGATGTCAAGAAGCACATACTAGGGAGCTGGTCTATGAAACTACACACACCGCTTGGATGTATGGGTGTGCATGACTGCACACATAATGGCATGTGCAGTGCTCACGCGGTAGATTCAAATGCACGTTCCCTGTGGTTATGCCTGGTGAATCATTTGTTTGCATACAAATAAATCTAAGAAGGCGTATAGAATGCATACTCAATGCTTAAATATGTGCAGTTTAAACACAAAAGCAAAATCATAAAATGTTCTCATACCATTTTATTGTGTATGTCTTACGCTTTAATTTGATAGGTCACAAACCCATATTAAAGGTATGGTTATGTTCAAATAAAGTCTCGAATATAGGTACTTAATTATGCAAATTATTTAAATAAAGAGAAAAGTACAAAGAAATGTTTTAATTTGCTCATACAAAGATGTCGGAATTAAGAATATGCACATTATATCTTATTCTTAGGCTTCCATGATGTACACATCTTTAGATAAAAAGTCAAATGTGTTTTTGACTAGATGCTAATTAAATATGCATAACACATGCAAATGAGCTTAATTAGCAAAATAGTTGTAATAACAATTTGCGTTGAGGCTTTGATGTCATGTGTCTTCAAACTTGACTTAATTGGAAGAAAAGTGTTGTTGTTATTGTCATGTAAGTGATGTTGGTTAAAACGGGCATTTATGGTAAGTTGCACTGTAGTTGAACGGTATTGATTTTGATTAAATACTATAGACTAGGACAAAACTTATTAAACAACCCTGTCGGCACTTTATTGAGCTTGTTATTCTTTTGTCATTGTCGTAAGTCTACGTTGACGTAGTGCCGGTTTAGTAAACTTTAGTCACTGGTTCAAGCCTGGGCCCATACATCTGGTCCGAATTATGATACCGCGGTAGGTTTTGTGTTTTGATCAATGTAATCAGTGGTTCGTAACAAAGTTAGCTAGAGCCAGTTGACATGGCAACGGTTATATTATAACGTGCATTTTACGGGCGCACCACACCAAATCACTCCTCGTTGTGTGTAATGATGGTAAGTTCCGGCAAAAAGAAAAACCGATTTTGTGATAAATTGAGGTTCTTTGAGAATCTGTTTGGCGAAAGGCTAGCATGTTATAAATAAAATTATGTAAAGACATCAAAAAAAGTAACGCGGCTGTTGTAAAAGCACCTATAATTTTAAAATTGTTACTCATATTCTAAAAATGAAAATACCAGGAGACGGACAATTTAATTACGGTGATTTTGACACCTTGTTTGTTAAAATCGATAAAGTATTGTTGTCACGGTATGTGCTTACAGATGAAAAGTGCCATTTCCATTGTTGCATTAACTCCTATTGATCTCTCTGATTCAGCGTGAAGATAATAGGGGAATTTTGATAGTTTGTCCATGGCGATGACCTGTCCTGTCTTTTCGGACCTTCTGAGCATTTGGAGTTTTAAATTCATCCTTTTTAATTGTAAAGAAGTACGCCTGTCATCCCCATTAAATTTGTCCCGGATTATGATAATCAAGTTTACAGCACAACAAGAACAGCTAATCAAAATTCCCGCTATTATCTTCACGCTGAATCAGAAAGTTTACATTGGAATGGTAAAAAAACCGCGGTGAGCTTACAAAACTTGTCACAGTTTGCTGAATTTCAGTTGATTATGATAGTTGATTATCATGTGTGGGGGAGATAAACTAGATTAACTACGCTTTATACAAACAACAATAATATCATGGTTTTAAAGAATACTTCAAGGTCAGATGGTCGTTTTAATCCGTGCACATTTTTTTGGATTCACCCTCCATGTAAAACCCACCGTTCCACGGCCTGACCTAACCATTTGTTTGCTTTGGATTAAATGCTTTTGTTGTTGTTGTTTGGATGATAATATTAAACCTAACCCTAAACTAATAATTTGGGTCACGCGTTATGAACTCGCCTCCCAATAGGGTGGTGCTGTTACACTTTTTAGTTTCATGCTGTCATATTCCTTGAATATTTTTAAAACCACAAAAGCTATGTCAACAAATTTGGTATCATTTTAAAGCCCTAATAACAAGCTATCTGCCTGCAAAATGGCATTGGTATAACTAATACAGCTAATACCTAATACAGCTGTTTGAAGTCTGGGGACCAGGGGTGCCGCCGGAAGGGGTGCCGCCTGCACAAACTCAATGGGGATAAGCCCATGCTTTGTTCTTTTTACAATAACTAGGGTCATGTGTTTAAAGCTCGCCTCCTTTCGCGTTACGCACGGATTTTGGCTTTCGCGACATGATTTTACACATTTATATTTGCTTGTATACCCCCTGAGGTAGTAAAAATATACATTTTCTGAAGGGAAATTGCATGAGGAAACCAAACATGCCATTAAAATTATAGTACGACCAAGAACTAAAATGGTATGAAATGTTCGGAAAAATATCAGAGTTTTTTATTTTCAATTTGAGATCTATATATTTTTATACCTACCCTATCATTATTTACTTTACATATTTGAATTCCTCATGAAATTACCCATTAGGTGATTTATAATTGTCAACGTTACTACGTCGGTATGGTAATTATTCCGGCTAGTGAATATCTCCAATTTTTATTTTATATATTTTTAGAATTTTCAGAATTCTTTATAAGGATGTACCCTTCCCTGATATAAACTGCATTCTGAATTCCTCTAGTTAGTTACAAGCTTTCCAAAAATGTATACTTTTGCTATCATAGGTTGAAAACTTTTTATGTTATAGTCATTTTTAAATATCCGGTAAATTGAGGCTGATTATTAATGTTGACTGTGTAGCGAATAGGAAGAAAGCTGAGGCCGAATCACATACTTAAAGATGTGTTGGAGGCTGCGCCCTCAATTATGATAAAAACTAGGATTAGTATATTTTTATAATTGTATTACATGTATGAACTTACACCTATAAGGATTAAGAAAAATCAGCCCTCTTTGTACAAGAAAACGTCGATTCAAAAATGCTTGTACAGCCGGGACGAGCATTTTACGTCCGACAGTATCCCCCTGCAGTACGCGTGATACATAATGCGAACCATATTTATATAGAGGGCGTTTTTCAATAAATAGCGATGATATTGTTTTAATCAAGTTTTGCTGTGTTTTTGTTAGTAGAAACAACAATAATGGCAATTTTTAATGTTCATCTTGAATTCTGAAGTAAATTTTTAAACATTCAAAATGTTCAACACCACTTAATGTCCCTTTAAAGACTACTAAATATCCTTTAAAATGGGACCTAAATGGTGTTTGTAACATTAATGGATGACTAGTTATTGTAAAAAGAACAAAGCATAGGATTATCCCCATTGAGTTTGTACAGGCGGCACCCCTTCCAGCACCACCCCTGGTCCCCAAACATCAAACAGCTCCCTAAGTATCTCCCTTTCTGTATTAGCTATACCAATGCCATTTTGCAGGTAGGTAGCTTGTTATTAGGGCTTTAAAATGATACCAAATTTGTTGAGATAGCTTTTGTGGTTTTAAAAATATTTGAGGAAAATGACAGCATGAAACTAAAAAATGTAACGGCACCACCCTATTGGGAGGCGAGTCCGTTGAACACGTTGCCGGGGACATTGGCGGTCATCCGCGCCCGGCAGGAAGTTTGACCGTTCTCAAAACTCCTGCCGGGTGATTAAAAGCGGCGGTAAACGGTGAGAGCCCGGTTTGAGGACGGTATAAAGACGGCACACCCGTTTCGCGCCAGTTCGCAGGGCGGTAATGGTAGGCGGCCACCTTACTGTCTAATAGAATGAGTCCAAACAATCAGTAAAAAATGACAACGGGCGCATTGATTTTTGTTGGTGGTAACCGGGTCCATACCGTTATATACCGGGTCTATGCGGGGTCCTCACCGGCCTGGTACCGTACTCACCGTCCTCATACGTAGCTAGCTTACCGTTCTCACCGGGTGCATAACACCTCCTCACCGGTCCTCGGTCCATACCGCTCTACACCGGGTCTGTACCGGGTTCTCACCGGCCTGGTACCGGGCTCACCGGCCTCATACAGGTCTAGCTTACCGTTCTCACCGTGTCCTCACCGTGTGCATACCACCTCCACACCGGTTCCTAACCGGTCGGAACGCATCATCATCATCGTCTTGATTACATCATCAAACCGCCCTTTTTAAGCTGAGCGCTAAAGCTCGCCGCTTCATTTGCATTCCGGAATTCGTACGACCAACATCTATAATACTCTCTAAATGTAAAAGAGCTAAACCTCACTCTTTCGAGAGCTCTAGGAGGGACGGCTCTTCTAAGAAGTGAAGTTCACTCTTTTCAGAGTGATTTTCCACTCTTTTCAGAGTTATTTTAACTCTTTTTAGAGTGATTTTAACTCTTTTTAGAGTGATTTTAACTCTTTTTAGAGTGATTTTAACTCTTTTTAGAGTTAAAATCGCTCTTTTAAGAGTGAACTTCACTAAAAAAAAGAGCTGTCCCTCCTAGAGCTCTCGAAAGAGTGAGTTTTAGCTCTTTTACATTTAGAGAGTTGCAACATGCCTGCTGAGAGTCCGTTCCGCGAACGGTTACCAGGCTGCACGCGGCCATTCGCAGCCCGTCGCTAAGATGGTCGACGTACACTACCTTCCATCACCGCCCTGCGAATGGGCGCGAAACGAATGCGAAACGGGTGCGAAACGGGTGCGAATGGGTGCGCCGTCCTTATACCATCTTCATACCGGGCTCTCATCGTTCGCCGCCGCTTTTACTCACCCGCCAGGAGTTTTGAGCATGTTCAAAACTCCGGTGGCCGGCAAAGTCCCCTAAACGTGTTCAACGGACGGGAAACGGTGTGTGCCGCCGTCCGCACCCATTTTTCACACGGTAAGGGGCCGCCCAGCTCACACGGATACATGTGAGGGGCCCATAACGCGTGACCCTAGTCATCCCCTAATGTTACAAACACCATTCTGGTTCCATTTTAAAGGATATTTAGTAGTCTTTAAGTATGTGATTCAATAGACTTGTCAACTATTTGTAACAACTAATAAATTATTGATAAGACCATGATCATCAGCTTTCTTCTTATTCGCTACACAGTCAACATGAATAATCAGCCTCAATTTACCGGATTTATAAAAAATGACTATAATAGAAACAGTTTTCAGCCTATGATAGCAAAAGTATACATTTTTGGAAAGCTTGTAACTAGAGGAATTCAGAAATGCACTTTAGATCAGGGAAGGGTACATCCTTAAAAAAGAATTCTGAAAATTATAAAAATATATGAAATCAAAATTGGAGATATTCACTCGCCGGTATAATTACCTTACCAACGTAGTAACCTTTGACAATTATATATCATCTGATGGGTAATTTCATGAGGAATTAAATATGTAAAGTAAATAATGATAGGGGTAGGTATAAAAAATATATGGATCTCAAATTAAAAATTAAAAATGCTGATATTTTTCCGAACATTGTGAATCATACCATCCTAAAATGTATACTTTTACTACCTCAGGGGGGTATACAAGCAAATATAAATGTGTAAAGTTAAAATCATGTCGCGAAAGCCAAAATCCGTGTGTAACGCGAAAGGAGGCGAGCTTTATAACACATGACCTTTGTCGTCTTGGTTTATTTACGCGTTGACGGTGACGACTGTTTTTGAATGGGAATCCCCTACACATTTTTATTGCGATAATAATACACTAGGAGATAAGTGTCGCAATCAGAATTTGTCCTAAGGAAGGTTCGACAAGCCTATCGTATATAAGGAAATGCGCCGAGTAATGCAAAATGTCACTCTTATTGATCCCACTCACGACATGTCGTTTTTTTTACCAAATGTTGGTCAAAAAAATGACAATTTTTACCATCTGGGGTAAACAAATCAGAATCTTACTTTAGACGTTTTCATGAGCTGTATGTAAGGTAAAAAGGGGTCCTGTTTCCATAACAAATATTCGTATAAAGTATTGACCTTACTTGCGAAATTCTGATCATTTCGGCCACTTTTTACCAACATTGTACGAGATGATTTTTTAATTTTCTCTTTTATATATTGATTTATTGATAAAAGATTAACGAATGATGCAAATATATTTGTTTGAATATAACGGTAAGAACATTTCATGAGGTAATAGATAATGTTCCATCGAACGGGGCTGAGCGAAGTTCGATGTTCTACTCGTGACACGGCCGGCTTTAACCAATCAAAAGACTAGGATCAATGTATGAAAAACAATAGAAGTCCGTCCGTCAGCAGAGCATTAGGCCTACTCGAAGTATATCGGCAAACGGTGATATCGGGGCAAGGTAGTCGGTTGGAAAGCGTGCTCAAACAGCCAAAATCTGGAGTGACACTAATTTTTCGGATGTAAACGTATCAAGCAAATGGAATAAACGAAGAACAACGGTAATAAACGAAGAACAACGGTAAGTAAAGTAAAACTATTGGTCAAGTACCTATAGGACATCAGACACTGATACATTTTCACAAATTGTTTAATTTATTTATTCAATATGCAAATGAGGTGATAATTTCAATCAGGGCAGCGAAAGAAAAAAATTATTTCGAGGAACTTTTGTGACAAGTGATAGGATTTCTGCAAGATTATTCCTTTCCTATAGCTTGCCATGTGCCTTTTTCTAGTGCTAATTAGCCCGATATTCCATTATACCAAGCTAATGATAGGGTCCATGGGGTATAAGAGGCGGAGATACTGTGTGCTGGTGAGATTGCGTTCAGTTGTAACTTGTATGCCAGGCGAAGTTGTGAAAAATGCTTTAATCAATGTCCTACGGTTCGCTATAGCCTAGGCGGTTCAAACATTGACCATGATCAGTATAATTATATTGTAAAAGGAAGTTAATGGGAAAAACTAAGGGTGAAAAAACCCAAAATGCAAAATGCCACTTAAGGGCAGTGTCAACCCGGCACTTGTTTCAAAAATTGAATTTCATATTTCTCTATTATTTTATACTTTTATATGTATTCTATCATTACCATCATAAGTTACTAATCGGAAGCTATTATTTCCCGTTCTTTTGGGTGATTTTAAATTGTTGTTTTGGTAAGTTTGAGTCAGGAAAAGGCGCATAGTTATTTGGCGGGAATTTAAGCGGAGTTCCGCGCTTTTCAAATCCTGCGACAGCTGTTCGATCATTGCGTCGCGCGCTGAAACTTCCCGCGCGTAATACTAGACGCGCCGCTTAATATCCGCGACGTAGACGCGAAAAACAAAAGAGCGCAAAACAATGTCTAAAATGTAAACAAAGGCCAATCTTACGATCATTTAAATTTCAGTTTTCTTCCAATTTCTTCACATTGTGACAATATAAATTGAATCTGATAGTTTATTATGATTGTTCATAATAGTATACTCGCTTTTTAGGTCACACGCCCGTGTGTTCCGTGAACATTAAGCTTTAAATGGTGGAAAATGTTAATATTTTTACTAAATCGATGTTTTCTAGAAGTTCAAATTTGAAGGAATTTTACGAATTTTCAGACAACATAACTAAAAATATATCAAACTATCAGGTAAGCTTTTACTGCCATTGTGAAGAGGACTTTCAGCGCTAGGAGGCAATTTTTTATTTTTTCGATTATGGATTTTAAACTCGAGATATGCATCCATTTCTAGCGAAATGTACGCAAAAAAACACGACTTTTACACTTTTCCGATGTTTTTAGCAATATTTCCAAAACCAAGCTTTATTTTGGAAAAAGAAAAAATTGCCTCCTAGACAAAATTGTTTTGTTTACAAAAACGTATATTAGAACAAATTACCATTTTTTATTTTATAGTTATGCTGTCTGAAAAAATTGGGGTAAAAAAATGGCTTTTTGGTTCATTTCTCAAAATTTAGTTTATTTGGTATCACATTGATATCACCATCGGCTTCCTTATCAAATTTCCTTTCTAAAAATGTATACTGTTATGTACTTTTATTCAATATTCTCAAACTTAGAAGCAAAAGTTGATCATCAAAATAATAGGGTTGACACTTCCCTTAATGCAGACTGAACATGCTGAATGCAAATTATTCATCCAATGATGCCGGAATAACTTTGGGAATAGGTCTACCCAGTGCCGACCGTGCGTACCTGGCTCGAAATACCGGTCTGCATAATAAAACAAATTTAATTTGTTTTAAATATTTTATTTTAATTCATTTATTATTATATATTTTATTTCTAATTTGTGTCTCTTTTTCTGGGACCTATAATTTCTTTCTGGGAACCCGTTCCCGCGTCTCCGCGTGGTAGTCCTGAAGAAGAGAATTACCCAGAGAATCCGGAAATAGCATAGGTCTTAATTTTGGTTTCTGCCGTTTTAAATTTGAGAGCTTGGCTTTTTTAACGCAACGATACTTGTTACGTGTAAACAACCCTATTGATATCATGCTATCTGTCTAATATTACAGCCGTAATCTCAACGTGTATTCTACCAAAGACTTCGAACCTTCGGACAAGGAACAAGAATAAGAGGTAAATTGTGTGAACATTTGGCCAACAAGTTAAGGGGGCTGTGGACTCTCAGGTACAGCCTCCGTAAAACTGCCGTAACTTCTTCAATATTCATTTAATCTTTATAAACGTATACAGTTTTTTGCAGAAAAGGGTTCAATGAGTCCAACCATGATAATGAAAATGACCATTTTGGAAAAAATTATAAAAAACATGTTTTTTGACCCATTTTAGGTTTGGAAAAGATAACTCAAAATATATTTTGTTAAATTTTGTCATACTAGTTTTATGATAATCCTGATAACATTCCCCAGGAGCGTGTTTTTTTGTTTGTTTGAATAATCGATTATTTTTTGAGTTATAGACCAAAATGTGCCAACAAATGTGTATGAAAAAAACTAGTATGACAAAATTTAACAACATATATTTTGAGTTATCTTTTCCAAACATAAAATGGGTCAAAAAACGTGTTTTTATAATTTTTTCCAAAATGGTCAAATTCATTATCATGGTTGGATTCATTGAACCCTTTTCTGCAAAAAACTGTATACATTTATAAAGATTAAATGAATATTGAAGAAGTTACGGCAGTTTTACGGAGACTGTACCTGAGAGTCCACACCCCCCTTAATGCCATGTGTCAATGCCCAAGATTGCCGACACGGGACATTTTTTAAATTTATTTATCTATTTATTATTATTATTAGTGTTATTATTAGTGTTATTATTAGTGTTATTATTAGTGTTATTATTAGTGTTATTATTAGTGTTATTATTAGTGTTATTATTATTATAGTCGTCGGCAGAGAACTTCAGCACTTTTTAAAATAGCCAACGCGCGCGATCTAAACTGCTCACAAAAAGTATCGAAACACTTAGAAATGATCCAATATATAACGGCTCGAAAAGGTATGCATTAATCGAAGCAAATAACCAAGTGCATAATTTTGTTCTGCGTATTTTGACACCTCAATCGTTGAGATACGATGTTGCGGAGCGGAGTTATTGTCATTTCAATGATCGTGGGTCCAGTTTCCAAGGTGACACTCATCCCTATTGAAAATCACGAATCTGATCATTCTAAACAGTAATGCAAACCTCATTCTATAGGGTGATTGTCACTTTTGAAACTGGACCCACGACCATTGAAATGACAATAACTCCGCTCCGCAACATCGTATCTCATCGATCGAGGTGTCAAAATACGCAGAACAAAATTATGCACTTGGTTATTTGCTTTGATTAATGCATACCCTTTCGAGCCGTTATTTATTGGATCATTTCTAAGTGTTTCGATACTTTTTGTGAGCAGTTTAGTTAATGAGCGTGTGTGGGCGGGGATATTAATTACCAATAGATACGAACGGCCAATCGGATTACAGATACCGCGAAGCGTTGAACTGCTCAAGATATCGCTGTTGTGACGCTGTTCTACAACGCACTTCCGTGTTTACGCTTGTACGACGTTGTCACAGAAACAATTGCTGAACATCTCTGATGCCGACTATAATGTATTTATTATCATTTAAAAAACCCAACAACACAAACCATACCACACGTACTCTAATAGAGACATTTAAAGTGAATGTTTTCTTCTACATGTATCATTTGAATACTGGAGTAATTTAACTCAAATATTGAAATAAAGAATGCATTTATGTATGGTCACATTTATTAAGTTGGGACCCTAATTGCGTCACATGCATACATTTGACAAAAATTACATGTGATAATGCTCTAAGCCTAATAACTCAAAAAGTATAAATCCAAAGTGTGCAAAATTATAATTGTTAGAAAGCTGAGATATCTAGGATTTTGAATATCTAGTGCTTGTTCCAGTATACAGGGTGACTTAGGAAATATATAGGGTGTAACAAAAGAAATATTACTATTTACTGTATGCTTCCTAATTTAAACATAGTGCATTGAAATAAATATTGAACTCCAGATTTGAGAAGCCAAAGGAAAGGCCCTTCCGGTCATATATTATTTGTAGGGTTAATTAATTGTCAAACCAAAATACAGGGTGATCAAAATTTGTCAATTTTCACATAAAAAAACTATATGTTCTGTGTGGACAGTATGACAAAAATGTATATAAATGTTGTTTGTTCAAACGAAACACTTTAATGAAGTTTATGAACATAGCTTTCTGGTAGAAAGGTACAATTCATTCAAATTGTATTATACAGGGTGTCCAAAAATGAAGAAAACAAATGCGGCTGATTACTTACAACCTCATTTCTGTATTATGAATTGATTACAATGTTATGCCTGGCATTAATTGCACTGACATCTTGCTAACATTAAAGTTAAAACTGTTGATCTATAGAAATCAGCATTGGATATTGAACAATTTGAAAATGATATACTAGTAGGGTGACGGCGATGGACATGTTAATCCTAAACACTAAAAAGTGATATTATTGTGCGGATCTGGTGGATAAAATAAGCACTTCCTAGGTAATTAGTATCAATATAATTAGCAAAGATTATCTAAAATATTAAGGAACATTCAACATTAGGTCCAACTTCATTAAAGGTAGATGACCCGATCACATTCCGATTTTCAACTTGAAGTTTTCTATTCTACATGAAAGGTCATCCTTAAAAAAGTCGTGTTCCAAAGTTTGAGTTGCATAGCTCTAATGGTTCTTAATTTAGACGCACAAGATGCTGTGAACTATACCCATTGAGTAGTACACAAACTATATCGGTGGTTACCACCATTTGCGGTAATTCGACGTTATTTCATCGATTTCTCCGTAATTATACCGATTTAGGCCGTCAAATTTCAGTATGATGATGAGAAAAATACGAGCTTTCATATGATATGAAAATCTCCGTATGTTTGAAATAATTCTGTGTTACGAAAATGTGATCGGGTCATCTACCTTTAACACACTGCAGAGATATTGCCCCCCCCCCCCTCCTCCCGGTTACCATTTGAAATGGGTAATAATCTGCCGTTGATACATTTTCAGATGGTATTTGTTGTATGTAATTAATTAGTTATATTAATTAATTGGGGATGTAATTAACACTAATTAAGGTTTGGTAATTACAATAATGATACTAATCACACAAAATAATATTTCAATGAACTAATATACACAAGGTTTAATCATTTATTTTGCCCATCCCATTGGAAATACATAGCGTGCATCCTTACACGCATGCATCCTCACCCGCTTCCACCCTGACTAATTGTAATTTAACGAGTTATAGTAATTAATCTCAACTTGATTTATACATTTTTCTTATAGATACTATTAAAGCAATACATTATCTTCCAAATAAGACTAAATATATTCAATTGTGATAAAAAAAAATGGTTTGAAAAATATAAGCATTTTAATGGCAAATAAGCGAAAAAATGTTGCCCATCCAATTGGAAATACATAGCGTGCATCCTCACCCTCATGCATCCTCACCCTCCTCCACCTGACTAATTGTTATTAACGAGTTATAGTAATTAATCTCAACTGGATGATCTTTTTACGATGAGGTCTGCAACTATTTAACGTGTTCAGGGTGAACGTCTGAATACACGGGACCAACGGCTTAACGTGAATCTCCGAATCACGGCGAACTGACACTCACTGTATAGACCTGCACGTTATACACAGCGAATGGGGTAGAGGAGAAATTCTACAATTAAATAGATCATCAGCTAACCACGGAAAGAATATCCGATAAACTATACCTAACTGAATTAAGACTTGATTGTAGAATTTCCGACCTAGATAGGAACTTTTTGGGATGTACAAAGAATCCTGGTTTCAAGGCGACTTGAACCCACGATCCTGTGATTGAAAGAATATTCCCGACCGACGATCAGCGCGTTATTAGCATACTCAATAATAATAATAATAATAATAATATAATGCATTTATAATGCACCATCTATCTAGACAACCTATTCCGAGGCGCAAACATTAAAACAAATTTAAACAAACAAATAAATCATAAAAAAGTTACATAGGAGTCAAAGAGTCAATTATATTTAACATTACGTTATGATAAGATATGAGAGTGTTGTTTAGTTCTAGTTTAATATAACGAACTTTGGTACGGTTAAAATGACAAAGTGTCGCACCCAGATGGGTATTCACATATTAAACTACTCAACCATTTGTTTCGCTTATTTAACTTCCCTCCCCTCTGACCGTTTTGTTTCAGTGCAGGATCATTCAATGCTACATGCAGTGTGAAGATACCCTCTACCGAGGTCTTTGGGGTCTAGTGACAGTTAGTTATTAACCAGCTTTTGAAACAGTGTATATCTGCTTATTCCTACTGTACCATAATTGCTACATCAGGTAAGGAAATTCCTCAAGCAAGATTCTGGTTGTTGAATTCCATTCAGCTACATGTATACTATATATAGGCTACTTCTCTAGATAAATCGAACTGCAAAAGTATTAATCCTTCTTGGGTCATAGTTAAAATCCGAACCTATAGGGAGTCAACGATCCGAAAAGGGGTATTTCTTCCTGTACCTGTTTAATGTGGCTCGCATAGCAGAAATCTATTTTTAAATGCTTGAGATAATATCAGTGGCGTAGCCAGAGGAGGGGGATGGGGAGGGGGGGGGGGGGGGCCGAAGGTACCCAATATTGACTAGGGGAATCAAGGAATTATGACCGCAAGATAGCACATTTTCAAAATTAATGTTATTGGATAGAAGCTCGTTAAAAGCCGAAATGTGCCTCAATCATGGCAAAAACTAGTGTAAAATAGCAAATTTTCTCGCGTTACGCGCGCATGTTTTTTGACGGCAAATGCTTGTCGGTTCTGTTTTAGTTCTCCCCATATGAAAAACCTAGCTACGTCAATGGATAAGGTTGAAAAGAAAAAGTGTTCTTTAGGTCCCAGATACTGGTATACCAGTGTCGTGCAATACTGGAACATAAAAGTTGCCAGTATCGGTCAATACTGGTACGAATTTACTGTTCCAGTATCGGTCGATACTGAATCAGTGAGATTTGTCCCAGTATTGAACGATACTGGTATATAATTATGTTCCAGTATCGCCCGATAATGGCACATTTTATATGTGCCAGTATCGGCCGATACTGGAACATTGCCTCTGTACCAGTATCGGATAATACTGGATGTTCCAGTATTGGACGATACTAGTACAGTCCAGAATCTGGGATCTAAAGTACACTTTTCCAAATGAACATTTGTAGCATTTTCAGATTTCTTTTATATTTGTTTGTTCCTTTTTTGTTGACGATTCATTATTTTCTGTTGATATTTCAGTAGCTTACTTCAAAACTGTTCCAACGGTTCAAACAAAGGTGATTGGAGCCAGAGTTGTGCTGCTGTACTAAAGGTCGACGACAACGACGTTGGGATATTTTGCTGAAGTCCCGCAAGCTTTCAATGTCGCAGAGCCGATGAGCTGGTATTATATAGTCGGATAGTCATAAATTTAATTTGATAATACTAAATAACTTGTTGTAAAATTAGAGTCATATCTCTCATTATTTGACTGGTTGTTAGGCTAATCATTTAATCCAAAGGAACTGGATATAGGTATCAGTGTTCACAATGGGAATCAAGGGATTACAAAGTTTTGTCGAAAAAAGTGATATCCTCCAAGATGTTACCCTAAATCGCTCAGAACTTGTAGTAGACGGAGGGGCTTTCATACGCTCCTTACATGAAGGCAACACTGTTCGCTATGGGGGCGAGTATGCAACGTTCACGCGCCAATGCGAGTGTTTTTTTAGCAATATGAAATCTGCTGGCATTAAAATGTGTATCATATTTGATGGGGGAGTACTTGGAACCAAGTCCGATACAATCGAAAAGAAGCACGTCAACAAACTTAACACGTTAGCAAAAATAGCAAGGGGTGAAGAGAAGACAACCTTCTATTTGTCTGTGTTTGCGATGGAATGTTTCATGGGCGTCGTACGAAAATTTGAAGATATTGTAATACATACAGCGCCATATGAAGCCGATCCAGAAGTAGCAAGATTAGCCGAGGAAAAAGGTTGCCCAGCTCTGGGCAATGATTATGAATTGCTTATATTCAACTTGACAAATGGGTTCTTACCGCTTCGCCAGTTGGATATTTCTACACTAAAACAACAACCGATAGCTGCAAACGACCGGGTGACATGTAAAAGGGTGTTTGCGGGAGATTTGGCGGGAAAGCTTCAAATCGATATTGGTAAATTGCCAACATTTGCGGCTCTTCGTATGCATGTTCATACAAATAAAAAGGACGGTTGTGAAAAGACAGCCAAACTGATCCAGAATGGAGATTGCATTGAAAAATGCTTGCAGAAGATTCCTCACCCTAAGAAGAAACAAGAGATGAAAGGAAAGATTGAAGAAACATGTAGGTCGTTTAAACTGGAGGCGCCTAACCAAGATCAACCTAATCCAGTAGAAGCAGCTGCTTTAGATCTGACACTACCGGAGCGGATGAATAGGTTGATTGAATCAGGAGGAATGTACCACGGCGTCATTGATGTGTGGGAAGGAAGAGAGTTTATGCCGGTCAAGCAAGTCGAAGATTTCACAAGACCGAGTAGTAACGAAATATCTCACGATATTCGAAGCATTTGGTATGGTATCATTTGCGCAGGAGACAGAGAACGCCCTACCGTCAATGAGTATAGCCGACTAACAGCACAAACAAAGGAACTCAACCCACAAAGCGATAGGTGTAAAGTTGAGTTGAAACATGAAGTAACATCCCAAGATGGTCAGACTATTAGTCTCCGCGATCCAGAATCTTTAACCGAATTAGAGAGTAGACGTGTCCTGATGGTTGCTCTGGAAGGAGAAGAAACAGAACACGAACTCAACAAATTCGCTCATGATCTCCAACTACTATTGTTAGCAACTCGCTTCTGGTTACGAAAAGTAGGCCTACGACCAGCAGATGACTACATCAAGGATACCATTGTGTCCATTTTGTCAGGCAATGCTGCATCATACCTGCCAACACAGCAGGGAGAGATCCCTTTCCTGTTAGATGTAGCACACGCCTATGCTCAATGGCAGAGCTGTCTCGTATCAGCTCATGATCTTAATCTCATTCTGGGATCACCGCTGTCAGATTATAGGAAAGACATTCTTCCTAATGGTTCTGATCTGCATCGATTGGCTGATGCTCTCAAAAATGGCTACCGCCTCCCGAAATGTGACTCCCAAATGTTGATTGAGAACTTTCTGTAGGCCTATTCATATGCCCAATTCTCACCCTAGGGCTACATCATAAATTTAGAGCATTTAACACGTAGCTACAAGCTAGATACAACCAGCACGATCAGTCTAGGAACATTCCAAATCTGATAAGACCTTTCAAGAAAGCCTTTAATCCCACAATGGATTGTAGTTGGAGTCATGGCCTACTTTGTACCCCGGTCTTATCCCACAATGCATTGTAGTTGGAGTATTGGCCTTCTTTGTACCCCGGTCTTATCCCACAATGCATTGTAGTTGGAGTATTGGCCTTCTTTGTACCCCGGTCTTATCCCACAATGCATTGTAGTTGGAGTATTGGCCTTCTTTGTACCCCGGTCTTATCCCACAATGCATTGTAGTTGGAGTATTGGCCTTCTTTGTACCCCGGTCTTATCCCACAATGCATTGTAGTTGGAGTATTGGCCTTCTTTGTACCCCGGTCTTATCCCACAATGCATTGTAGTTGGAGTATTGGCCTTCTTTGTACCCCGGTCTTATCCCACAATGCATTGTAGTTGGAGTATTGGCCTTCTTTGTACCCCGGTCTTATCCCACAATGCATTGTAGTTGGAGTATTGGCCTTCTTTGTACCCCGGTCTTATCCCACAATGCATTGTAGTTGGAGTATTGGCCTTCTTTGTACCCCGGTCTTATCCCACAATGCATTGTAGTTGGAGTATTGGCCTTCTTTGTACCCCGGTCTTATCCCACAATGCATTGTAGTTGGAGTATTGGCCTTCTTTGTACCCCGGTCTTATCCCACAATGCATTGTAGTTGGAGTATTGGCCTACTTTGTACCCAGGTCTAATCCCACAATGCATTGTAGTTGGAGTCTTTGCCTTCTTTGTACCCCGGTCTTATCCCACAATGCATTGTAGTTGGAGTCTTTGCCTACTTTGTACCCGGACTAATCCCACAATGAGAGAGGGACTTATATATCAACAGAATTGTATAAAAGATCTTCAAATTTGATAGTGGGATGAGTGCATACAATCAGAAACTCATATCAAGTATATATAGGGGTTTTCCCACTTTTCCCCTTCAAATCCAAGCCCGCCAAAATGGCCGCTGTTATTTTCAAAAAAACTCCTCAAATTGGCCAAATTGGTTATTGTTTCAGGGATCCAACGAGTCTGTACCGAACTCACATGAACACGACTTCCCGGAACACCTGTGCTTAGATCGACATAGGCCTAATCAATAGAGGCGCTGGATTGAGATGGACTATTGTAGTACCACTAGTGTTTCCATACCCTTCGACACAACATGCAGATCTGGGCGCTATCTGTGGAACATATATTGTCAAGTCTTCCTTGAAACATTCCACGTGTAAACATATTTCAATCGGTTTTGTTATTAGAACTCGTTGCCATCGCGACTCGTGTCCAGTGTGAATGTATACCGCCCTATGACTGAGCAAAGCGAAAAGATCGACGTTATAATGTAAATATATATTTGATTGGCTTTGTTTTAACTCGTGATAAGGGAAGTTGGTGAGGCTTGTAATCATCCGCCATTAAATGGAATCCCTACTGTCGCGGTAATTATAGATTTAAAATAATTCTCAAACATCAGAACATTTTTGTTGTTTTTCCGTTTATACGGGAAATGTGCGTGTACATGTATGAATGAATTAAAATAGGTTATGTATATAAGAATAGCAAATTGCAATACAAAATGTATAAACAGTAAAGGTAATTATAAAATTGATGATAATAATGTACGATTGTCATAGAAACTGGTCATCATAAATGTTTCACAAAGCGGCCATCATAAGAAAGCGATATATTATATATGCAGCGATGGAAATCCCAACCCTGACTTTCCACCCGGGGGGTATACAGTCCCGGGGTGGACCAACCATGGGTAGACTACAATAAAACGCCCTCACGGAATAAAGCGCAATAATACTGTTTAATAAACACCTTGGAAACTATATATAATCTAAAACAACCCCGGGACTGTCCGGATCAATCTAAAACAGCCCCGGGACTTTCCGGATCTTTCTACAGCCCCGGGACTGTCCGGATCATTCTAAAACAACCCGGGGATTGTCCACCCCCTGAACTGTCCACTCAGGGACTAACCCTAACCCTAACCCTAACCCTAACCCTAACCCTAACCCTAACCCTAACCCTAACCCTAACCCTAACCCTAACCCTAACACTAACCCTAACCCTATCCACCCAGGGACGGTTGGTCTACCCCGGGACTGTCTACCCCGGGTGGAAAGTCATGTGGGTATTTCCATTGCTGCATAACGCGCTCTATTCAAAAGAATGATTTTTAATGTAAGCTGGATGCCATCCAAGTAGCATGTACATGTGTGCTTCCTACTTACGATATTCACCATTTTGACAATAACGCTAAACCCTTTAAATGATCACAATGAACCCATTGGGACAATCACTCAACTTCAAGCGTTCTTCATACCGTTTTTATGTTCTATGTTTCTATGTTTCAATTTCGCCAGCATTCATCTTTCTTATTGTTGTCTTCGTAAAGTTTTGCCGGATTTAACACTTTCCACGCGGCAGGTGCCTGCAGACGAGATTCCAAAATGTTTCAAAAATGTCAGAATTATTGAAATTCATTACCATATTTGGAGTGAAAAAGGCATTAAAATAAATACAAACATGCTTAGTATTGGTTTGGTAATTTTTGAGATAAGACTTTGAAATTTGGGGAAAGTTTCTGAAAAATCTGTTTAGTGTATAGCCGCGTGGAAAGTGTTAAGTGTTAATTAATTGCGTGCAGTGCGCCGACCACGCTGGCGGTGTGAATACTGTGCGTACTTGTTGAGATGCGCGATCGTTTTGTAAGGACGCTCTATTTATATATCCTGGCCACCCACTACTTTATATGATACAAAAGCGCGTATGCAAAGTGCAAAGTATTTCGAAATCAGCTATAATATAGGGAGATGATCTGATGTTTGTTTCCTTGTGTATCGGTAATTTACATGTACAATGTATATGATGATTAATAAAGTTATGTGATCTTAAACATGTAAATAATAACCATTTAATTTTCCAAAATTATTTGCTTGCTTGCCATAGGCCTACATGTTGATTGTGTTTATACTTGCAATGAAATAGTAGTATTTGATGTACAGCAATATGGTTATGATGATATTGTGTAATAATAATAATTATGCTACAGATTTTAGCTTGTTATAATAAGAGCGTGAAATATTTGGAATATAGATGGTTTATGTAAAAATTGTAATGAATTCATGGAAATAATGTTAATAAGCTGAAAAGTACAGGCAAATGTGACGTTACTGCAAAGAAAAAACTCGAGAATTATTACAGTACTATCCAAAAATGGAAAATGGAGGCCACATCAATCGAGTTATGCTCATGCAGTCTCTTAGTCATGTTATGTTAGTTATGTTAGTGGTCAATATTTGTACGTGTAATCATATAGGCCTCATTGTTATCATGGTTATGATTATTTGCGATGAATAAATCTGAATCTAAATCTGAACCTGAATACATAGTTTGTGAACTACAATTCATCGGATTATGGCACTCATACGCCCGTCGTTGCGCATAGGCCAATTTTGGCAGATATCGGTGCGTGAGTTGAAACTATGTAACTTTTATCCGCAGACGCGTCGGCCGATACGCAACAACGGGAGTATGAACATGATGAACGCGCCTTGACTGCGTCAATTTAATATAAACTCACCGCCAACTCTTTCACAGTGCTGGGCATCAGAAACCGATTCAATTGCCTGTTCTAGGTTCAGGCGTGACAGGTAGTGCACTAAGCTGATTTGAAACTCAAAAAATGATAAAAGAGTGATAAAAGGAGTCTTAGTCCCCCTGGAGCCATAGTTCGGCCTCCATAGCCATACACGGAATGAAGTGTGACACTAGTGTAGCGTGTAGAGATGAGTGCCCTATACCAACCTGTACTTTACTGTATAGCGCGGACTATGGCTCCAGGGTACTATGTCTCCTTTTATACCGGTTTAATATTAATGGTTTTGTGAATGTTATCAGTCATCCAATAGTTTCAGGATAAAATGATAAGTTTTGAATAATAAGTTAGACTAATACATGAACTTACTGCGTAGCCGTTGTAAAGTTCCAGTATTAGTCTAACTTATCAATTTATTAATGGTTTTGGTTTTAGTTTTGGTTTTGATTATTATTATTATCATTTATGAACCCGAATCACGGGCAGTGTTATCATTCTACTGAGCTCCAAAAGAAACTTCTCCACTTCTTTTAAGGGATTGGTACTTCACCCTGCGTTCCTCTTTCTTATAGTTGTCTTCAGAAAGCTTTGCCGGTTTTAAACGTTATTTAAGCCTCCGTTGCGTGCAGTGCGCCGACCACGCTGGCGGCGAGAATACTGTGCTTAATTGATACAAGTAACAATGCGAGATCATTTCGTAAGGACGCCCTATTTATATATCCTGACCGCCCACTACTTTACATGCCGCTCACTACTTTACATAATACAAACGCGCGTAGGCCTCCTGCAAAGTATTCCGAAATTAGCTATAATAGGAAGATGATCTGATGTTTATGTTTCTTTGTGTATCGGTAATTTACATGTACAATGTATGATGCTTAATAAAGTTATGTGACCTTAAAAATGTCAGTATAATACCAATTTAATTTTTCAAAAATTGATAGCTTGCCATACTTTTTGATAGTGTTTATACTCGCAATGAAATAGTAGCATAGCCGGCATTTGATGTACAGATTATATGGTATTATAATAATAATTATGCTACTGTTTAGCTTGTTCTAATAAGAACGTTTATACATTTTAAGTTTAAATGGGTAATGTAAGAATAATATTAATCAACTTATGTAAATAATGTTAATTAGCTGGAACGTATAGGCAAATGTGACGCCCTTCACTAAAGAAAAAAGGAAGAAACACTAAATTCTAAAGTAGAGAACTATTGTACGTGTTCAAAAATGGGGCCACATTAATCGAGCTATGCTCATATGTTATCTTAGTGGTCAATATTTACACGTGTAATCCTATACATTGTATGATTATATGCGGTGAATAAATCTGAATCAGAATCTGAAATTGAGTACATTGTAAACTACTTCTTTATTTGCAATGCTAGAAAGTGTGTTTATTTTTCCATAATACTATGTCAATTTTATACAGAAAATCGGTTTTGGTTGGCTGACCCATTTTATGAACGCCTACCAGTATTATCAAGTTATACCAGGCTCCAAAAGAAGAAGAAAAATGTCATGAATAGATATGTAGATGGCCCAACGAGCTAGATAACGGTAGAAGGCCCTGCTAGCGAAGAAAGTGAAGTCGATCCACGAGCTATGACGTCATCATCCATGTCGTCTGCTTCTCTCTAAATTTCATGAAAACTTCATTGTTATACAACATTGGTCATATGCATCTTCCATGAACATATTTTGGCTGAGGACCCAACATCAAGATAGACGAAAAAGGGCTGAATTTCTCGGTTGTGTGAGTGCCGTCAGTTCGCAAATTTATTTGTTTACATATCGCGTTGCCGTTCTGTTAGCAAATCCACTAAATTCAGTTAATTCGTTCATGACCAGTTGTTTGGAGTGCAATGTCGATCTGCAGCCGGCTTCATGCACTCTAATTATGGCAACAGGCTAACTAACCTAAAGCTAGTCCAGCCAGCTTAACTAACCTAAAGCTAGTCAAGCCAGCTTCGCCAATAAGCTAGTCCAGCCACAGACTAGTCCAGCAAGTCAAATCAAGCTAGTCAGGTTGAGCCGGACTAACTTTAAGCTAGTCAAGTCGGCCATAACCTATCGCAGGCTTTACTAACCTGCTTGACTAGTTAAAGCTAGTCCAGCAGGTTTGACTAACCTGCTCGACTAGTTTAAAGTTAGTTCAGCCTTTGTCCGACTAGTTTAAGTTGTCAGTGAACTCTCGCGGTAATTATAGGTTTAAATTAATTCTCAAACATCAGAACATTTTTGTTGTTTTTCGGGAAATGTCCGTGCACATTGTATGAATTAATTAAAATAGGTATATAAGAAAACATGTATATAAGAATAGCAAATTACAATAAAAAATAAAGGTAAAAACAATAAAGGTAATTTATGATAATAAAGTATAATTGAACTTATCTTTTTCACAACGATCACTTCTTTTTTTGGGAGATTTCTTAGAAACTGGTCATCATAAATGTTTCACAAAGCGGCCATCATAAGAAAGGGATATATACACCTGGAAAAAAGTATCGCTCATTTTTTTGTGGCTCATAAATTCAGCATTGATTTTTTTATTTGACCTTATTTTTTTTATATGTCAACACTTCCGCAATATTGCTTTTGTCATTTGAACTTATTCAAAATTTGACCTATTTTGACCTTTGACCCCATAACCGTTGGGCGTACGAAAAAGGGAGTTTTTCAAGTTTGAGGACAATCGGGCAACTTTTGAAATTTGACCCCAGATGACGTGTTACCAAGGATTACAACTATAGAGATTAATCATCGGGCATTTTCCCCTTGGCCTTGAAAAACAATACATCGATTACGTCACAAACTCAAATGTGGCCCTTTTATTGCATACAATTTTGCTGGCCAGCTTACGCAAACAAATGATCCTTAATATCACACCATGGCGGCAAAATTCGAGGCCACATTTGCACTTTTTAACAAAAAACCAGCGGTGCAATACTTTTTTCCAGGTGTATATTATATATATATCGCTCTCTATTCAAAAGAATGATTTTGAATAAGCTGGATGCCATCGAAGGACCTGGCCGGTTATACATGTATGCTCCCACAACCTTATATACTTACGATATTCACCAATTTGACAATAACGCTAAACCCTTTCAAATGATCACAATGAACCCATTGGGACAATCACTCAACTTAAAGCGTTCTTCATACCGTTTTAATGTTCTATGTTTCTATGTTTCAATTTCCCCAGCATTCATCTTTCTTATTGTTGTCTTCAGAAAGCTTTGCCGGATGTAACACTTTCCACGCGGCAGGTGTCTGCAGAGGATATTCCAAAATGTTTCAAAAATGTCAGAATTATTGAAATTCATTACCATATTTTGAGTGAAGAATGCATTAAAATAAGTACAAACATGCTTAGTATTGCGGTGTATAGCCGCGTGGGAAGTGTTTTAAAAGCGTTATTTAATTGCGTGCAGTGCGCCGAGCACGCTGGCGGTGCTAATACTGTGCGTAATTGCTGAGATGCGCGAACGTCTTGTAAGGACGCTCTATTTATATATCCTGGCCACCCACTACTTTATATGATACAAAATCGCGTAGGCCTCCTGCAAATTATTCTGAAATCAGCTATAATAGAGGGAGATGATCTGATGTTTGTTTCCCTGTATATCGGTAATTTACATGAACAATGCATGTGATGCTTAATAAAGTTATGTGATCTTTAAAACATGTAAATAATAACCAAAATTATTTGCTTGCTTGCCATAGGCCTACATGTTGATTGTGTTTATACTTGCAATGAAATAGTAGTATTTGATGTACAGCAATATGGTTATGATGATATTGTGTAATAATAATAATTATGCTACAGATTTTAGCTTGTTATAATAAGAGCGTGAAATATTTGGAATTTACATGGTTTAGGTAAATATAATAATTAATATATGTAAATATTTGTAAATAATATTAATGAGCTGGAAAGTATAGGCAAATGCTCATGTAGCCTCTTAGTTTATGTTAGTGGTCAATATTTGTACGTGTAATACTAGGTCTCATTGTTATGATTATTTGCGATGAATAAATCTGAATCTGAATCTGAAATTGAATACATAGTTGTGAACTACAAATTTTATTGAAATACAAAGCTTTGAATACACCGTGGTCAGAACCCGTTTTTCTTCGATTTTGCCCATGAACCGTCCATCGTTCATCGAAGTTTTGCCTTTTGCTTTATTCTTTATAATGACTTACTCAGGAAATTTATTTTCGTCATAAGAGGGATTAAAAAGTGTAAATACCTATGAAATGTTTTAGAAAAATCATAATAACCTTCTGAGGCACTGCGATTTTTTTGTAGCAGTTCAAAAAACCATTTCTTTTGGAATTGGAAACCAGTCATTAAGTTATTCATCTCATATAAATGTAAATCAAAGGAAGTAGAGGCAGTGTATCAGGGCGCTCTAGCAGTTGCTCTGTTTTTGACCATTTTCAATTACAAGGTTACTGCAATGGGTTTTTTTTAATGCTGAATATTGATCCAAAATACCAGTAATTTAACCCTTTTTTGCCAACATAAAATATTTTGGAGAATAAACACCATGCAGGGAAAACTTGCACACAACCGCACAGATGCAACGCATGGGTGATCATGGTGATACCCCCTCGTATTGTTAAATTGGGAAAAACAGGATCTGACCACGCTCTATTTAAAGCTTTGTATTTCATGAAGTCGCTATTAGATTAGTCTCACAATTTCACCACTTATAGGTCAAGTCATTTATCTTGACATCCATTAATATCAGCTACACTAGTGTAGCGTGTAGAGATGAGTGCCCTGCACCAACGTATACTTTACTGTATAGTGCGGACTATGGCTCCAGGGTACTATGTCTCCTTCAACACCGTATAATATTAATGGTTTTGTGAATGTTATCAATCATCCAGTAGTTTCAGGATAAAATGATAAATTTTGAATAATAAGTTAGATTAATACTGGAACTTACTTATACTACGTAAGCAGTTGTAAAGTTCCAGTATTAGTCTATCATTTTATTAATGGTTTTGGTTAGCGGGCCCATTTATGAACCCGTATCACGGGCAGTCATCATTCTACTGAGTTACAAAAGAAACTTCTCCACTTCTTTTTAAGGCCCGGTACGTCCCTAACTAAATTCTCTGCATGAAATGAACAATATTTGTATACAGGGGTACTAATACAGCACGCCAAACCAACGAGTTTGTTTTAATAACAGAGATATTAATGTGTCCTTGTAAAGAAGATATACCTCTATCGCAGCTCAGTCGCCTTGGTCGGTAGACTTTACGATATTCTACAATTTACAAAAACGTTAAAACCTATAAAATGTCACAATAAAGAGAACCACTTTGGACAATCACTCAACTTAAAACGTTGTTCAGTCCGTTTTTATATTTCCTTATTTTTTGTATCCCGTTATGTTTTAATTTCACCCTGCGTTCATCTTTCTTATAGTTGTCTTCAGAAAGCTTTGCCGGCTTTAAGCGTTATGTAAGCCTCCGTTGCGTGCAGAGCGCCGACCACGCACGCGGCGAGAATACTGTGTGTAATTGATACAAGTAATAGTGCGAGATCATTTCGTAAGAACGAAAATACTAACGCGCATAAGCCTCCTGCAAAATATTCCGAAATGAGCTATAATATAGGGAGATGATCTGATGTTTATGTTTCCTTGTGTATCGGTAATTTACATGTATATGATGCTGATTCAAACCTGTTCAAAAATGGGGCCACATTAATCGAGCTTATGCTCATAATAATCATCTGATTATAATCTAAGTGGTCAATATTTACACGTGTAATCTTATATATTGTAATGATTATTTGCGGTGAATAAATCTGATTCAGAATCTGAAATCAGATTCAAAGACAGAGTAAAATCAGAGTATATTGTGTACTACTTTTTTATTCGCAATGCTAGAAAGTGTGTTTATTTTTCCATCACTAAGTCAATTTTATATAGAAAATCGGTTTTGGTTGGCTGACCATTTTATGTAGGCCTACCAGTATTATCAAGCTTTACCAGGCTCCAAATGAAGAAGAAAAATGTAATGGATAGATATCGAGGACTCATAAACACAAGGTCTCATCTCCATTTTTCAAAAATTAGATTTTGGTATCAATTTTTTTAGAAAGAAATTCTCTTTCCATAGCACACAGCCTTTAACACAACCCCTTTCAAAGTTTTAGCCAGTTTCACAAGGCCTCATCTCTATCTCCTCATGTGTTTGAAAATCTTCAATAGTCTTTTTCTCAAAATGGTCAAAATGGAGATAAGGCCTTGTTTTTCTGCGCCCTCGATATGTAGATGGCCCAGCGAGCTAGTTAACGGTAGAGCGCTCTGCTCGCGAAGAATGTGAAGTCGATCCACGAGCTATGACGTCATCATCTATGTCGTCTGCTTCTCTCTAAATTTCATGAAAACTTCATTGTTATACTACATTGGTCACATGCATCTTCCATGAACATATTTTGGCAGAGGACAAAACATCAAGATAGAAGAAAAGGGCTGGATTTCTCGGTTGTTTGAGGGCCGTCAGTTCGCAAATTGGTTTGTTTACATGTCGCGTTACCGTTCTGTTAGCAAATCCGCTAAATTCAGTTAATTCGTTCACTTATGATCAGTTCTTCAATATTGGGAAAAAGTGTAATTTAGGTTCCAGATACTGGTATACTCAGTGTCGTTCAATAAAAGTTGCCAGCATTGGTCGATACTGGTACGATTTTACTGTTCCAGTATCGGGCGATACTGGAACACCAAATTGTGTACCAGTATCGAGCGATAGTGGAACTTATCGGGCGATACTGGTACACGTGATACCAGTTATATTTGTCCCAATATTGAACGATACTGGTACATAATTATGTTCCAGTATCGCCCGATACTGGAACATTTTATATGTGCCAATATCGGCCAATACTGGAACACTGACTTTGTACCAGTATCGGACGATACTGGGTGCTCCAGTATCGACATATACTTATACAGTCTAGAATCCGGGACCTAAAGTTCACTTTTCCCCAATATTTTACTATATTCATATTCGTCATAAATTCGACTACTGAATTTATTTTGGAATTTGGTTCCATGTCTATTGACCTTGTTTGAATTGAAACGGGTGTATCGTATAAACAAATATGAACAAACAAACGATAACATCTAATGTATTAATTGTCCTTATTTCTTGCATGATTTTAGATCACGCAATCACAGTTAGCTAATAATAACGCATTAGTCATGCATGACGTTATTCGCAGTATGCTCGTAATACAGGGTGAGTCAAAATATTCAGGTTCCGTTTAAAAAAAAAATCATGAAAAATACTTTTTGTTAAAAGTAAAAAATAGGTCAATTTTTCTTCATTGATATGTAATATATAATGTAGAAACACTTCTAAATAATAATTAATTAATGAAGTTTTCAAGACAATTCGTAATTACACACCGTAGGCCTAATTAACAACATATATAAAACGCGAAATCCAAAGTGTTCCGTGGATACACGAATGAAGCCAAGTTGGTGGATGAAATAAAACAAAAGTTGATAAATAGACCTAATTTACATGTTTTATTGATGAATTACTGATTAATAAAACGATATGGATTGATTGAATATTGAGATGTTATGATATGACACAGTATTGCACAGACACGTTCATAACAATGAAGTACGCAAGTTATTTAAAGCGAGCACTGTTTAAAGAGGTGAGATCTGCATTCAAAGTTCATGGTTTGTGCTTAGATTTAATGTGAATTGAAAGAACACAATCATGTATGTATACAAAATAGAAATATCTATCAGAGCATGAAGCTAGAAGGTCAGAGCATTACCCGAAGTATAAATAACGTCATACGGTAATATCGTGGAAGGTAGTCGGTTGCAAACAGCAAAAATCTGGAGTGACACTAATTGTTCGACTATGATATTAAATCGGATGAAAATGTATAATTAAACAAATGGAATAAACGAAGAATAACGGTAAGTCAAGTAAAAGTATTGGTCGCGTACATTCAGGACATCGGACACTGACACGTTTACAGAAATTGTTTAATTTATTTATTCAATAAGTAAATGATCGAGGTAATAGTTTCAATCGAACAAATATTTTCTTTCTCTGAACTTTTATGATAAGTGATAGGATTTCTGCAAGATTATTCCGTTCCTATAGCCTGCCATGTGCCTTTTAACCGCGAGATTCCGTTATACCGCGTAATTAATGGTAGGCTCCATAGGCAAAATCTTCGTTGGGGTGTTATGGTTAATCAATGTCCTACGCTGCACTAGGCGGTTCGAACATTGACCCTGATCACTATTTGTGGTAACATGAAGTTAAGGGGGTGTGAACGTGAACTCAGCCTCCGGAAAACTGCTGTAACTGATCCTTCATTATTCATGTGATCCATATAAAAGTATACATTTTCTTGAAGAAAAGGGTTCAAGGAATCCATCATGAACATGAAATTGACCATGTTGGAGAAATTATAAAAAACACGGTTTTTATAATTTTATCAAGATAACTAAAAATATATTTTGTCAAATTTTGTCGATCTAGATTTATTATAATTCTCAAGGAGGTTTTTTTTTGTCGTTTGAATACCTGATTTAATTTGTTGAATTATTGACCAAAAAGTGCCAAAAATGTGATTTTATTTTTTGGGGAGGTAAACAAATCACATTTCTGGCACCTTTTAGTCAATAATTTTAAAAATTATTCAGATATTCAAAACAAAACAAAAAACCTCCTAGATAATTTTATTAAGATTGTTAATAGATGTTTTTTTTATAATTTTCTCCAAATTTGTCAATTTCATGTTCATGGTTGGATTCATTGAACGCTTTTCTTCAAGAAAATGTATACTTTTATATAGATGAAACGTATAATGAAGGAGTTTCAGCATTTTTACGGAGGCTATGCCTGAGAGTGGAAAAACCCAACTTGGGAAAAACCACTTTGCTTTAAATGCAGACTGAACATGCCGAATGCCAATTATTTATCCAATGATACCGGAATAATTAGGGGAATACCCAGTGCCCTACCGACCTGAGACGATCGTCTAAGCTACCTACTCTGTGCATAATTAATTAAAAAATCACGTTTTTATTTTATTTCAATTCATTAATTATAATATAATTCGTTTAAATTTGTGTCTTATATTGTTTTTCGGGGACCCATGATTTCTTTCTGGGAACACCGTTCACGCGTTCCCAGTCGTAGCCCTGCCATATTATATTTAAGAGCTCGGTTTTCATTCCGTTAGAAAATTAATTTAAAATTATTTGAAAATTGCGATGGTTTTTGAAGTGATGGTTACGTGTAAGAAAAACTAATGATATCATGCTATCTGTCCAATATTACAGCCGTAATCTCAACGTGTTTTCTACCAAAGACTTGGATACCTTCGGACAAGGGACAAGAATAACAGGTAAATTGTCCGCCCAGTTAACACTAATGCAATGTTCCAAATGCCCAAGATTACCGATATAGGAAATTAATTACCCACAAAATAATGGTCAATTTAAGTTAATCATAACAAGTGTTATGGATGATGATAAAAACTATGTTATTTCTCCGTAATAGTACGTACTTTTACGGTACGGTTTTAATAACAAAATGTCGCGCCCAGATTGGTATTCATAGTTCACCTGTTTGGGGCAAAACAAATATATTAAATTGCTCTATCAGTTATTTCTCTGATTCAACTTCCCTCCTCTTTGACCGTTCTGTTTCTGTGCAGGAACACTCAATACTACATGCAGTGTGAAGATATCCTTTACCAAGGTCTTTGGGGTCTGGTGACAGTTAGTTATACCAGCTTTCGAAACAGTATATATCTGCCTATTCCTGCTGTACCATATTTGCTAGGTAAGGAAATACCTCAAGCTTCTGGTCAGCTGGTTGTTATAGGAAAATGCTTATTGAATACCATCGTTCCAGCTACACGTATACTACACAAGATAAATCGAACTGCAATCTTAAAAGTATTACATTGTGTCTAATCCTTCAGGGTCGTAGTTAAATCCGATCCGATAAGGGGGTAAAGGGGTATTTTTTCCTGTACCAGTTTAATGTTGCTCACATAGCAGAAATCTATTTTTAAATGCTTGAGACAAGGTTGAAATACTACCACTTCATATTTTGATAAATTCGGCAAATCAAGTATATCTCACATTGTTGTGACATGTTGGAAGAAGCCGTATTAGCCGTGTATCTCTTGAGTTACACAATAAAAGTGTATTTGGTTAATAAAAAATAACATTTGTAGCATTTTCGGATATTTTTTCTCTCTCTCTGTTTGGTACATTTTTTGACGATACATTATTTTCTGTTGATATTTCAGTAGTTCACTTCCAAACTGTTACAACGGAAAATTATCATGCAATAGTTGTGGTGTAAAGGTCAACGACATTATCACGGGATGTTTGGTTTAAATCCTGTATGCTTTCAACGTCGCAGAGCTGATGAGCTGGCATTATAGTCTAATAATCATACATTTAATTTAATAATAATATTAAAGAACGTGTTGTTAAATTAGAGTCATTTCTCTCATTAATTGACTGGTTATCAATCATTTAATACAAAGGAACTGTTTGTATAGGTATCAGTGTTCACAATGGGAGTCAAGGGATTACAGAGTTTTGTCGAAAAACATCAGCTCCTCAAAGATTTTACCCTAAATCGTTTAGAGCTTGTAGTAGATGGTGCGGCTTTGATACGCAGCTTACATCAAGGCAACTGTTCGCTATGGGGGCGAGTATACCACATTCACGCGAGAATGTAAGTGTTTTTTAGCAATATGTGAAATCGGCTGGCATTAAGATGTATATCATCTTTGATGGAGGTACGGATGAAATCAAGTACGATATAATCATAGAGCGACACGAATGGAAACTTAATATGTTAGCTAATATAGCAAGGGGTGACGAGAAGATTAAGAACAACTTCAATTTGGCTGTGTTTACAATGGAATGTTTCATGGGCGTTGTACGAAAATGTAAAGATACAGTAGAAATACATACAGCGCCACAGGAAGCAGATCCAGAGGTAGCAAAGCTAGCCGAGGAAAAAGGTTGCCTAGTTCTGAGCAGTGATTATGACATGCTTATATACAACTTGACAAATGGGTTCTTACCCATTCACAAGTTGGATATGTATACACTGAAACAACAACCGATAGCTGCAGACGACCAGGTGCAATGTCAGAGGGTATTTGCGCGAGATTTGGCGGGAGCGCTTGAATCCATATTGATAGTTTGCCAACATTTGCAGCTCTTCGTATGCATTTGCATACATATAGACGGGTCGGTTTTAAAAAAACAGCCAAACTGATCCAGAATGGAGATTGCATTAAAAAATGCTTGCAGAAGATACCTCCTGAGAAGAAACAAGAGTTGACACGAAAGATTGAACAGACGCGTAGGTTGTTTCAACTGCAGGCGCCTAACCAAGATCAACCTAACCCAGGAGAAGCAGCCACTTCAGATCTGGGAATACCGGGGCGGATGAAAATGTTGATTGAATCAGGAGGAATGTACCACGGCGTCATTTATGTGTGGGAGGGACGAGAGTTTATACCGGTTAAGCAAGTAGAAGATTTCACAAAACCGAGTAGTAACGAAATATCTCGCGATATTCGAAGCTTTTGGTATGGTATCATTTGCGCAGGAGACAGAGTTCGCCCTATCGTCACGGAGCATAGCTGACAATCAGCAAAAAGAAGAGAACTCAACCCACGAAGCACTTTGTGTGAAGTTGAGTTGAAACATGAAGTGACATTCCAAGATTGTCAGACTAGTATGCCCATTACGATTAGTCTCAGCGATCCAGAATCCTTAACAGAAGCAGAGAGTAAATGTGTTCTAATGGTTGCCCTGGGAGGAGAAAAGGCAAAACACAATCTCAAAAGATTCAATGATGATCTCAAAAGATTCGATGATGATCTCAAACTACCATTGTTAGCAACTCGATTCTGGTTACGAAAGGTACGAACAGTGCCTGATTACATCAAGGACACGATTGTGTCCATTTTGACAGGCAATGCTGCATCAAACCTGCCAATACAGCATGGAGATATCCCTTAGTTTCCTGTTAGATGTAGCACACGCCTATGCTCAATGGCAGAGCTGTCTCGTATCAGCTCATGATCTTAATCTTATTCTGGGGTCACCGCTGGGGTCATCAGATTACAGTAAATACATTCTTCCTAATGGTTCTGATCTGCATCGATTGGCTGATGCTCTCAAAAATGGACACCGCCTCCCGAAATGTGACTCCCAGATGTTGATTGAGAGCTTTCTGTAGGCCTATTCATAGAGCTCAATTCTCACCCTAGGCCTACATCATAAATGTATAGCTTTCAAAACGTAGCTTGATACAACCAGCACGATCAGTCTAGGAACATTCCAAATCTGATAAGACCTTTCAAAAAGCCTTTAATCCCATATAATAGTTGGAGTCTTGGCCTACTTTGTACCAGGTCTAATCCCACAATGCATTGTAGTTATAGTCTTGGCCCTATTTGTACCCCGGTCTAATCCCACAATGCGAAGGCGGCATACATCCAACAATCGAAGCAGTTGGTTGTCATCCTCAAGTGGTCCCATCAACAGTAGATACTCCAGCTCCATGGCCTGGTCAATCATCATTACCTGGCATTACGATGTTGGAATGGCGGTCGCTTCAAGATGCTGACCCTACGATCAAACGTGTGATAACACTTAAATGTGCTGACCAGCGACCGAAGTTGAAAGCCAGCAGATGTGAGCCCCCGGGTGTGCGTTTGCTACTGCGAGAGTGGGACCGGCTAAAGTTACATCACAATGTGCTTCATAGAATACGGAAAGTTGACAACCAATTGTCTTATCAATTGGTGGTACCTCCGTCACATCGACAACAAGCTTTGCGAGGGGTCCATGATGAAGTGGGACATTTTGGACGAGATCGTACCTTAGAATTGTCCCGTGAAAGGTTCTACTGGCCGCATCTACTCCAAGATGTTACGCAGAAGGTGATGACATGTGATCGATGCATCCGGAGAAAGGCTCCTATACGGCATCATCCCGCTCCTCTTGTGCCGATCATCACCACAGAACCACTTGAGTTAGTGTGCATGGATTTCTTGTCCTTAGAAGCTAGTAAAGGAGGTATAGAGAATATCCTTGTAATAACAGATCATTTCACGAAGTACTCTGTGGCAGTACCAACAAAGAATCAACTCGCACGTACCACAGCTAAGGCAATTTGGGACCACTTCATCATCCACTACGGCTTTCCACGGCGATTGCACTCAGATCAGGGCCGAAATTTTGAGGGCAAGGTAATCGCTAGTCTGTGTGAGTTCGCCAACATCGCCAAGACGCGAACTACACCCTACCATCCGCAAGGGAATGGTCAATGCGAACGGTTCAACCGCACACTCCTCGACATGCTGGGTACTCTCGCTCCTGATCAGAAGGCCGACTGGAAAACGTATGTGGGCCCACTAGTACATGCGTACAATGTCACCCGACATGATACTACCGGCTATTCACCCTATTTCTTGATGTTTGGCCGACATCCTCGCCTACCCATCGATCTCTGTCTTGGGCTGAAACCAACGGACAACACTTCCAGAGTGCAGTCGTCAAAATATGTTGACCAGCTCCGAGACCGACTCATCTATGCGTACGATCGAGCAACAAGGCAGGCTACGAAGGCGGGTCAGGCAAATAAGCAACGATATGACCAGAAAGCTAGGGAAAATGCTCTTCTCCCTAAGGATCGTGTGCTGGTGCGCAAGACAGGCATCCAGGGCAAGCATAAGATTGCAGACCGTTGGGAACAAGAGGTCCATATTGTGATCCGGCGAGTTAACCAGGATATCCCGGTATATGAAGTGAGACCGGAAAGCAATGTGGGTCGAACTCGGATCTTACATCGCAACATGTTACTGCCCTGTAACCATTTGCCGATGTCAGAGGACCTTGAGGAGAGTAATGGTGAAATTGCAACTCCTGATGCTCCAACACCTGTCCCAATTATTGAGGAACAAACCAACGAAGAAGGTCAGAGGAAAGCACCAACTCCGGAAGCTTTAACACCTGTCCCAATGATTGAGGAGCAAACCAATGAAGAAGGTCAGAGGGAAGCACCAACTCCTGACTTCCCACCAATACCCATTCCATGGATTAAGAAGCAGACAACCATGAAGAGGGACAAGGGAACTCCCTTTTTAGCATCAAACTCAAAGCAGACACCAAAGGCCACACCAATCCCTGTTATCACGCCTCGCCGTTCTCGTCGTCTCCAAGGACACGAACCTACAAATGACGAGGAAGATGATGATGAAGAGAGTTACGGCCACTTCATTCAGCAGACAAGTTATCACCCGCCTACCATATTGAAGAAACTGCTCGACGGGATTATCCCTTGGTAAATGTCGGGACGCCATTTTTTGGCAGCAGGGGTGAGTGTGATAGTCTCAATCTGCAGCAGCACCCCTCCCCCTGGCCTGGAAGATAGCCCTTGGTGTTCATACATGAAACCCCAATCCTTCCCTATTAACATAACAAGATTAATTGTTATGTTAATACTTGAGATTAATTGTTATGTTAATAGGGAAGGATTGGGGTTTCATGTATGAACACCAAGGGCTATCTTCCAGGCCAGGGGGAGGGGTGCTGCTGCAGATTGAGACTATCACACTTGGTAGCAGAGCAAGGTGTACACAACCGGGCTTGACCATACACTTCCTTCTTCCTGGTTTTTATACAGGTAAGCCAAACCATTCATTTATTTTGTTATCACATTTTGATTTCCTTTTTTAAAGAGATTGCACTATCCAAAACAAGACAATTATTTGAAGTGTACTCTTTAGTTTTATTAACAGATTTCAAGTTTGATTCATTTTTGGAAATTAAGTTTCTGTTATGATTTTGAACATGTGCTGGTTAAGAAATGATTTAGTTGTTTCTTTGTCTGGAGCATGCAACTTTTTGGAACCATTTTTACACTGTGAATAGTTATACTTTGAGATGGTATTTATATGATTATGTATTGTACTAACATTGTTTAGATCTGCAAGTACATTTGGTATCATTTTGGAATGAACAAATTGTTTTGTTGGCTTTTTGGTTTATAATAAGTTTGTGACTTTGATACAAACTTATGCCAACATTTTTTGACCACCAAATCTAATCTAGTTTAGGACCATTGCTGCCAGTAAATACCCCAATCTTTTGGCAGATTGATTTAATAAATATATTGTACATGCAGGTCGTTTTGTGTAGTTAAGATTGTGACACTTTTATAGTACAGAATCGGATTATATGCTCGATGTCGACTTGGAGCAAATTCAAGCACTTAACAAATGCTTGGAAAGGCGGGAGACATAATATTTAAAACTTGTTATTCTGTCATAAATAAAAGTGTCATCCCAATGTATACTAATACCATTTTATATGTTAGGCCATTGAGTTATTGTGGAAGTCTTTTAGAAAACACAACTTTGCGTAACTCAGTTCAATGGGCTGCAAATTGGCCACTTGAGTATGAAATTGCTTGACCATCCAATTGTGTAATTGATCACCTAGCTACATGTATAGATCAATGAACTTGTTATTGATTATTATTGTTAGTGAATTATTTTGGACTTTTGGTGTTTATAATTAATAACATCAAACCAAATTGATCCTGGATTTGAGTGCTCTACAAAGTACTCAGTCAGTGTTTACTATGGTAAAGTTAAATAACTTTATTATTGATTTCACATGCATTTGAGTGAGTTGAGACTTTCATTATATTAGGTTTTGAATTAACTACAAATCATATAAACTTATGATTTATTGTATTGGTATATTTGACTTCATGATTGCTAATGTGTAATATGTTGGTAGCCAATGTGAATCAAAATTAAGTGAGCATGTCATATTGATATGTATACATTTTGTCCATTTCGGAGAGGGATGTTTTCCTATCCTAGACCTGCGGATGGTGAGCGAACCCGATGTTTGTTCATATTGATTATTGATCGATACAGTTTGTTGTTCAACCAGTGACTTGTACATGCATGTTTTTATAATCATTCAATTTCAATTTTTTTTTCTTTCAATTTTTCAATTCAATTTATTCAGCAAAAGTAATACAAAGAAATTATAATACAATATGGAATAGAGGCTAGGAACCCCAGTGGAAACCCTGATAGACGGGCTTATATAACGGGGACCCTTGACACAAAAATAAAATGATAATAATTAGAGCATTATTAATGACGGGAGAACAGAAAACACGAAACGAGATCAGACAGAACAGCACAAAAACAATACACTTGACAAAGACACACAGAAACAAAAAGAGAACAATACAGAACACATGTACATGACAAGAGACAAAAGTTGCCAAGTTAAAAGTAAGTTAAGTCATTTGTTATGTTCTACAAGAGGAAGGCATGGAAGGAGAGGGGATAGAATGAAAATAGAGGTAGATGAGAAGAAGAGAAAAGAAGAGGAGTGAACAAAGTTTATGTTTTACTTAGAGAAAGAATGGTATGTGTGGTGTGTGTATCATATGTAGAAATGTAGCATTTTTTTAGCTGCCTTTTAAATGTATGTTTGTTTGTGATATTTGTGAGAGTGTTGGGAAGAGCGTTCCAGAGCTTAGCACCATAGTAGAGTATCTGATGTTTCTCAGCTGTGGTCGTTGGGAGAGGAAGATGAAATTTGTGTGCTTGCCTTGTGTTGTGTGCGTGTATCTGACGGTTTGTGGTGAAATAGTTTGCGAAATTTGGAGGAAGGTTGTTATAGAAGTGGTCGTGCATAAATAGTGCCGTTTGTAGCTGGTTGATATCGTTGATTTTCAATGTATTGAGTTGGTGAAAGAGAGGTAAAGTGTGTGTCATGCGTCGTGAATTGGTTATTGTGCGAATGGCCCATTTCTGAGTGATGTTTAAGCTGGCAAGTCTGGATTGATAGTTTGAGGCCCATATTATGTTGCAGTAGCTGAGGTGTGGAAGAACCAGCGTATTATATAGTGATTTCAGAATGTGCCGTGGAAGATGATCCCTAACTCTGTAGATGGTACCAATGGCATGAGATGCTTTAGTGGTAATAGTATTTATGTGGTGGTTCCAGGTGAGCTTATCATCTATGGTGATGCCAAGGAATTTTGTGGTGTGAACTTGTGAGATGTCATGACTGTCAATTGTGATTTTGTGAGAGTGGTGAGGAGTTTTGGATGAGAAAAGCATGTAGTTAGTTTTAGAGACATTTAATGAAAGTTTGTTTGCCCTGAACCAGTCAGTGATGTGGGTTAGTTCAGTGTTCATGTTATGGTAAAGTGAATCAAGGTTTGAGTGAGAAAGAAAGATGTTTGTGTCGTCTGCATAGAGGATGAGTTTTAGCATATTAGTTGTATTAGTTATGTCATTCATGTAAATAATGAAAAGGAGGGGTCCTAAGATGGATCCCTGCGGAACTCCAACAGTGATTTCCCGAGTGGTTGATTGATGATTTAGTGCATGAACAGATTGGGTGCGGTGGGTGAGATAGTTTTCAAACCATTCCAGGGCGATGCCCCTAATACCATAGTGGTGCAGTTTGGCAAGGAGAATATTATGGTTTATTGTGTCGAATGCCTTGGACAGGTCTAGGAAAATACCCATGGTGTGATCTTTCTTTTTGAGTGCATGTGTGAGGTTAGTAGTGAGTTCAAGAAGTGCCATGTAGGTTGACCGTTTTGACCGGAATCCGTATTGTTCATTGACGAGAGTGTTGTTTTTGTCCAGGAAATTATATAATCTGGTGTGGACTATTTTCTCAAGAATCTTGGAGAAGGGTGGCAATACGGAAATAGGTCTGTAGTTAGTTATGCTGTGCTGGTCTTTGCTTTTGAAGACAGGGATGACTTTTGCAGATTTAAGTTTGTGTGGTACAATACCCGTGAGTAGTGATTGGTTTAAGATGTGCAGAAGAGGTGTTGTGATGTGATCAAATGATTTGTTAGCAATTCCGGGATCGATGTTGTCTGTGCCCGAGCTTTTACCGGATTTAAGAAGGTGACGCAGGTCATGCAGCTCTTGAAGAGTGATTGGGTTGAAGAAGAATGAGTTTAGTGGGCTATTTGAAAGGTGAGCGGTGAAGGGTTTGTCCGCAGGAGGAATTTTTTTAGCCAGATTTTTACCAAGGTTTGTGAAATAATCATTAAATTTGTTAGTAATGTCATTGGGATCAGTGAGGATTGTGTCGCTGTGAGTGAAGTGATCCGGTAATGTGTTGTCTTTGCGTTTCCGGCCAATGATTGTGTTCAGGAACTTCCATGTTTTTGTAAGATCGTGCTTGAGTTTGTGAAGTTGGTCAGTATTATATGTTTTCTTTGCAAGTCGAATAATGTGAGTTAGTTTGTTTTTGTATTTTTTATACCTCTCCTCAGCTTGCAGTGTTTTCTTTTTGAGGTAACTCAAATAGAGTGTTTGCTTGTGTTTGATTGATCTTACAATTCCACTCGTGATCCATGGCTGTTTACGTGTGTATGCGCTCTTTTTCATTGATGAACGTTTGAGTGGAAATGAAGAGTTGTAGTGCTTTGTGTAAATATTGATGAAGTTGTTGTAAGCAGTGTCGGGATCAGGTGAGTTGATGGTGGTCTCCCATGTCTCCCCTTGCAGTTTTGTGTTGAAGAGTGAGGTGTTGTGTTCACAAAAATCTCTTTTACGTGAGGGTGGTGTCATGCGTTGTGTGTTTCGGTGAGAAGTGATGTGAAATACGGGAAAGTGATCAGAGATGTCGGTGACCAGGATGCCCGTGGTTGAGTTCATGTCGGTGGAGTTAGTTATGATGTTATCTATGATAGTTGCACTGGTGCGTGTGATACGAGTCGGTTTGTCAATTTTAGGAATGAACGAGTTAGAGAGTGAGGTATTTATAAAGTCGTTAATGTGCGGATTTGAATTGTAGTTGAGTAAGTTGATGTTATAGTCTCCAAGGATGTAGACGTCCTTGTTTGTTGCTTTAAGTTTGTTAAAGCAAAACTCATGTTTTTGTAACGATAGGATGTTTTGAGAAAAGACCGAAGGAAATATTGGTCACCGTAATTAATGTAGACCCAAATTCTTTTAACAAAGACATTGGCTATTCTCATGTTTATCATTTAAGACATAGTGAGATTTGGTTTATACGCTCGAATGAATCTCACGGCGAGCAGAAAATATCGTATTGTGTATTCGCCATGTGCGATATTTATTCAATTGTTGGTGATGGGTTAAACTTGTGATACTATTGTTGTGTATATAGTTTTGCTTTGTGCGTTAGTATTACAAGTTCTATTTTCAAATTTCAGTTTGTCATAATTTGAACCTTTGGGATTTAATACTTTTGTTGATTTTTTGGACATATCTAATTCCAAATTGCTTTAGTGGATACGTTGCCTAAATTTAATCACATTCTGTCATTCTAATTTTATCTTTCTGGTTTCTTTGTAAGCATCCACTTCATCCAAATTATTCTAGGATCAGATTATTATTGAGTTCATTTATGAGGTTTTTGAGTTTAGACCTATAAACATAAGGGTCTTTGTAATACTGATGCACATACATTATAATTAAACATTTAGGCCATTGTGTCTGTGCACTAGACCTCCAGTACACAACCGGGCTTGACCATACACTTCCTTCTTCCTGATTTTTATACAGCTATTGGTCAAGCTCGAGAATCACCGCAAATAAATATGTACTACGGAACAAGAAAAAGATCTGCCTTCGTGTTATGTGTGTCCCCGACTTATTAAGCTATATAGAACTAAATCGTCCCCACGGCTTTGTTTGGAACACTACTACTAATAACGGTTACATTTAGAAGGAGTCATACTTAGGATGGGGACAGATAGTGAAACATGCAAAATACCCTATGGTGAATAATACCAATTGATGACAAATATCACTAAGTATGATTTGTTGTACTAATATAACCCCATCCTCATCTTACTATCAAATCGTGATTGAGTTTTATATCCGGCGCTACCACTACCAGTTAATCAATAATCTGCCTGTTGCTATAGTCCGTAGTCCGAGGCTGCGTGTCGACGAACAATATGTTATTAAATGAAAAACTCACTTTGGTTTGGTTTCGGGCACATTTTTAACTGTGCTATTTACAGTCCGTAGTCCTCGTTTCTACTAGACTAACTTTTTGTCTCCCTCTAACGTCGCTATCTTGTCAGCCACCATTTGTACGCCGTACGCACAACCGTACGAGATTTACTCTATTCACCAGCGCCAAACTGCTACGAAATGTAACAAGAAGAGTCTTAAAAAATGCCCACCTCACTTAGAGGTTTGAGTTCGAATGATTCGAATGCAAGCAGAAATAAATGAAGAGTAAAAGTGAAGAGAATTGTGTCATACCAAAACGAGCACTCTCAGGCAGTGGCGTACCCAGCTTTTGGAAACTGGGAGGTGGGGGGCACGGTATAGGTCACCAAGGAGTGATGTCACATTCCGTTGACCACAAACCAAAAAGGTAAATAAAGGACACTTCGGGGGACTCTAACACAGCGTACACAGCGTCACACGATCCCTTGGGTATGGGCGAGTAGAGCGTAAAATTAATATATAGTTAAATCGTCTGGTTTGATGTCAACGGCAAAATGCACGAAGCACCCGGATGACCTATAGTTGTAACACTTTCCACAAGCAGTGCATTTCAACGTCTCATTTGTGGGGTTCGTCGCTTCGTGGTAGTCAAGATATGTTTTCAAAGCAAAACATCCTCCACACTCCTGGCAATGGTAGGATTTCTCCTCCGAATGTATCATAGAATGCACTGCCAGGCTGTGTCTCCAAGTGAAACGTTGCTTGCATACTTTGCATTGGAAACGATCCTTCAGCGTTTTGGCACGTTCTCCAAGTTCCACATTACGACAGGATAACTGTCCATTCTCTTTCAGTTTCGATTTCCAAAGAAACCTGATGTTCCTACTAGATAGGTGTAGTAGATGTGAGTGTGTGTTTGCACTGATGTGCCTCATCATATGTGCACTAGAATGTCTTTGACATCTGTCAAAACAAGAATATCTCCGAACACAGTATTTACATTTATATGGCAGTAGCATTGGTGGCATCATGGTTGCATCGGATCAGACAGCACTATTGGATAAAGTCGTCGGCAGAGAAGTTAGCCACTTTTTAAAACCTCCAACGTACACGTCTAGTTAATGAGTGTGTTGGCGGGGACATTCATGACCCATAGATAAGATCACGACCGATCGGATTACAGATACTGCAATGCGTTGAACTGCTCAAAGATAACGAGGTAGTGATGTTGTTCTATAGCGCAATTCCTTGTTTACGTTGTACGCAGTTGTCACAGAAGGAAGTGCCGGACTTCCGTGACTCCGACTTTAAATATCAAACCGTTGAAGTTCTTTTAACTCGGTCACCCATGAATCAGCTTTAGAATTGTCACCATACCTGACAACAGAAAAATACAAAATACAACATTAGAAAATAAATATGACAATGTAGCCCGACTAGCCTCCTGGACTGGAGCAGGGGTGGACTTGCCACTGTGGCCACATGGGCTGCTTGGTTCTGGGCAGTTACTCCCCCCCTTTCCCATCGTGTAAAGCATTTTTCGGGCCGTTTTGTCACCCAAATGCTAGAAACACAGCAGTGCCACCCAAATGCTAGAAACACTCAAATGGGACACTCTTCAGTCAAGAAGACAAGCAAATCGTCTCTCACTGCTATACATAATACAAGTCTATCAACGCTTCAACGGTCAGGTCGCCATACCAGCAACAAGTTTTCTCACCCCTGTCGTGCGCACCACTCGCCGCAACAACAGTAAGGCATTCATAAGACCACATTCAACCAAGGACTGCTATACAAGAAGTCCTTTTCCCCGCAAACCATTTAGCGAATGGAATTCTCTCCCAGAGTCCATTGTCAACGCTATATCATCTGAACTCTTTAAGGAACAGGTTATTAACCACTTACCACCTCACCTCCGCATCTAAGTCGCATACTGCGCACTCACAACCACCTGCGTGTGGCTTTAACTTTATATGAAGTGTTGCGGATTACTAATTCAAAGTCAAAGTCAAAGTCAAAATTTGTCCTAACCCCAAAGTTGTAAAAAACGACAGAGATAGTATGGTATAGTTTTGATACATGGAGATAGTTACGCTCGGTTACTCATATTCTCGATATGAATATGTACAGTGCAGTATCTCAGCTATAATGCAGCCTGCATTATAGATGTATTATAATAGCAAAGCATTGCATGCACATTGTACAGGGCATTGAGAGGTGTGGGTTGGGGCAGTAGTGTACAGTTGTAGTTTACGCAGTCCGCTGTTCAATATCAACTCATCTGTAGGCCTAATACTGACTGGTTCAATTATGAATTACTTACATGCAGAGATCAGTGGGTTGGTCTTGGTAGTTTGGTACGTGGGTATAATATAAACACCATGAAAGTTGGAGTCTTCAATTCCAAACTGCTGAGTTCTCTACTAAACTTTCATTAGTAATAATATGATTAAGTCGCTTTTAAAATTATTATTTTATTCATCAATGAAAGTGATGAATTCATAAATCATTAATTGATTGACTATTGACAGATGTAATAAGATTGATTGATTGATTGATTGATTGATTGATTGATTGATTGATTGATTGATTGATTGATTGATTGATTGGTTGATTGATTGATTGATTGATTGATTGATTGATTGATTGATTGATTGATTGATTGATTGATTGATTGATTGATTGATTGATTGATTGATTGATTGATTGATTGATTGATTGATTGATTGACTGATTGATTGATTGATTGATTGATTGATTGATTGATTGATTGATTGATTGATTGATTGATTGATTGATTGATTGATTGATTGATTGATTGATTGATTGATTGATTGATTGATTGATTGATCAATACTAAATGAAATCATGAATGCATAGATTAATTAGATAATCCTTCAATTGGATTAACAAGTCATTTATAGAAATAGTTAAAGAATATATAATACATAAATATATAAATAATGTAAACATCCTATCTATAGTCTATTTGGCCATCACGAGACAGTGACGTAACCGCGTATTCTACTAATTGCACTACATAACACTCGCGGCGCTGGCGTATACACATGAGCGTTGAAAGGCGGAATATACATGCGCGTGCGTACAAGCTGCGTCTGGTAATTACACCACTGTCCAGAGGAAGCCAAATAGAGTATAGAGCTTAACGGGTACGCCGGCGGACAAGTTTAAGACTTTTACACTTTCGTCAGGATTAGCTCTGACTTCTTCAGGACCAAATTATTATATTTAATATGATTTGTAATTAATCAAAAGTCCTATCTAGATTTATTATTTAATATATTGTAATTAATCAAATGAAGCATGTTCATTTGAGCGCCCATTCCTTTTTAAAGGAATTTTTATTATCTAAATGTATAAACATCTTACCTTTGGAGACATCTTACCTTTGTCTTACAACAGAAACGAGACTTCTGAGTGTCCTAATTAGTTATTATCTTGGTAGCGTTATTTCGATATCCATGTTCTTCTTTCTTGGTAGCGTCACTTCGGTGGTTATATTTGTTTTATACTGAAGTATTTCTTTTGACTTTGTTGACTTCTATTAAACTTTTTATAGGTGCCATTTTTATGGCCCTTTAACCTTTTTAGGCACCATTTTTATTATGGTCCTAGACACTTTTATTCTTTTATTAGAAAAGATGAGATATAATAAAACGAAATAGTCATAAAGAATCATATTTGTCCATATAATGAAGGACTTTTTATATTCCGTATGACTTTTCCTCCTAGTTATTTATTACCTCTTTGTGGCTCATTTATGTCCACTTAACTTATAAGAAAACCCTTAAAGATTCACAAGAGACACGATCTAGACAAGATGTACAAATTGGTTTTAAGTCCTCTTCTATAATGTTTTTTATTGCATTATATATATATTCACATATTCTGAGACATCATTCTTATCATAGTACAAAATGCGATTGTCCCATTGCCATATTTGGATCAGCGATGTGTATTAATGACTTAGAAATGTATTACTAAGATAATTAATTTGACATGTTCACAGGCCTATTGACCAGCTGTTTCATAATGAGACTTGCTCGTTTATGCTCTCTGGACAATGTCACAGAAGAAACCCTTTTTGCCCTAAGACAAGAGTTATCAACTTAGACATATCAGTTGACAAAGTGGACGAAGTAGATGAGTCCTGTATTGCCTTTAATCTCCAGCAATGGACATTTATCTAACTATTCTGTCATACTGTAAACACTATACGCAAAAGCTTCTGCTGTCCACGACAACTAGTGATGAGACAACTTAACATAACTCCTTGGTTAGACAAGGAACTTCTTAGGATCAATATTTGTTGTCCATAAGTGTTCCATTGTCACACATGTCCATTTATGTCCCATTCGTATTGTCCCGCTCTGTCCCGCCTCAGTTCTGTCCGTTAGTCCTACCTGGGGGATGTCCCGCAGTGCTATGCACCGGGACATTCCCCCTGGTTAGTTTGACTATTAATGGACCTACGGCACATAATCTCCTGGCCACAGTTCGACATACGTGGGCGCACTTCGATCAGTCTGCGCACGCATGCTTGAACTCACAAAATACTGCCAACCAACAACACCAAAGCACCCGATTGGTCAAATTTAAACTGAAGCCTTTTTAACGATCGTCACGCTGCGCCGTATCCCACCAACGCAGTGCTCCCGCTGCGCCGTAACCACCGAAGCAGTGGGGCGTGATGGTGCGTGGAAAAGCTCATGAGTTTTTCAGTTCTCACGTTTGAGCACCAACCAATCAGAGCCTTGAGGTCGAGATGACGTAGTGCGCACAACAGAGAACCCAGGTACCGTTTTTGGGTGAGGTTGAGCAGGCGTACTTTACGCGAGCTCAACCTCATATGTGACGTGGGTCCATTTGAGTGTCTGTGAGTCTTTCTGTAAAGATGAACTCAACTGAACTCTGAACTGTCTCTTTGTCTCCTGCCTGTCCTATATATAGCCTTTGATGCCTAAAGCCCCGCCCTTAACCCTGGCTCTAATTGGCCAGAAGTTCGACTGAGCTCTCCTCTAATTGGCTGATCAAAATATGCTAATGAGACTTACCTTTAAATTGTTCTTGCGCGTGCGCCGTAAGACGCACTTGTACGCGGAAGACAGATTGTTTACAAAATATTCTCAAACCCTATTTTATGCCGAAAATATGCCTATTTTGAACCATAACTTTCCTTTAAATGCATAAATCAATATTCTGAAGAGGCTACAATGTCCGAAATGATTAAAGCAATTTTAGGAGGGATTTTTGTGTACAGAATCCTAGGAATGTGTGAGAAAACCGGATGTAAACACTGTTTGACAGCTAATAAATTGCCGGCAATTACGATGTCAGAGAAAAGAAAACATTGGATTATAAACCTGATTTTGGAGGTTATTTCGTCGGATAGTAAGCTCAAATGGGTGAATAAATGATCTACTTATTATTTATCAGGATCGTATGAAGTCATAAAGTGGTAAGAATTTAGGAAATGGCCTACTAAAAGATCGAAAAATACGGCTCCAAATTCGGCAGATTTGCCGTACATTAACACACGAAGTCATACATTTGCACTTGGGATTTTCAGAACCGAGGGCCCATTTTCGTTACAGGTGTATACTTTTGACCAGTATTGTATTGAAAAGCCATCACTTCATTTTCAATAATATTTTGGTTTTTATCAATGCACGAAAAAAGTTGAGCATACTGATATATTCTTGATTTAAGTATATATGGTTTAAAAGTTCGAACAGGGGGAGTCTTAGGGGGATGTGCCCCCACCCCCCCCCCAAAATTGGATTTGTTTTCTTCTTCAATTTTCGAACTCATTTGGTGCGATCTGGTGTATACTTTTGACCAACATTTTATAGAAAACCCACCTCTTCATTTCAAATAAATATTTTGTTTTTTTATTGATGCACGAAGGAAGTTGAGCATACTGATATATTCTTGATTTAAGTATAGATGGTTTAAAAGCTCGAACAGGGGGAGTCTGAGCAGTATGTGCTCCCCTGAGAATTGGATTTTTTTTTAATTTTCGAACTCATTTGGTACGATCTGGTGTATACTTTTGACAAACATTTTATCGAAAAGCCACCTCTTCATTTGATTTGATTCGATTTGATATTATTTGGGTCCTACGACCCTGGATAACCCAATAAGCTTATTAGCTTATTTCCATTGGGGTCCGTTAGATGTGTGAACAGATACAGACCGGGATGATCCCCTACTCTTTACGGTGAAAGAGTCTGTAATCTTTTTTAACGTGCTTGGGTATTGCTCTTCCGATGCACGGGACCACCATTTATACGTGACTTCCGAACCACTGTTTTTTTTGCTGCCATTAGGAAATCGTCACAGTCACTTCGCTTCATGTACCAGGCTACCGGCACGGCGCACACATCAGCACTTAGATTGTAATATCCCCTAACAGCTTTCTTCTTCTTTTTCGAACCCATTTGGTGTGTACTTTTGACGAATATCTTATTGAAAAGCAATCACTTTATTTCATTTTGCCTTGGGCTTCACATACACTATATGAAAAATCAAGGAAGGGTGATGATAACATTGACCATCCCCCAAGTCAAATAAGTGTGGGGGATATCCCCCACATCCGCCCCCATCCGCCCCGGGATTTCCGCCCTTGCTCATAGTAGACAATAAATAGAAACAGAACTGAAAGGGTTGTGATGAAAGCCTTGCGGCTATGATATATATACGGTATTCAATTGTATTCTTTAGACTACTGAACAATACATAATAATAATTTTATATACAAACTATAATACAAGTATAAAATCATGATACAATATATACAATTCATGATAATGAAAATACAATACATGATAATGAAAATACATATAGGCCCTACCATAAAGTTTGGTACATCGAGAGCGCGATTAAATAATCGGTTAATTTGGCACAATCGGCTTGATCAATTTTTGATCAAATTTTAAACTAATAACTTTACTATATATATACGCTGCGATGGAAATACCCACATGACTTTCCACCCGGGGTAGAGCGACCCGGGGTAGACCGACCCATGGGTTGATCAACCCTAAGTCGACCAACCCTGGGTGGACTACAATAGCGCCCTCACGGAATAAACCATAATACTGTTTAAAAAACACCTTGGAAACTATATTCATTCTAAACTATATGTTAAAAAACTCAGGGGTTGGCGGTCGGGGAGCCCGGGACTGTCCACCCAGGGACTGTCCACCGCGGAACTGTCCACCCAGGGACTGTCCACCGCGGGACTGTCCACCCAGGGACTGTCCAACGCGGGACTGTCCACCCAGGGACTGTCCACCGCGGGACTGTCCACCCAGGGACTGTCCACCGCGGGACTGTCCACCCAGGGACTGTCCACCCAGGGACTGTCCACCCAGGGACTGTCCACCGCGGGACTGTCCACCCAGGGACTGTCCACCGCGGGACTGTCCACCCAGGGACTGTCCACCCAGGGACTGTCCACCCAGGGACTGTCCACCCAGGGACTGTCCACCCAGGGACTGTCCACCGCGGGACTGTCCACCCAGGGACTGTCCACCGCGGGACTATCCACCCAGGGACTGTCTTCCGCGGGACTGTCCACCAGGGACTGTCCACCCAGGGACTGTCCACCCAGGGACTGTCCACCCAGGGACTGTCCACCCAGGGACTGTCCACCCAGGGACTGTCCACCCAGGGACTGTCCACCCAGGGACTGTCCACCCAGGGACTGTCCACCGCGGGACTGTCCACCGCGGGACTGTCCACCGCGGGACTGTCCACCCAGGGACTGTCCACCGCGGGACTGTCCACCCAGGGACTGTCCACCCAGGGATTGTCCACCCAGGGATTGTCCACCGCGGGACTGTCCACCCAGGGACTGTCCACCGCGGGACTGTCCACCCAGGGACTGTCCACCGCGGGACTGTCCACCGCGGGACTGTCCACCGCGGGACTGTCCACCGCGGGACTGTCCACCCAGGGACTGTCCACCGCGGGACTGTCCACCCAGGGACTGTCCACCGCGGGACTGTCCACCGCGGGACTGGCCACCGCGGGACTGTCCACCGCGGGACTGTCCACCGCGGGACTGTCCACCCAGGGACTGTCCACCGCGGGACTGTCCACCCAGGGACTGTCCACCGCGGGACAGTCCACCCAGGGACTGTCCACCGCGGGACTGTCCACCCAGGGACTGTCCACCGCGGGACTGTCCACCCAGGGACTGTCCACCGCGGGACTGTCCACCCAGGGACTGTCCACCCAGGGACTGTCCACCGCGGGACTGTCCACCCAGGGACTGTCCACACCCTAACCCTAACCCTTACCCTAACCCTAACCCTAACCCTAACCCTAACCCTCCCTAACCCTAACCCTAGTCCACCCAGGTTGGTCGACTTAGGGTTGGTCGACTTAGGGTTGGTCGACTTAGGGTTGGTCTACCCCGGGTCGCTCTACCCCGGGTCGCTCTACCCCGGGTGGAAAGTCATGTGGGTATTTCCATTGCTGCATATATATACAGGGTGAGTCCCGATTTCACCGCTTTTTTTAAACCAGTTAAAAATCAAAAAATAATCTATTTAATAACTTGCCTAGCAAGGTGGCATTACTAGCTATAATCTTAATTTTATTTCATTCAAATTGGTTATTTGTAAAAGGAGATATGATAATCTTTCTAAATTCTGTGAAATAAAATCTGTTCCATTTTATCTAAGGGATCCCTATAATGGATGTTAACGTTTAACGCGCGCCTTTTGAATAAGTCAATCAAAAGGCGTGTTGGTATTCACAGCATTTACAATAGGAAAAAGAGATTCGATTGTCTTTGCGGTTATGTTTTCAGTAGGTTTCGTGCAATCAGAGATAGCCTATAACAAACATTATTGAGTTTTAACAAAATGTTGACCAAAGTATTTTTTAACTTGTTATTTTAATCGAACTGATATGAGAGAAGTCTGAGAGAAAACAGATCTTATATCTTTAAACAGTTTGTGCTTTGGCACAAGTGCATAGTCCATTTTTATGAATATATTTGTGCAATACTGAGTTATATTATAATATATTTAAATACTTTGCATGCAATATCGTTTAATTTAGCAGAGATTCAACAACAAAAAATGATATTTTGGTATAAATTGCAACAGTTATATAGTGTGTTGTGTTGTATGAATAACTAATATTACAGTGATATTAACATCTACCACCAAACTTGGAACACTTTGGATTACGCGTCTTTTCGTAAATTTGTTGTAAATCTAGCGTGGAGTATGATATTGTCGCGAAAACATCACCAGG